>OX454416.1:14049488-14649488 GCA_949715475.1 Microchrysa polita | reverse complement strand
AAAAATATATCGGAAAATCGGAGCAAGGGTTCCTTGATATTTTAATTGGTCCATAACTTTCGACAGAATATCGCTAGCGTCCTTAAATTTTGAGCAATGCCTGATTCTGACATATCCTTGAAGTTGAGTTGGTCCTACGGTACCCTACGTCTACTACAAAACTATATTCAGCCATACCTACATATATTTTGATAAAATATTGCGAAAAACTTGAAATTAGTGTCAAATGATAGCTGATGAATGTCCTTATGAAATTTAAAACGTATGCTGGATCCGATCGATCCACCCCTTCCTCCCTTACAAAAAAAAGTGTAAAATAGATTTGTTTGGGTTTTGCGTGCTTTCTAGGTTTCTACATGGGTATTGGTCATGGATTCTCAAACTGGGGAGTGCGCCACCTATAGTTAGTTCTAACGATCATGGAAGGGAACGCGGGCACAACTCTCATGTTGATGCCATTAATAAATTATGTTTTACTTGTCATTAATGAATTATGGTTTTCTTGCGAACTTCTTTCGAAATACACCAGAGGTAATCGGTCGTTGCAAAGCGTTGCAAAATGGCAAAAATCTTATTCGGTGCTACTAAATCTAAGTTCTGACGCGCTCTGTGGCTTACTTGGTTAAGTTGCAATTTACAATGCTAGTATTTTAGAGGTCCGGAGATCGAATCTCGGCGTGGTCCAAAATTTCCGTACATGTGCGGATAGGAAATATATAGTGCTTGCAACATTCTATACACTCCTAAATGGTATGCAACGTTGTAACGTTGACTCGAAATTGCCTATAAACGGCTGAGTTAACGCACCATGGCCCCACTACATGGGGCTATACGGTACTGAGAAAAAAAATCTAAATTCTTAAGCGGTGTTTAACCACTGAGAATATTTTAGTTCGAGAAAAAAATAAAAAAATTCCGGCGTACAGAGGGCTGCGCCCGCAATACGAGGGTTTTTTAGAATTTTAATGCATAGTGAATATTTTTTGTACATACATATATTTTATAAGCAATAAATAAGTATTGTGCACAACATTAATGAAATGCTTCCTGTAAATCTATTTTTGGATTGGTCTAAATAAACGCGTTCCAGAATGAAAGGCTAGCGCCTTTCATTTTGTTCCACCTTTAATTAGACCAATCCAAAAATAGATTTACTATTTATCCAGTTTGTATAAAAGTACTCCAAGGCAAATCTAAAGGCATTTTTCGATTTAAGATTTCTGATGGCCTTTGACCAAAAAGAAACTCAGGCAAACGTAAGGATGGCTTGGCTTTATATGTATATGAACTGAATTATTAGCTGTAAATCTACTGTTACTGTTTTTTAATCAAGGAAAAGCAACCTTATATAAAATGATTCCATTGTGTTCCTGTCATAAGAGCCAACGCAAGCTTTCCTATGAGTATTGAACAAGTATACTTTTGCAGCTATTCAGGGACACCCTGTTAACTTGGTTCTACTAACTTCAAAAATTTTTGTGGCAAACACTATTACCATTCTATGCATTTCCACCAAATTTCATGTTCATTGTTTCATCAAGTTAAAAGATATACATTGAAGAAATGCTTAAGAGGCCCTTACTAAATACTTATTTGGCTATATTTCCGGTTTGGATACAGTTATTCGAATGAAAATTCGTAGACATATTCTATATGTCATTTTCTAAGAACCCTTAGCAGAATTTTCATATTTGGAAACCTAAGAGGGGCTACACACGAACAAATTGAAATTTTACAAATTTACTGTTATTTACTTTTCCTTTGCAAAAGTCAACAGTCTTAATATTTAACGTATATAAGGCCCTACCGAACAATCTTTGTGCAAAGTTTCATATCGATCCCTATAACGGTTTAGAAAAACGGAACTCGAAAAGGAAGTTTAACTTTAAACGCCAATAACTTATTTACCGTTACTTGAAACTGGAAAATTTTAACTGATATGAGGTGTACTCGTTTAGATCTTTGATTTAAATACCCATACAATACATCAATCTCCGATAAAAACTAAAAAAGTCGACTTTTTTCAAACGTTCGGGACACCCTGTTGTCTTCTTCCTACCAACTTCTAAGGTATATGTGCCAAAGACTGTAACCATTCTACACATTCCTACCAAACTGCATGACAATCGGTTGAGCCGTTCGCGAGTTATTTAGTGAACAGACGGACAGACGAACAGACGGACAGACGGACGAACGGACGGACGGACGGACAAAATCGATTTCAGAAGGGTTTTTTTAAAAAAAATTCTAAAAAACCCTAAAATTCACTTGATATGGCTGATATGAGCCGCATTAGCCAGCTATAGTGAATGATTTTTGATAAGAAAAAATTGCGGATTTTGTTTGCTCCAGTAATATCAAATTTGCTGCTCGACGTATCGACGGCCGAACTCACGACGAATTTCAGGAAGCGAAAGTCATGAAATTTAAATAATAACGGTAAATTTGACTAATTTTTGTCCTCGTGACCCTTGTTGGGATATTCTCCGATTTTACCTTTATCCGAAAAATTGTTTTAAATAATAGTTTTAATAAATGAAGCTAACTAATTGTGAATGACGAATATTCCTTATAAAGTTATAATTTTTGTTTAAAATTATAATAAATTCGACTCTAAACTTAATGGTTCGTTGACGAACCATTGGCGGAAAACGATATCTTATATCCACTTATAAGATACGACATTTTCTATGCAGGCCTGTCAACTGTTGAAGAAAACTGCATTCGAAACTTGCATAAATGTTTATTTAAGGATAGGAAAGGCGTTTGTACTATTCCAAATTCATGTACAGTAAAACCCCGATTTTCTGGACACCGAATGCCGATATTCCCGATATGGACTTATGTCCAATTTTGTTTTATTTTTGATAACATTTTGAGCTTTTCTATAGTTTATTATTGTATACTGCTCTATAAACTTGATGGAATGTATATTTCGAATACAAGGTTATTAGAAGTGAAAATTGTTAATTGATTTCAGTCTGATGCGTTAAATCCCTTTATGGATCACAGAAAATCCGATTTCCTGCGATCCATAAAGGGATTTAACGCATCAGACTGAAATCAATTAACATGATCGCAGACGTGGTTAATAAGTGTGAGATTAATACACATCTCACAAAAACAACTGTGTTGTAAAAGGTGTCCGCCAAAGAAAAAGTCATCAGCCGCAAAAAGGATTGATATAAATACATTCCCGCCAAAATACTCGCATCTTGTCTCAATGATGGTGGTGGAGCAAATTTTTTTCAACGCTTATTGGCGGGGAGCTGAACGAGGGTACTATTTCCTACTATGTTCTTTTGTTGATAATTTTGAAGCATCCAGTCTTATAGAAAATAAAAATGCGTTTTAGAACCTTATTTAGCTTTCCTTCGTATGGAACTCGTTTTTTTTTTCTATACTATAAAAGTTCTTTCATAAATTTCTTAACATTGATTTTATTTTGTTATTAACCTTATTCAAGCTCCCCGCCAAATAGCGTTGAAAAAAATTTGCTCCACCACCATCATTGAGACAAGATGCGAGTATTTTGGCGGGAATGTATTTATATCAATCCTTTTTGCGGCTGATGACTTTTTCTTTGGCGGACACCTTTTACAACACAGTTGTTTTTGTGAGATATCATATCTTTTTGCAGTTTTCGATTTACAAAATTCGAAAATATATTATGAAGACGATATTCATTGCCCTATTGTCACGAATTTGTTTGAGAACAATAATTATAAGAATGATAAACCCCTTGCCAACCTTCGTCTCCTTGGTCTCCTTGGTAACCTTGCTCGCCTTGATAATCTTAGTAACCATAGTACACTTGACTAGTTTGGTGATCTTGCAAACCCTTAGTAACCTTGATAACCCCGATGGCCTTGGTAGCCCTAGTAACCTCGCTAACTTTGGTATCTTTATACATAACATTAAACTTAATGATAACCCTAACTTTGATCATAACCCTGGCCTATACCTAAACCTCAAACTCAGACTCAACCTTAACCCAAACCCTATCCTTACATTTAACCCTAATAATAACGTTAACTGCGATGTAACAATAACTTTAACCCTATCCGTTACCCTAAACTTGATTTTGACTTTAACCTTAGCCCTAAATTGGGTCTAAGCCTATACTTCATCTCTATCACATTCATCCTAATCTTAAATCTTAATTTTTAATGTAACCATTAAGCCTCACTGGGTACTCAATATGTGATTCAAATAACATCCATATTTCCTAAATTCCACATTGCGCCTAAGACACATAGAGAAAGACATGTACATGTGAAAATATCCTTTTATCCCTCATCAAAGGTCTCGAAAACCTGTTGAGTCCTGACGAGCATTGCTTTTACAACAATAAACTGGTTTCATGACCAGGAATCAGGGATAGCTATGAAATTCACTATATAACTAACAGTACCTTTTTACCTACCACAACAGGATCAAACCGGGTGCAATTACAAGAATAAATCGACGTGCCAAATTTTGTTCAAATTAACTCATCAGAATTCCTTGAAAAATCGATTTTCCATATGCCATCATCACGCGTAACTCTGGTTTGAACACAACAGAATACACCGTCTTGACAAAACCGATTTGGTGTCCCAGCGCCATATTTAAGCTTCCACCAAACCAGCGCAGAACGGTAGCGGTACGTGTCAGAGTGTATGAAATAGTTTCCGCCGCGGTACACCACCGAGTACTTGTCAATTCTTGTGGTGTGTGTTGTGTGTACCGCGTACCGCTACCGCGCTGATTTGGTGGAAGCTTTAGGATCATCGGGATGAATGAAACAGTGCGTATGCTCATCCCATATTAAACTAATATGTACGTACTCGTATATATGAGACGAACCGAAACAGGAACTTTGACCCGCCCCCGCTCTTGCAGACGATCTTAAACTGAAAATTTTGGATACAAAAGATTGTTCGGTCCTACCAATTATACTATACTATACGATTCTTTTCTAGGCTTTTTTCGGGCCTATCCCCGACTTTTGCAAAATGCTTCCTTTAAAACATATAAAAAGATTTAAGCGAGAAACTCTATGTATTTTTTCACATTTTCCGCTGTATCTTTTTTTCTACTTCACGGATCGGAGCAAACGATAGCCTATGCACACCTTCACGACAGACTCTATCAATGGGAAAAGAGACCAAATCCCGAGATGCCCTCTGCAAGGCTGTAGCCCTGTCAATGAACGACAAGAACAACGAGAACAAGATTTTTGAAAAAATGCGATTTTTAAACTCTTATATCTCCGGTGTTTCTTATCGTATCATCTTGAAATTTTCTACACTTTGTAAGACGGCGCGAGCGACAACGCTTACCGAATTTGAAGATTCACGACCAACCAGGGTCCGAGCTACAGAGGTCCGAAAACCTGTACTTGTTCCGTCGTGTAAACATAGTCTTAGTCGCTTCTCACTTTTTATTTGTTCAAATTTCTTCGTTTTTCTTTGGCGTGCGGGACGCTCCCGCGTCCCTAGATACTGATAGCTTTATTAGACGCCAAGGTATTTATTGGCCCATACGGCTTGTTGTAAAGTAAATTTTCTTCTTTATTTTCTTTCTCAATTAGTATTGACGCAAACCGAGAGTTCAGCTCTGGGAGAACCCAATCTCTAAGGTTTCACCACGATTCTCCTCAATTTGGGGGAACTACTCTGGATTCCACGGGAGAAGTATGCGTCACCTAAGTGCACTGATTGTTAATGACCCTATCGGACCAAATGCTTCCGTATTTCATGGTCGATTCATACATTTCAATCATAGGATTTTTGATATCTATTTACAAATTGTCAGTCATTCAGTCAAGAATTGTGTATGCAGCAAAATCATAGAGACTGTGACTGTAACGTGTGAATCGACTTAAAGAATGCCCTTTTTTAACAAATAAACACGATCATACAGATAATATTGTTAATTTCACCCAAATATCACAATAAAGTATGAACAGGCAAAGTAAATTGAAGAAAAATATTTTATATCGTTTTCCGCCATTGGTTCGTCAGCGAACCATTCTTTTCCTGGTCAGTGGCGTAACGTTTCTAAAATACCTTGTGTTCGAGATCGAAGTGGGGGCACCCACACAATGTAATTAATCATTAAACAAAATTGCTGAAACTGATTACTACACACTGTAGTATAGTTGGACCTAAGATCAAGAAAATATACCAGGATAGAGCACTACCGTACAAATGGACTATCGAAAAGGTATCCTCTTTCGGTTCTCCTTCTCTTTCTATCCGAACATATGTTTTAGTCTAGTTGTCATCCCAGTACATTGGTTGTGTTGCATTTTAGTCTCGCACAAAGGAGTAGGGTAAAAGTATGATTGAAGGGGCTCCTTTGTATGAAATTATGAATATCAAAGAATGCGTAAAAGCGATTTTTTTTTGTTACCCATTTTTTGGTCTATGACTCTATCCTTATATTTTCTTGATCTTAGAGTTGGACAAATTTTAAAATTTCAAGTGAATCCAGAACTATATTGATAGGGGAGGGTATTTACACTATCGACAAGATTTAAACCTAAAACGATTCAAACGAGTAAATGCCGGTTTGGCTGAATTTATTTAGTTCAAAACCAGGATTTGTTTGTAGACGGCTGTCTTGCTTGAAATAGATATGATGCAGCAAAACAGTGACGAAAGCAGCGCCAATGCATTTTAAATGGGTGATGTAATGTTGCTGTTCAACAGCGACAGCAAAGGGCCTGGTAAAACGCGATTTACACTTGACAAAGAGATCTGGGTTCTAGTTATTCAAATACTGACACTAGCTTTCTAATTTGGTTACACAATTTGACAGTACAGTTATTCTAAAATTATATTCTGACCATTTGATGCATGATTAATAGGTTTTTTGTTTGCAACAAGAACTGCAATCGAACTTTAAAAAAATGCACGTCGAAGATTTGTGTTCGTAAAAAAAGTGAAAAATTACACTTACAGATTGATAACATAGGCAGGATGATTAAATGAGCGAATTGTGAAAACGAATGCCTCTACTTTAAACGTGACATTTATTTTCAAAGATGTGTATTGCATACACTTTACCACGATTTCGTATAGATTTGGTGGAGATTTTGGTTGAAATCGCCTTCATTTCACTGAAAATGGAGGTGAAATCCATTGCATTTTTTCGCAAATGATCTTCATTTTAATTTATTGTGAACAATTATTTAAAATTTTTAACGCTGAATTTGTAACAATAGGTGTGTTTTTTTGGTTATCCCGTACAGGTTTGGGTAACGAAACTCCATATAAAAAAAATGCCAGCTGATCCACCTGTCATTTTTTTTATCGTTACCCAAACCTACACGGGATGTAGTAAAAAACGAACCTAATATTCAGAGCGTAGAGAACCGGAGCGGCCCCAGGACACAACACCGCATAGATGACAAAAAAAAATAAAATTTATATTTTCATTGAACTCAATACGATACGTGAAAAAAATACAATGGAACATGAGTCAAAATGCTGCTATACATTTCTTAGAATCTTTAAGTCCTTGTAAAAAACAACGTAAATTTTGGTGAGAATACAAAATACAACATAACAATAATTTGGAAGCAATTGCATTTTCATGGACTCACTTTAGTTACTTTAGACCAATACTTCCCAACCGGTGGGGCGCGCCCCCCTAGTGGGGCGTGACGGTTGGCAAAGGGGGGCGTGGGCTCAACTTGAGTGTTGATGTGATCGATTATTATATTACCACGGCCATGAGCTGGTAAAATTTTTCGATTCATGAACAAAATTTCTAAATCGCTGCAGGTATAGTTAATTAAACCACAATAAAATATGTCTATTTGATGATGATCGCTGAAATTGTTTCAGGAATAGAGATCGAGGAAAAACCAGGAGTGCACTACCTATTGAACTTGAATGAAATTGAAATTATGCTTCGTAAAATATATCCAATGACTTGAATTTTGCTTGTTAACGCACCGCTGAACAAAAAAGATGAATCTCGCTAGGTCTAACCAGATTTTCAGTCAACATTTTCAGCACGCAATAACCTACTTATGATCATGCGCCCTCAATTCTTGAGCCAATGTAGTAGGGATGTAGGGCCAAGTCTAGCTCTCCGGCAATGCCCAATAGCCTAATTCAGCTGTATACTGGCCACTACGTAAATCAAGTGTTTTATAGTTTAAGGGGCGATTCAGACTATCGACAAGATTTACTAAATCCTAGATTTAGTTAACAGTTGTACCATATTGTACTGCAATTTGAATTATGCAAGTACATTCTACGAAGCATTTTGAGTTTAATGACACGACTTAATCTAGTAGGCGGGTTTCGACTCGATTAATTTAAATGTTTTAGTAAATCCTGTCCACAGTGTGAAACCCCTCTAAGTGTGGAATCAATTCAATATTCAAATGAGCTAAATGTTAGCGTTGAAGCATTGAAGCTGCGCATAAGCTCAAGCTGATCTCGCTAGTCCAAAATCTCTGTGAGATTTTTCCAGATGATGTCAAATTTTCTCCCATTATTCGTCAACGTTTCGAATTTTTAAGAAAAGGAAAAGAATGAGCTAAAAATGCCTTCTTTCATTTTTGAGCGAAATTTTCTTTGGGAGGCGCCAGATTCCGCTAACCTTGCAAGGGGGGCATGCACTGACAAAGGTTGGGAAGCCCTGCTTTAGAGTAAAATTACTAATTCGCGCTTAAGAAAATATGCATGTTGTTAATTTATACTAAAGACTGAGAGCGGTTTCAAAAGTACAACCGTATATATAAAACCGTAGAACCCCAGCTGAATTTTCGCCGAAAGCCTTTATACCACTGCAAGAAGAACGATTGAAATTCTTCTTGCAGTGGTATAAAGGCTTTCGGCGAAAATTCAGCTGGGGTTCTACGGTTTTATAAGAAATCTTATACTTTTGAAACCGCTCTCAGTCTTTAGTATAAATTAACAACATAAAAATAAATAAAATAAAAATGGCGCAATAATTGAATTATATTTTCTGGTATTATTTTGAAATTTGGTGTCGAAGTTATCGCTTCAAATTGCTTCGTAGGAAAAAAAGTTTCGCCGTAGAGCACTGCAACAACCATCGAAAATTAAGCTTCAATATTCCAGAATTCCAGTGACACAGAAATCTATAACAAGTTTTTTTAAATCACTGTTCGAAATTTGCCATTCCTCATCACTACGTTTGGGGGTCCCTGGTCACTGGGGGCCTGTGTTCGACCGAACACATGGAACACCGTACGTTACGCCACTGTTCCTGGTAGGTCATCCGCGAAACCAAAAAAATTAAAAACACATTTTTTCTCTAAATTTAAGCTCAAACATCAAGAATATACCTATACAAGAAAATTATATAAAAACAAACTGCGTTGAGGTGCGGCAGGAAATGGGTTACTTTGCGACAATAGATTCCGAATTTATGTCCAAAATTAAAAGCATTCGTTGCCCATGGCAATTTTTGCATCTATTGTCGGTTTTTGGCCAACATTTTCTCGGGGGCGCCAGAATCAGCAGATCTCGGAAGGGGGGGGGGTAGGATATACACTCATTGTGCTTTTCGTACGATAAGAACTCGGTCTCGCTTTTTCTCTGGTTGAGTTTTTTCTCTATAAGTTTCCCGTTAATGAGAATAGAGACACTTGCACAGTTGCACTTGCAGAAAAATGCAAGGAGTTCTCAGAGTCACGAGCAATATGTTTCGTTTAGTTGAAAGTTCGATGTATGAGCTTGATTTACTGCAATATGAATTTTCTAAGAGGCTGCTACAATTTTTCTCGTTGTTCGGCGTACATATGCCTCAGCAATTTTTGTGTGTGATCGACTCTGTCTGTATTGTCAAAAACGTTTTTTCGGCAACTGAGTTCGGAGAATAATGGAGTTGTCAGTCACCCTATACTTTCTAGTGGATTTTCTGCTTATTAAAAAGTAATTTTGAACCCAAAGTGCCTGGGATACTACATAACATACTTTTTCCGAGAAACGTACAAAATTGAGCTGACGTAGAAACATCCTTGGTAATCCTATTCCGCTTCGAAATGCATATATGGATGATCTTATTTTAGTGTTAAAATTTTAACCGATACGTTTCGACAGGTGTCCATTAACAACATAAAATCATTGGACATCTAAACATCTAATGGGACGGCACGCTGACTGTGGCATGACGACGACGGACGACGTATCAGCACAAGTGCTTCTAGCTTCTGGGTCACACCAACATCCTGAGGCGCACGAACCGTATGTTACATATATGTAGCATTTGGCTAGTTGTGTAATAAATTAAAAATAATCCAGTGACAAATTAAAAGGCTGACATGCCTGATCCAATCTAATGGGCATTTAAGTAAGTAATCGTCGAGTCAACAGCAAAAGTATTTTAAGTCCATGCAACCTGATAGACAACGCGGCTGCTGCAAAGTCTCTTGCTAACATTATAAACTGCCAAGAATGTTGTCGCGGTTGGTGTTTTTCTTGTGGACACCTGTTTATGAGAATTCAGCCATTTTGGCAGTCCTATACGAACATTTACGTGGTCTGATGATCACCATAGCGGAAGTAATTTCACACTTAGTACTTTAAAAACTATGGTAACCTTCCTTCCTTCATCCCTTACGAATTAGTACGACGAGATAGCATGAAGACCAAATTAATGATTAAATCTCAGCAGTTTTAACTGTCAACAATTTAATAGGCAATCTAGATTCTCGTTGTGTACTCAATTACTTCACTTCCTTGAACAATACGTAGATACTTTATGTGTAAACAATGATAAGAAATAGAATTGAAAAACATTTCTGATAAGGCCCCGGCAAGTACATTACAGGTGGACGCACCGAGGTTCAGGTGTCCGCGAAAGTTTTCGGTGCAAACAAATATAAATTATTATTGAAATCTGGAGTGCACTGTCTTCCAAGATTAGTCGATTTATCTTATCGCTTGATCGTAATTCTCTAGTATGTATTGTATACTCTATGGTACTATTAGATCGGCGGAAAGCACCTGTGGGCTTTAATTTTGTACTTATATTATATTTGATATGAGCAAAAGCCGCCTTCATCTTAGAATTTATTAGGAATTTACTATAGCCAAGTACGAGTATATGTACTCAGTACTTGCATGTGTCAGGTGTTTGAACGATCGATGATTAACTGGAACACCAGTTCGACTCATTCAGGTGCGCCGTCCGCGGCGAGACAACGTTCGATAAGAACATCGATTAGACAAGTGAGGGCAAAATTGTCGATCAAGGCGAGGAATGAACTGATATTACCGTAAATAATACAAGTACGTGTATGTACAAAATACAAAAGATCCGTGGAATGGCTGGTGTAAAGTAAACGAGAACTTTATAATTAAGATAGGCGGAGGTCTATTTGCAGAAGATTATGGAATGATTTGTCAAGTGGTTTGTCCGCATTTAAGTTCATGTGTACTATAGAAATCAAATGCGGAACAGTGGTGATGTATTTATGTAGTTAATCCTAACTTTTTTTTTAGTTTTGTTTTTCTGAACTTATACATAGATATTTTATTTGCCAATAACCAAACTCACTCTATTGATTTTTTCAATTGTTTAATTTCTTTGTGAATTATATCGGGTCGGGCATAGTATCATCGCAAAACTTCCGTCGCGGAAGAACCGTTTATCTTTTGAAGCCAAAAATGAATCGACTAATTTTTGGATACCCTGTTTCAGGAACGAAGCCAGGATTTGGCCTCGGGTGGGGTTCGAAGCTGGTTATCAGAAATTTTATGGTCATTGTCATTGGTAATCAGTATTTGCGTGTTTCTGGATAAGTGAGACTAGTAATGTATTTTTAGCTCTAACTACGTATTACACGGTAGAGGCGAAATCAGTTCATTTAAAACTATAAATTATGTATTTATTTTAAGTTTTGAAGCATTTTGAAAATGATACGAACAAATATTTAGGCTGTTTTTCAAAATTTGTATCAGTCCATTGTCCATTGAAAATTAATAGAGATTAACGTGACAAGATTTCTAATAAATATGCATATACAAATGATTGATTTTTTGTTAAATGACGGTATTCCGCTACAGCGATTTTCCATGAAATCTTGCCATTGATGTTTTTATTCTGATCTTGCATCATCCGATTTTTACATTTTATTTATTCGGAATGGAGTTTTTTTCGTATTCGCACATACTTTTCTTCGATTTTTTTTTCTGGGAGTGCTTGAAATTACGAATTTATGGAAATAATTCACAAACGATGGGACAACTGAAGGAATACTCCCTTGAATAGATCGGACGAACTAAAATGAATTTAGGTACATTACGCTTTCAGGTCCCCAAGGGAAATTTTTGATGTTTCCGATATTTTCCGCCATAAAGCGGACACATAGCTTTATGGCGGACGGTGTCGCTAGTGTCGATAAGAAGAACAAGAAAAATTTCCCTTGGGGACCTAAAAGCGTAATATACCTGAATTTACTATGATGGGTACAGGCTGTTTCCAAAAACAGCCATCAAATCTGCGCATTTTAACTTAGTTCTAGGCTTACTTGCCTACTGACAGTTTTTATGACAATCATAATTTTGTAACCTAAATGTTCGAACTGAAACGATTTTTGAAAAAAAAATATTGAAATGAAATGAGTGTGTCAGTTTCGCTTTCCATATAACCCCCTGGCTACGTCCTGCCCTGTTTTGAAGTGAAGCGTGAAGCAGAATGCGTTCTGCATCGATCGAAACAAAAGGTAGAGGTAAGGTCTGGGCATGCCAACCTCTTGTTTTCCAAAAAGTTTTTAGCCGGATCGAGACCGATCGTTGTCATGGTGAGCGATTTTGGACTCGTGTCTGATCGCATATCCTGGAAGTTTTTCAGTTATAGCTCGCTTTAAAGATTTAATTGTGGCCCGTAGAAGTCTCCTCTGTTTGACCAGGATTTAGAAGCTCATAGTGGATCACCAAATCCCTGGATCCACTAAATACAGAGCAATATCTTCGCAAAATCGCGGAAATGAAACTCGTTGTGCAAAACTCAAAGGCTTGTAAACAATATTTGATTCACGAAACAATAAAAATCAGCTGTCGGCGTTAACCGTTAAAAGCCCATGGAGCCGTCTTTTGAAAAAGGGCCCAACTAAGTATGGTATGTCTAATACATATTACAAATTAAGTATAATATGATGACTAAAAATAAGTTTGAACAGATTCACTACATATAAGACATAGTTATACCCTATTACCCATAAGATGGTATAGGGTATATTGTTTTTGTTACACCGATATTATGTAACACCTCAAAGGACCCACCGGAGGTATGGCAAAGTATATGTCTGTCTGTCCGTGTGTCTGTCTGTTGGCGCGATAACTCCCGAAATAATGAAGCTAGCGGTTTGAAATTTTGGTCAAATGTTTGTTTTGCTAAAATCTTGCATGGTCTTGAAAATGGGCCAAATCGGACCACGGGTTCTCCTACCTCCCATACAAACTACCCCTCCTTGATATTTTAATTCGACCGTAACTTTCGGTAGAGTATCGCTATAGACTTGTAATTTTGATCAATGTCTCATTCTGACATATAGTTTGAGTTGGTGGAAAGTGGATTAGGTCCGACTACCCCTACCCCTACTTCCCCTACAAAGTTATATTCAGTCATATCTTTTGATAGAATGTCACGAAAAACTTCAAATTATTATCAAATGGTAGCCGTTGGATGCCTTGACAAGGTAATAAAGATGTGTCAGGTCCGACCCATCTATACTCTTCCGCCCCTACAAAAAACATGAAAATGAAAATTTTGGGTTTCGCATGTCTTCTAGGTCTGTACATGTGTATAGGGTATACTCCCATCGTGCTATTCGCACGATTAGAACTCGGTCTCGTTTTGTGTTGCATTTTGATTCTTTGAACTAGGGATGTCAAAAACCGGCCCGTAACCCGGTTTTCGGTTGTTTTCGGTTTCTTGCAAAGCCGGCTAGGCCGTCCGGTTTTAACCGGACTCGAAGTACCGGTTTTCCGGTTAACCGAATCTTTTCCTTGATTTAATTAGAATATTAGTAAAAAATGCATACACACTGGTATTGCTACTGTTCGTATCGTATGCAAAATCAAATCAAAATGCACGTACAGGGCTGGTACAGGAGTTGAAGTGGGCGCATCTGGAGGGGAAAGTCCGTAAGCCATCATGCTCTCGTCTAGAGTGCAGCGGGCCTCGAAAGCTTCATTTCCAACGGTCGCTCACTTGGAACATGATCGAGGATTTTCTTCCAAGCCCCGAAAAAATGAATGTTACGGACGTGTGTTTTCAGCAAGATGGAGCCACAGCACACACAGTACGGGGCTCAATGAATTTGTTGCGACAGAGGCGATCTTCCATGGCCGGCTCGTTCTCCAGATTTGGCGAATTTGGGGTTATTTGAAATTCCTGGTTTATTTCGATCGGCCGCGGACCATAGCTTACACAGCAATAAGGAGAGTGTTCAAAAATATGTTTGAAGGCTTAAATTTTAAAACGAAATTTTTCATAGCAAGTAATACAGGGTAAGCAAAAAGTCCCTTTTCTATTTATATATGTAATAACTATTAAATAAAGTGATTAAAACCAACAAAAAATAATCGCAAAATTAGATTTAATTTGTGTATCAAGAGACGCGAGAGCGTCTCGCCCGCCAAAGGAAAAAGAAAAACGAAAGCGAACAAGTCTATGATTACCGGAGACAACTTGCTTTTTTGTTTGACCAGGCTACAGCCTTCCAGGCAACAGCCCCCAAAAAAAATTTTTTACCAAAATATTCCACATATCCTGTTCTAGTGCCTTTCCAAATAAAATCTTCGATCGGCACAATAACGGGTAAGATATATGCAATAAACGGTGAAATTTTCACCCTCACAGACTTAAGCGAGTAACCCAATTTCAGAATGAAGTCTACAGTTGCAGAAAGACTTGCTTCTACTGTCTCTCTTCGTGATGGGATTTTTATGAAATTTGGAACGAATGATCCTCTGGTGGTCCTTCTAAAGAATCAATGTCTTCCATTTAGATAAGTGGATGGAATAACGGTAAATTAATAGGTAAAGTTAACAAAAGATTTCCAACAATTGCGTCTATCGGCTCATCGCATTGACCATTTTTTAAAACACACTGCGGCATTGGGACATTTGGATATTGGGACACCGGGAGACTGGGAGACTAGGATCTTGGGGTAGTGGGATATAAGGAAATTGGGACATCAGGATATTGGGACAATGGGACATTGGGATATTGGGACATTAGGACACTGGGAGACTGGGACATTAGGACACTGGGATATTAGGACATTGGGACATTATGACCTTGGGACAATCGGACATTGGGACATTGGGACACTGGTACATAGGGGCATTGTACCACTGAGACATCGAATTGTTGTGACATTGGGACATCGGGATATTCGCACATAGGGGCACTGGGATATAAGAACATGTGAACATTAGGGACTTGGGTCATTAGGACATTGGGATATTAGGACATCAACACATTAGGACATTGGGACATTATGTACACTGGAGAAACTGGGACGTGGGAACATTGGGGCACTGGGACATCGGGATATTAGAACATTGGGACATTGTAACATTGGGATATTGGCACATTGGGATATTGGAACATTGGGATACTGGGACATTAGGGCACTGAGATGCAGGGACATTGGGGCACTGGGATATTAGGACACTAGGCTATTGGGACCTTGGAACACTTGGTATACTGCGACATTGGGACACTGACCACTGGTACATTAGGACATTGGGCCATTGGGATATTATCACATTAGGATACTGGGATATTTGGGACATTGGGGTTCTGGGATATTAGGAAATTGGGGCATTAGGACCTTGGGACATTAGGACAGTTAGACATTGGGATATTAGGACATTGGGTGGGAGACTGGGACATTGGAATATTCCGATACTGGGACATTGGGACACTAGGGTAGTGGGACATTCGGACATTAAACCATTGGGATATTGGGACATTAGGACACTGGGAGACTGGGACATTAGGACACTGTGATATTTGCACATTGGGACAATAGGACCTAAATCGGGACACTGCGAAATCAGGATATTGGGACATTGGCACATTAGGATATTAGGACATTGGGACACTGGGATATTAGAACATTGGGACATGAGGACACTGTGACAATGGACCTCAGGGCATTAGAACATTGGGACACTGTGACATTGGGACAATGTGACATTGGGACACTGGGTCAGGGGGGCATTAAGACAGATCAATAACAGAACGTTAACCGAGCGCTGGCAAGGCAACAACAGAGCGTTCGCAGATCGTTAACAGAGTGTTAACAGAAAATTAACAGAGCCTTAACAGAACGTTAACAGAACGTAAATCAAGTAATAAAAGAAAGGTAACAGACCGTTTACAGAGCGTTAGCCGAATGATTAAAGAGAATTAAGAGAACATTAACAGAACGTTAACAGAGCATTAACGAAAAGATAATAGAGTGTTAAGAGAACATTAATAGAGCATTAACAGAGTTAACAAAAAATTAACAGAATGTTAGCAGAGCCATGACACAAAGATAACACAAATCTATTTTGCACAAAATACATATTAATAAACTATACCCATTTCATCCCAAAATTATTTTTAAAAAAGCTCAGCAACAGCCATTTGTGGCGTATTTGCAATTGCGTTTACAGTATCTATTTATTTTAAAGAAGATCCTGTGAATATAACTTATGATATTAAATTTATGGAATATGCTGAACAAAAACCTATTGAAACTTTTCCCAAAACAAAAATATTAGTTGGCTATTTAAGTATGCAAAAATATATGATATCTGACCAAAAACAACAAAGTTGTAAAAGTTACCCCGCCAAAGAAAAATTCATCTGCCGCAAAAAGAATACATATCACTCCAATCTGCTGCTCATATCTAATTTTGTTTGCTGGATGTACTTTTGTTTTAAGTGTAAATGCTGGAGAAGTTTAAATGTACAGGACTACTTCTTAAAGTAATTTGGAGGGAGCCGTCAAAGTGGCACTGAATAAAATGTTAAAGCTCCCACCAAATTACTTTAAGAAGTAGTCCTGTACATTTAAACTTCTCCAGCATTTACACCTAAAACAAAAGTACATCCAGCCAACAAAATTAGATATGAGCAGCAGATTGGAGTGATATGTATTCTTTTTGCGGCAGATGAATTTTTCTTTGGCGGGGTAACTTTTACAACTTTGTTGTTTTTGGTCAGATTTTATTTACATTAGATAAGACAATGAACTTGTTGCAACATCACTTTCCAAATCGTGTCATCTCGAAAAATGGTAACATAAAACGGTGGCCATTTTCGCCTGATCTAACGGCTCCAGACAGACAGACAGACTTTTTTATGGGGCTACCTCAAAGAGAAGGTCTACGTAAACAAACCACAGACTTTGCCGGAGTCAAAAGAGAACATTCGAGCGGAAATTGCTCCAAAACGTTATGCAAAATGTCGTGAAAGGAGCCCAAGCTTGCGTGAATTCTAATGGTGCACACTTATCGGATATAATTTTGCACACCTGATGTAAATAAAATACATACAAATAAATAAATTAAATGGATAAACAACCGTCCGGGTTAAAACCGGGAGGAGAAAAAAACCGAAAATAACCCGGTTAACCGTTCTGAAAGTACCGGTTTTCGGACTAAACGTCCGGTTTGTGACATCCCTACATTGAACGTGATGCAGGTAATACGTCGAATTACTAATAACCCTGTAGTCACCACACGAAACACTTTCTGTCTGTTACGACCTATGTACATATTGAATCTATTCATACTTATATATTTCGTTTTAAATTAAGATAAAAGAAATTTAAACAATTATCACCTGCTGAGTATAGCACCCCCGTAGGGCACATTTATTAGATTTAGTTTAGATGTCAGGCGTTCTAAAATGCGATTGAAAAGGGGACAAGTATTTATAAGTTAAGAAGTCAATTTATACTAAATTAAATAGAAATAATGACATAAAATTATTATTAGAAGAAAACTACTTAGCAGTGACGAGATTGCATTGAAATTATTGATTTAAATCATTCTCATACATAAACGTTTCCTCCATGGGCGTAGCCAGGATTTCGGTAAAGGGGGGGGGGGAGGGGGGGTGGCAAGGCCAACATTTTTTCAACATCATGATTTTCTTAGGAGTTGAAATTTCCGGTCGCAGAAATATTGTTAGCAAATTTTAGAGTAGCCTGTCTTGTGGTTAGATTGGTGCACAGGGTCATTGATTCCAGACTCACCGTGAACGAATTAATTTTATGGTGTTTTTCGAACTCACAACGAAATACCTGAGCTTGGCATCAGAAAGCCAAAGAAACATTTCTATCTCCGGACAGCCGATAGAAAAAGTCGAGAAATTTACTTACCTTGGGAGCGTAGTAGCAGCGGATGGTGGGGCTGATGCGGATGTAGAGTCACGCATAAATAAAGCCCGAGCAGTATTTTTCAGTTTGACTACTCTCTGGCAAAACAAAAACATCTCCAAAAATACCAAGCTCCGGATCTTCGGAAACTACAAACTTTCGTGAATCAGTGCCTTCGACGCATCCTTCAAATTCGCTGGCCTGAGGTAATCTCTAACGATGACCTCCTCCAAATTACTGGCCAAAATAGGATAGGCATCGACATCAAAAGGCGGAAGTGGCAGTGGTCATAGGTAACACACTTCCAAAAGAGCCAAAAAACATTGCAAGACAGGCTCTAGATTGGAATCCTCAGGGAACCGATGCAAGTCGTCGTGTGGGAAGACCCAAAAATACATGGAGAAGATCTGTTGAGGCAGAGGGAAAATCTATAGGCAAATCGTGGGACCAAGTAAAGGCGATGGCTGCTAATAGGCAGAGGTGGAAAAGAGGCGTAGTCAATGCCCTATGCCCCACTAGGGGTTAAAAGGAACCAGAGAGAGAGAGAGATTTATGGAGATAAATAACATTGCTGGTCGTGCTGTTGATCTCAATACCTCAACAAAACAGCAGTTTGCAGCAGCAGTGGACTGCCAAGCATGTTATTTCTTTTTTTTTGCTAATTTTAGAGTCAAATTTAAAAAGTGGAGATGAGAATGATTTTTTCTGCATTCTGATTGCATTCAACTGGCCTCTTATATCTGCCTTTTAGAGCGTAGTTTGTCTATTTTCAGTGCAATTTTTGTATCTCGTTCCTGATGTAACACACTTTCTTTGATTTTGTCAATGTCAAGCATTTCTTTAGGTTTTTTTTTGCAAAAGCAAAAATATGTGGTTCAGTATCGGAATTGATCTCCAAAATGGTCGATATTCGGCCAGTCCTAAAAAAAATCAAATGGTATAACCGTCCTCTTTCCATGTACTAATCAGTTTAGTTGCCTTGGGTTAAGGGAAGCAATGCGCTATTTTTGGCCAGGGAAAATGGAAAGCTTCTAACGCTCATAAAACAGACGTCCTAGGAACACTTTCTTATGTAGTGTATGAAATATGTACCCTGACCGATTTGATTGTTTCCGGTTAAAACTGAAAATTGAACGACCGATCAGGCTAAAATCGGAAGATAAAAACCGAAAATAACCCGGTTGTCCTTTATGATTACCTGTTTTCGGTCTCACCGTCAGGTTCTTGACATCCCTGGAGCTTAAGCTTATTGCTATGTGAACTTTCAGAGAGCAATAAAGTATACTTTAGCCTAAGGACGTTGCACGGCTTCGGAGCAAAATGCGAAATATCCAGCCACAACTGATTTATTCGTCTTGTATTTAGTTGAAGCTTAATTTTTTTCATTCTGAAACCTTAACGAAAGAGCCAAAACACGGAACATTATCTAAAATTAGAGGATAACTATACCTTTGTAAACCTTCCTCCCTGGGCTCTTTGCTTATTTTGAAGAGAGCTATCCCCAAACTATTTCGGAACATTCGAATCTTGTAGTATTGCTTGATTACTTAAAACTCTCCTGGTCATGTTTACATTTTCGTGTTGCCATCTCCTAACAACCAAAAATCTCCATAAAATCATCTATCATTAAAAAGCAACTGCACGTAATACCTTTCAAATCCATTTAGAAAACATTTATGCCTTAATCTAATAAAACCCAAATGCATAATAGGCTGCAATACTTCCTACTTAAAACTTAAGCGGATACATCATCTGAAAATTGAAGTCACAGTTTGAACTCTCAAAAGTATGGCGTGCACGTGTAATTCAGCGAAATTGTAACGAGTAATGTCCATTGTCTTCAACAAGTCTTTTGCAGAACGACCCGCGACTCAGATTTGTGTCTTGGATAAGGTCTATATGTATTTAGTTAGAATGTCTTTACGACTTCTCAGAGCAGCATACTATGCAGTGATATGATTCAAGTCGTTAAGTTGAAATGCACACGCAATGCAGCATATACCTAATAATGCATCCTCGACATTGTACGGTGCATATGCTTTTTGCTATATTCGCCGATTTGTTATTCGTCAACGGACAGAGGACGAAAACCTTGATTTTTCTTAGCCCAGAAATGCCTATGGAGCCGTGTGAAAAGTTCTAAAAGTGTTTTTATGGTTTTACTGCTTATTTAGGAACGCTTATTCAAAAACGTGCGAAAAAAAATTGTTTACTTAACACCAGGTTTTCGGAGCCAATATACACTGCCTGTCATAACTATAGCCGCACCATAATACACACTCTCTCTCTTCATTACCGTAACTCCTAGTGGAGCATGGTGCGTGATCATCAACGTGATATGGTTGTCAGCCACCACTTCTTACGATAAGAATATTTCTTATCATCTTCTTCTGAATAATAAACTTGCGACGAGTCGTGCCGAGTTTCGAAACTCGTTTCTCTATGAGTGTCTATTTCACAGAGTGGCGACCGAACGATCACGGCCACAGAGCACAACATATAATACACACTGATCCTCGGAAATTGAATAAGACCACAGTTATTCCACATATTACCTATATACTTAAGGGATATTAAAAACACAAATAATTCCACAAAAAAATCATTTTATTTAAAACCGTTATTCTTCTATAAAGGAAAATCTAAGTTTTCGGTCCGTCGTCATAACTTTAGCCGCACTTGGAATCAGAATTGTAAAAACTGTTTAAAAAGCCGAAATTCAGGAAATTAATAACGGGAAAAATCTTTTTAAATAAAATTTACTCCGAGGAATTATTTGGTTTATTTCTCAATAAATCATTTTAACGGTTTTCCAAGATTTTTGCTTAATAACTTCTCAGTATCGATAACCGTTTCTTTTACATAGAAAACTCTTTGAAATTGTATTCATCTTATGAATTTCACGTAATAATGTTTCCTAAAGATTTTCTGTATAAATTTGATGAAGGAGGGGTGACCTCTGTAACATTTGTGCCATTGGAACCTTCTTGAAGTGCAATGATTGGCGAGAGATGATGCAATATCTTGGTAGAAAATCCGTTATGTGCCATGTCTTCTGTTTTAAAACGAAAATAGTTTATTGTTAGGATATTCCAGAGAAGTTTTTACTGTATTAGAGGTTGTTTGTTACATCAACTTTTAAACACATTATCAACCCTGCTTAACATTATTAAGGAACTCTGTCCAAAATTTGTATTGAGATCTATGAAAATCTGGCAAGTGCGCATTAAAAGTATTGGACGGGATAGTCTACCTATAGAATACTTGATTTCGTCACTTACATCATAGGAAAAACTTGATAGAATTCCCTGACGACAAACTGCTTCCATTTTATACAGCAGATAGGACACATAACGGATTTTAAAGCAAAAGATTGCATCATCCCTTACCAGTCGTAGTACTTAAAGTTGGTTGCAATGTTTCAAATGTTGGAGAGGAACCTCCAATTGATCCAAATTAGACAGGAAACCTTCGAGAAATAATTTAACGTAAAATTTAGTAAAAAAAAAACACACGAGTTCAGAAAGTTTTCTATGTAAAAGCAGCGGTGGACGATACTAACAAGCTAATAATCCTATATAAATAAATAATTAACTCATATAAATGTTAAAATGATTTCGTGAAACATAAACAAAACAATCTCTCAGAGCCTATTTTATTCGAAAAGGATTTCTCCCGAGATTCCAAGTGCGGCTATAGTTATGACAGACGGGAAATTTAGTTTTTCCTTTATAGAGAAATAACGGTTTGAAATACATAGAAGGAAACTTTTTGTGAAATTATTTGTGTTTGAAGTATCCCTTTTGTTTATAGTATGTAGAATAACAGCAGCACAGACCAAGGTAAACCAAGAACGTGCATCCAAAAAATGCATTAATGCCTTCCTATGCCCGCAATTTAGCTCATCGGATCTAACAGTGGTTAGAATGGAGGTTCCAGAGTTGGGAGAGCTGTACATCTCCTCCGCCTACATGGCCCATGATAAGTCGGCGCCTCCGGAAGAGCTGATGCGGCTGACAACCTACACCACTGCGAGGAACACTACTCTCCTGGTAGGGTGCGACGCAAATGCACTACATACCTTATGGGGGAGCACCGAAATAAACGAAAGAGGTGAGGACCTGTTTGACTTTATCATTAATACTAACTTTACAGTATGTAATACGGGAAAATGTCCAACCTTCGTTTTCCCGAGCTCGCAAAATTACGCAGGCTGGGAGGAGGTATTGGATATTACACTTTTGTCGGATAATGAGAGATTTAAGGTGGAACAATGGAGGGTGTCTGACCTTAATTCTTTTTCAGATCATAACTGGATACTTTTTAATATAAATGTTTCCATGGAGACTCCAAAGCCTTACAGGAACCCAAGGACCACAAACTGGAAAAAGTTTCGACAGATTTTCAAAAACAAACTTCCAAGTCCCCCAAATCACTCGATAAGCTCCGTGGAGGAGCTGGACAAGGGAGTTGAAGCATTAGAGAAAGCTATGGAAATAGCTTTTAAAAATTCATGTCCAGTGAAGCGGAGTAGGAAAACCCTTCCGCCATGGTGGAACGATGACCTATCCAAGCTTAGGAAGCTTACTCGGGACATTCTCAATATCTGCAACAAACACAAATTTTGGCAGCCATATAAAGACTGTCTGAAAATATACAAAAAAGGCATCAGAACAGCAAAAATCCAAGCCTGGATCGAGTTCTGTCAATCCTTGGATCATATCAAGGATTCGGCGAGAATTGTAAAAATTTTGTCAAAAACACATTCATGCCCGTCCCTGATAAAAAGGGACAATGGCTTCTGGCTTCTACTGGAGAATCTCTTGAGATTCTCTTGAATACGCATTTTCCTGGGTGCGAAAGTACTTCCACACATAAACCGACACTGCATATGGCAGACAACCAACGGAGCGATTTTGTAGTCTCCATCATTACGGAGGAGAAGATTGCCTGGGCAATTAATAGCTTCTCTCCATATAAATCCCCCGGACCAGACGGCATACTGCCCATTATGCTGCAGAAAATGCAGGATCTTGTAGTTCCGATGCTGTTGCCACTCTTTAGGAGTCTTTTGACCTTCATTTACGTCCCCCAATCATGGCGACGCGTGCGAGTCGTATTCATACCAAAGGTAGGCAAACGTGGACACGAGGTCGCGAAGGATTTCAGGCCTATTAGCTTATCCTCCATCGTATTGAAAACACTAGAGCGTATTATTGATCTCTACATTCGGCAAAGCAATGGAAGCTCAGCACTCTCTAGGTCGCAGCATGCATACGTAAGGGGTAGATCCACAGAAACGGCTCTCCACGAAGTAGTGCGCAGCATCGAGTACCGTCTGCAATACAAACAGTACACGTTAGCCGCTTTCCTCGACATAGAGGGGGCTTTCAACAATGTCCGCATAGAATCTATTCACGAAGCCCTTGCGGATTCGGGAGTGGAGGTGGGACTCAGCAAATGGATAGTGAGTCTTCTGAAGACCAGGGTAATTCATGCGGACTTAGGAAACAGCCAGATGACAAAATTCGTCTGTACAGGGACACCCCAGGGTGGTGTTATCTCTCCGCTACTGTGGCTAGTAGTGATCAATAAAATCTTAACTAAACTCGACGAGGAAGGTATAAAAGTAGTGGCGTATGCGGAGGATGTAGCGATCATAGTATCAGGAATTTGTCTCTCCGTGATCAGTCAGATCATGGGAAGAGCGCTCGGGTTAGTCAGCAAGTGGGCTACAAGCTGTGGCCTTGGTGTAAACCCAAGCAAGACAAAGCTGATGCTGTTCACTACAAAAACCAAGATACCATCTTTTTCCCTTCCAAAACTTAACGGACAGCAACTCACACTATCGACTAGTTCGAAGTATTTGGGAGTCATTTTAGACCCGAAGCTCAGCTGGAAGTTGAATATTGAAGAGCGTGTTAAGAAAGCCTGCGTAGTTTTCTACGCCTGTAAGACAGCCCTCAATAAAAGGTGGGGCGTTAAACCAAATGTAGTACTCTGGCTTTATACAGCAGTGGTACGTCCCATGCTGACATATGGAGCACTTGTGTGGTGGCCAGCGCTTAGCAGAGAGTACGATATAACGAAACTGGGTAGTGGTGCAAAGAACGGCATGTCTTGGCATCACAGGGGGTATGCGAACATGCCCGAGGGATGCGTTGAATGTAATCCTGCATCTTCTACCAATCAACCTTTTTATTAATAAACTGGCGGCATGTAGCGCGGTAAGGCTTAAAGAGTCCGGTGGCTGGACCTCCAAGCCATATGGTCACGCTGATATCCTCAACCAGCTGCCACTAGATGAGATCAAGGCTACAACAGACTTTGCAGTGACTACACTGAGTATTGGGAAACACTTTGCTGTCAAAATTCCGACTAGGTGCGAATGGGGTACGGGTGAGGCAGTAGGGGATTACGAAATCTCTATTTTCACAGATGGATCTCAAATGAGCTGCGGTGTAGGTTCAGGAGTCTTCTGCAATACACTTAACATCTCTGAATCCTACCGTCTTCCTGATCATGCTAGCATTTTCCAGGCGGAATTGTTTGCAATCATGAAGGCCTGCCTCGCACTCGGAAATATTTAAGACAGCCAAAACATAGCCATCTGCTCAGATAGTCAGGCGGCTATTAAGGCACTTAACTCTGCGAAGATATCCTCTAAGCTTGTCAAATGCTGTGAGGAGACGCTAAACAATCTTGGTAGAAAGCACTCAATCACTCTAATTTGGGTGCCTGGACATACGAATATAGATGGCAATGAGCTGGCAGATGAGTTGGCCAGAAAAGGGGCCTCTATGGACACCTCCTATGAGGAGCGCGTACACGTTCCGATGTCAACTGTCCTTTCCTTACGATTGCAGGCGGTTACTGGCGAAACATAAGAACCTGTGCCATATCACGGAAGTTATGGCCATCATATGACTGGAAAAGGACGTCCGAGATTCTAACAAGACCGCGGAACGATATCGCCATACTTACAGCAGTTATTACGGTCCATTGGCGAATAGGGGACCATGCGGCCAGGTTGGGTATACCTCACAACCCGCATTGTCGTAGTTGCGATAACGCAAATGAGAGAGAAACTCTAACTCACTTTCTCTGCAAATGCCCAGGTCTCGCTAGATCCCGCTATCGAACGCTCGGTCGTGCGTTTTTTGATAGTCTAGAGGATGCGTCGGAGGCGAAAATAGGGGAGCTGCTTCAGTTCCTCAATTGTACTGCGTGGCTCTAGACCCCTCTCCACTCATGACATTTAACCTTCTGTAACCTCCTTCTTTATTAGTTTAACGGAATATGTGGTTTCAAAACGGCGCCTTCTGCGCTAATTGGGCTTCTGGTCTGCTTTACCTAAGCCACCACTTTTACCTACCTACCCATGTAGAATAACTGTGCTCTCTTTAAATTTCCAAGGATCAGTCCGTCTTATGATGCGGCTATTGTTATGACAGGTAGTGTATATATAGGACAGTAGGCACATACGGATACACTGTTTTGGTATGATTTTCGACAAATTACTTAACGAAAATAGCAGTTTTCAGCATCTTGGCCATGTTTTACGCACGAAATTTGTTTACGATGTGGTTGTTGTTTCGCCTTTAGCTTTCGAGGCGAAACAACAACCACATCGAAGACAAGCAGCGATTCCGGCAAAACAACAACATTGGTTGAAAATGTTCATCCAATAACACTTAAATTTGTTTAGTTAGTAGTTTACTCAATATGTTCGCTATCTATGAGGCAAATATGACTCATGGTGTTTCTAATTATGGCGTCTATGAGTCATATGTGCTTAGATAATAGTAGATTATTTATTTAAAAGTATAGCTAGACGTCATACGTCTAAAACAATTAAAAAGTAGAGTGAAATAGACCCAAGCTTCGATTTCAGAATTTTAATCTAAATTTTCCGTTCCGATAAATCGATATAGAGATTGTAATTACATTTTGTGATATCCTGGCTATTTTCTAATATCATAATTACTTAAAATAAAAATAAAATTAACAAATCGAAAATACTTGTTGGCGCAACCTCATAGTAGTATATCTGCGTGGTGTCCTATATATAGGACACCCTACAAACGAATGCCACATTAGATATGAAAATTCAATAAAAACCTCCATTGAGCTGTTAGCTTCCAAACGCACACCTAACACAATTTTACAGAGCAGGAGAGAAAGAGGTTTCAGTATCTGTGGCTTCAAAATCTGATGATGACTTTTTCATTGTGGCTTTCAGGTCAGCCAAACTAATCCAAATCCTTTTTCGTACATACGTCAAGATTCTGAAGTTATTCAGTTCTTAAGTTTGACTTTTTCAAAACTGTGATATATGCACTATGCGGTTTAGTTAGTGGGATAAATGTTAGATAAATTTACGTTTTAATTTTAAACAGCCTTGGCCATTGATTCAGCAAATTTAGCGAAGTGTACTTTTACGGATTCCAAAAACGTGTCGTCTTTTTTGGTTATTTTTACTCCCATCAAAATTATGCGTTTCTCTCATTTATCATTCAATTTTTAAAGATGCCATTATCTTCAATTTTTTATTCACTTCTTCGATGTCTCTATAATCGTATCCTATAGTAATACGAGTGTCCATATGCCTCAACATTTTTTTTTTCACAAGTACCATTCCCATTACCAAACTATACAAATAAAAGTTCGGAACCACTGCGAAAAAGATACTTTATGACTATCATCGTACTTACTGTCCTCTTAAAGCACATTCTTCGTATTCTGTTCGCCTTTCTCCGTAGATCAAAAAAGATTACGCGACCAAGTGTCAAGGGGCTACTATACTATTGCAAATGTCGAATGGAATGACACTACTGCCGTAGTCGGTTGTATGTCGTGTCGCTGAACGTTATACGAGCCGAGATTGGTCCGAATTGATAGGCCACAGGATGACAATCTGAACATTTGCGCCAGATTAAAATTGTTCAAGAGTTTTTCGTTCCAACCATGTTTCGGAAAATTGGGGTGATCTTATCATTGGCAAGTGTTTAATTTATGTCTGCATGTTAAATGCAAATGGGAAGCGCACTGCACCAGTGCAAAAGACTTCGATTCAACTCGTTTTTATAAAGATAAAAACCATATTGGTGATTGGTATCTTTTATACTGTTTTAGATGTGATGTGTCGTAAAGATGTTATCCTAGTTTTATAGGAGCAATGCATCTAGATGTTTTTAAAGAAGGGGGCAGTTAAACGACGAAAATTTTACATACGGACGTATACTATTAATATTTTTTATAAGATGTCAAATATTTGATACTTTAATTAAATTTTCTTATTCTTTTTGAACAATATAATTCCTGTCCTCATTTTTCATAGAGACGAAAATTCCATAATGGCGGATTTCATCGCATGCGTGCAATTTTCCATATCCTTAAAGAAAAAAACTTAACGAAAAAGGGGAGTCGGTGTGTTATATTTAGTATGCGCAAGACCTATTATGCTTCCCATTTCATCGAACATACCTACACATAGTACATACTGAATTGACCAACAGGGATTCCGCCCCAACAGATGTTGCTATGGTAATGCCTGTTACTAATTCCTTGGATGCAAGCATTCTAGACATGGCAGCCATTTTGGATTTTCATTCATACTATTTCATGCGTCTAAACATAGCAGGGGCTAGTGGGTTACGGCTTATCGATTTTTAAAGCTTTTTTTCTTTTTTATATTTTTCTAGGTTTTATGAGGATGCAGGTTGGTAAATTTTATTGCTGGTAACAAAGTCTGAAATATCGATAATGACATAGAAATGTCTTTGCGAGAAAATGTTTTCCGTGGTTTTGTAAAATTATTAGAAACTTGTACATTGTCCTCCTCGTTTTTAAGCACATATGTATGTACTTTTGAAGTATGGATGGGCTAAAATTTTCTTTGGAAAGGTAATAACTTTCTTAAGTTGTTATTGGATGAAAAAATCAACCAACGTTGATGTTTCGCCGGAATCGCTGCTTTTCTTCCATGTGATTGTTGTTCGTCTCGAAATCTAATTTTACAAATATTTTTTTTATTCAGATATTAAACTTGTGAGATTTTAATATATGAGACGGTGAAACATCAACACGACGACGTTCCACACAGTTGCGCCAGATCTTAAAAAGGGCCCCTATAAAGCTCACTTTGTCTACCATTTCAATCCCCGGGGCCTATGGCCTCTCAGTAAATCCTTACATAGAATCTCTGTGGCTCACTTGGTTGAGTCGCACTCTACGATGCTAGTAATGTTGTTGTTGTTGTTGTTGTAGCGGCGCAAGTAAAGGGGGGGGGGGAACTAGTGTCATTCGTAAATGGTTGGCATTCTCTCCTCAAGTTCGAGGTCTAAGAAGGTTGCCACCTCAATTGGTTTTTCCCAAAGCGCAATGGGTGTTAGATGCGTTGGTGCGGCATTACAATTGAAAAGGTGGTCCACGTTGTGCGGGCTGGCTCCACATGCTGGACAAGTGTCTGCAATGGTGCTGTCCATACGGGTCCAATATGAATTTAGTCTGGAGCACCATCCAGATCGAAGCTGAGCCAAGGTGGTACGTGTGGCTCTAGGTAGCTGTAGTTCGTCATTGGAGATATCTGGTGGTCGAGCTCGAAGGACACGGTTTAATGACAGATCATTCGTGGCTATTGTTACCTCGCTAGTATGCAACTGCTTTAGAGCCGCCTTGTAGTTGTTGGTGTTATCGAGGGGAACTCTTTTGAATCTTTGGACTTCCCTTTCCTTGTCCCTTAATGTACGTCTAAAATGACGTGGAGGTGGGGTTTTGTCCATAAGATCGAAATTCGGGTGTTGACTACGATAGCAACCAACAAGATATTGCTTTGCGAGTAGCTCATTATGAGTTTTTAGATTAAGCAGCTTAGTTTCTTGGTGGAGGTGATCTTGTGATGTCATGCGTACACATCCAGTGATTGTGCGCATTGCTGCATTCTGGCACGTTTGAATCCGTTTCCATCGAGTGTTGCAGAGATTGTTTGTCCATATGGGTGCGGCGTAGTTTACCACTGAACGACCGATGGCTTTGTAAGTGGTGAGTAATGTCTCTTTATCAGTTCCCCATTTGCTGCCAGCGAGAGATTTTAGGATCTTGTTTCTACTCTTCAATTTGTCACATATATTGTCGGCGTGGCTACTGAAAATGCCGTGATTGTCAATTGTGACGCCGAGGACTTTGGGGTGACGGACAGTGGGGACTTCGGTGTCGTTTACACTAATGTCTAGCCGTAGGTTGTATTCCTGGTTGTACGTGGTAAAGAGGGTGGCCGAGGATTTGGGTGCTGATAGCTTCAGGTTCTTGCTAATGAAGAAGGTGTTGAGCTCTTCTAAGTAGCCGTTGATACGGTCGCACATGTCTGAAATATCGTTGCCGGATGTCAGGATGGTACAATCATCAGCGTAGGATATTATGTCAATTCCTTCAGGTGGGGTGGGAAGCCCTGACATGTAGAGGTTGAACAAAGTGGGGGAAAGAACTCCGCCCTGTGGTACTCCCTGTTTGATCCTTCTTAGTTTAGATTTCCCATTTCTAAACTCAGTGCTGGATTGACGTCCGGCAAGGTAGTTTGCGATCCATTTAACTATATACGACGGTGTGGATGAGTTTTTGAGGTCTGTCAGTAGGAGCGAGTGATTCACCATATCGAACGCTTTCGACAGATCCAAAGCCACTAGGATGGTGCGCTTAAACGGCTTTGGTTGGTTCATTCCATTTAAGACCTTAGACATGATTCGGTCTAATGCAGTGGTGGTGCTGTGCATTTTCCTAAAGCCGTGTTGATGATTGGCGAGTTGTATGTGCGTCGTAAGAGTTTTGTGTATCAATGCTTCAAGTATTTTTGCCACAGGAGATAAAAGCGTGATCGGGCGGTAGGATTCTCCTAAGGAGTGTTGTTTGCCAGGTTTGGGTATAGGAATAATGCGGCCTCTCTTCCAAATCTCTGGTATGATGAATGTTCTAAGTGAAAGGTTCATCGTGGCAGTGATATACTCTAGGGCCGGTGTGTCGAGGTGTTTGAGCATTATCATTGCTATACCGTCCGGTCCAAGCGCCTTTGAGTTTTTGGCGTTTTTTATGGCATTGGCTACTTCAGTGGTGGTGGTTTGAAGATATTCGTCTACCTTGGTGTTACGGATGGCTCGTGTAATTTTGCGCTTCAGTCTATCCTTGGGTGGGTGTTCGACGAACTGTTTGTTAAACAGATTGGCCATTTTTTGTCGTCGCTCACGGTAGAATTTCCAAACTTGATAGCGACCCTCCCTTGAGTTTTGGTGGGATTAGATAAGTTTCTTACGGTGCTCCATAGTTTGCTCACACCTGTGGTGGTATTCAGTTTTCGAAGGTGTGAGTGCCATATATTTCTCCTGTGGTCATTGACCTGTTTGACGATGATATCGTTAATGTCACCAATGCGTGGATCACTGGGGTCTGCACTTCTTAGCTGATCCCTCGTTTTAGCTAATTTAGCCGCTGACGTTGGAAAATTAGGTTTTAGGCTGGGAATACGGCCGGCTGGAATGAATCTCTTAGCTGCAGTGAGAATTATCCGTCTGAGTTGTTTTTCGGCCAAACGTACATTACTTGGGGGGGTAAGACTAGCGAAAGCTTCGCTTGTGTACCTTTTAAAGCCATCCCAGTTAGCTTTTTTAAAGTTTGTGTACGTTTTCTTGTCGGGGTGGACGAGTTTCGACGGCATATCCAGCGTTAGTATGATTGGAAGGTGATCAGAGTACATCGTGAGAATTGGCTCTCATGTGATGTCGTTGATAAGTCCAGGGCTAGCGATGGAAATATCTGGTGAGCTTGTGCAGGATCCAGCGATACGAGTCGGTGTGTCGTCGTTTATTGGACAGAAATCTGATGCGTCCAGCTGATCGGCGATGATGTTACCTCTGGTGTCGTTGTGGAGGTTAGAGTGCCACAGACTATGATGTGCGTTGAAATCACCAAGCAGAAGACGATACTGGCCGTTTAGTAGAGGGTTAATATTGGCTTTGTAATTGGCGGGACAGCTGGAGACGGGTGGAATGTAAATGTTGAAGATTTCAAAGTCAATATTGCCCGATTTGACTGTTATCGCTTGTTGTTCCATTGTGTTGTCGGCGGAAGTGATGTCAACGATGCTGTACGGTAGATTGTTATGAATGAGGAAAGCCAAACCTCCTCCAGCATTGCTTTCTCGGTCGTGTCTGATGACGTTATAGTTCCCGTAAGAGCTGAGCGAATGTTTGGAGTTTAGTTTGGTTTCTTGTATCGCAGCAATCTGTATATGGTGTCTGTCCATGAAATCAGTAAGTTCGACGATTTTATGTTGGAGTCCATTACAGTTTAGTTGGACGATTTTGGTGTTGGTGTAGTTAACATCGATGGTACGTGGATCTGGGGTCAAATTAGGCGTAGGTTGAACTGTGCGTACAGGGTTTGCCGGTGTGGAAGGTGTTGATAGTTGGAAACCTTGGTGGGGCGGCTGCTGGTTGGATGAAGAGCGTCGCCCACGATTTCTGCATCGACTCGCTGTGTAGGTTGGACCTCGTTGATTGTAATGGGTAAGTCCTGAACAGTTCTTTAGGTGAACCCATTCTCCACAGCATGTACATTCGACCGACGTTTGAACATTGGTCCAAATCCTGTTACCGCACACAGAGCACATCCATGGACCTGGATTTGATTCAATGCCGGCACGTATTAATAGTGTTCGGAGCAGCTGGGCCGGCCAGGACTGCTCCCCGAGGGAAAAAATGGTGTTGAATGAATGACACGAAGTTTCCATCCCTTTCTTGCGTCGAAGGGGGTCTTTGCGACTCTTGGCCATGCTGAAGCATGGGTCGTTCCGGTTCGTAGACCCGATCGCAGTAGGAACGCTAGTAATGCTAGTAATCTAGAGGTCCGGAGATCGAATCTCGGCGTGGTCCAAAAATGTCCATACATGTGCGGAAAGGAAATATTATAGTGCTTGCAACATTATTTACACTCCTAAATTATATGCAATGAAACGTTGACTTGAGTGAACGCACCCATGCCCCACAAGGGGTTACGCGGTACAGAGAAGAAGAAGAAGAATGGTAATCGCGATCGTCTGATCTTACAGGCTTCAGATTTTTTTAAGGGGTTACCTGAATTTTCCACACCTAATTTGGAAAAAAATCCCCAATTTAAAATTATTCTTGATTTTTTATTTCAGTTTTAATCCTTTCATTAAAGTATTCAAGTTATTAGACATATAGGTAAGGGTTTTTTTCTCCCACTTTCTTTGGAAGTAAATTTCTTTGGCTTTAGCTGTAGGTACTCTAATAATTATTGTAGGGTAACTACAAATAATACATTCTGAAATCAAATCGTTTCAGCACAATTAGCTAGAAAACATTTTCCGATCCCCAAAAACTCTTCTCAAAATTTGATCAAATTTAATCAAATTAAAAGTAATTTAGTTTGCCAGCAAAATTTTGGGGTTGCATACAAATTACAAATAGGGTGCGATTCTCTCCCATTGGATCTTACATATACACTCCCTAGAACGAGTCGGTATTCTCGCCCGTTTTCGTATCAACGAAAAAATCACAATCTCCCATCCCGACAGTTGTTTCGATTCGACAGAAAAATGGCAATCATATAAAAATGTTTCCGTTGCATTCATTAAGGTAAAAGGGGTGAAGTTTGTGTGATAAAAAGGACTCACGCATTATTCAAGATCACGATATGAAGAGACCACTCGAAATCCATCATAAACAGTTTGAGAAGTTCGTGCCGATTCTTTGATTTTCAGTTCGTTTTTCCGTTCCTGGCGATACACGAGATGCATTCGATTTCGGGCGTGAATGGATTCGAACACATGGCAACTATGTATGACAAGTGTTCAAATATGTATGCTCAATGAGTGTTGTACGCAGTGACGAAGTCTCAATAATAAAGAGAGACCGGGGACACACAATAACGTAAAAATTTGGACACGTGTTCAAAATTGAACCGGAGAGTTTAATTAAATTCTTCGACACAGCGTCATCCAATCAGTGGATTCTCATCTCTTCTCGGATACTTTGGAAGATTTGTCGATTTTATTATTCAGTGGTATATGTACATATTTGAAGAATGTGATACGAGAGTCGAGTATGTGAACACTTGCACTTGGACTTTTGTTGATTGTGCTTGCCGTCAATTGGACAAACAAATGTATGTTTTGTGTATTTGCCATAGTAATACACAATTGAGACATCTGTTCAATTTAATGCTTAAATGTAATGTTTTATTATCAGCATTTGAAAGGAGTATCGAAGAATGAGCAAATGTTTTGAACTATACTCCAGACACCCTGTATTAAATTACTAGCCCAAAAAAATGAAATTCGTCGGCGCGCAAAATTAGTTTCATCTATTTTTATTAAAAAAAATTGCATGGAAATTGGAAATTTAGTTCCTGACGTTTGTGGACTTTAAGCCGGAGTGTTTTGATTGACATGGCCGACATCAACGCCATCTAAATATATAAGCCGGATTATCAGCTGATTAAATTGAATCAAGTTCCAATTGTCAGGTGGCGATGGACTCAAGTAATACGTATTACAAAAATAGCAATAGAAACAACAACAGGTGCCCATGGACGAAATTGTGGACTCGAGTAGAACTTATGTTTTTGCAGTTCGCCCTGATGTCAGTGCCTAGGGTTACACCCTCGACCACGACCCTCGCCTGGCACCTGCAAGAAGGAAATGTAGGCAAGGGGTGTGCTCAAGAAATTCTTTGAGAGTATCCTATTTTTGAGGCACAGTTGCTAAGACAGCCCTATGAAATGAAAGCTTAATTGATGTATTCGATTAATAAATTAATTAATCCTCTGAAGGAACTTTCTTTAATGACAGGTAGGGCACTCATGCACACACAATCGATTCAAAAACGGGTGTCAACCATGTCGGCTCTATAGAGCGATATTAGCAGTGCTAATAGTCATGCGAAGGAAGAGTAAGGACAATCAACAAATCCTTTCAATGAGCGAGAGTTTGATGATAACCTCAATAGCGCATCCGCATTATTCTGAACCGATTCGTAGCAACAGAAGAGGCCCAGCTCGTGACACAATCAAATAGAAATCGGTGAAGTCATGCCTGCACATTCCATTCTCTGCGCCAATCCCTTCTATTCCTTTATATCCCGGCTGTCAACACTCTAAGCTGGGTGGAATTTATTGCCTAAATATAAGTTCACGGTCATCTGATCTTATGCCGGCCCCACACGGATCGGAGTTCTTCGAACCGCGCAGTACAAAGATCAAAGCTGTGGGCAATATACGCCTGGAAGAAACAGGCGATGAGGGAATTTAACGAAAAAATAACGTCCGTTGAATTACCCTATTGCCTCTATCCCTCCCAGGCTTGTGTTGTTCACAATTTTGATTTTTTTAGAGCACGGTTCGGCGAAACCTGATAAGTGTGGGCCCATGAGAGTCGTACACGTTTAAAATGTCTACGAAGAGAAATTAGAGCGGCAGTGTTTTCGATAAAGATTCGATCACGTAAAAAGCTGGAGTTGTCCAATACGTGATAGACTAGTACATGAGATTTCAAAATGTGGTGGAGATTTTTTTCTTCGTATGTTTTTGGGGTGCTGATACCGAATCCGTAGCTTTTCACTAAAATTTCGTTCCGAAACAGGGTCAAAATCGCCAAAAATCTGTAAAAAAATACCATCAATTGTAGCGATACCTCTTAACGCATTTTGAAGATTTATGTCGCCATGGACCCGTAATCATGTTTCCTCTAATATATTCACGGGCGGGGTTTCGCAAAAATGTGCAGTTTCGGAGTTATAAGCCGAAAAACGGAAATACTCCGAAAATTTTGAGTTCTCGGATTCGAGCTCATCACCAAAAAAAAAACATAAGAATAAAAAAAATCTCCACTACATTTTCGAATCTCAAATCATGTAATGGTTACGGGTTGGATACGATATCCCCAGTCACAAAATCCCCAAACCAAAATCCCCAAATCAAAATCCCCATAATCAAAATCCCCGAAATCAAAATACCCAAAACCAAAATCCCCAAACGAAATTCCCCATTCCCCATTTGATGTGTGATCTAAGAACGCGCGCGCGTTCTAAGATCACACCTCAAATAGGGAATGGAGACTTTCTTTAGGCTATTGTAGATGGTAAATGATAGATGTAAATGGTAGATGATAAATGGTAGATGGTAAATGGTAGGTGGTTAATGGTAGACGGATGGTAGCTTGTAAATGGTTGATGACAGATTGTAAATGGTAGATTGTAAATTGCATATGGTGGGTGGTAAATAGCAAATAGTAGATGGTAAATGGTAGATAATAAATGGTAGGTGCTTTACATAGACTATTGTAATTGAATAGTCCTACTATGCAATAAAAAAATCACCGTCGTGGACTGATATATATGATAATCAACGGTAAACTCTTTGAAGTAACACAGAACAACAGCAGATAATGTGCAGGCGATTAAATATGCAATCGGTTCCAACAATAAGCCAACCAAGTGTTCCGCGAATATTCGTTCGGATGAGGACTTGTCTCGACGATGTTAAAGAAAACCTAATATGTTTAGAACGATATATGCAATGGACTCGAATATTTTGTTTGTGCTAATCAAAAAATAAGTTAGTATAGATTTACGTGTTATGTAGTGCCATTTACCATCTACCATTTAACACCTTCCATCTACCATCAACCATCAACAATTTACAGTCTTTCATCCATCAACCATTTACCATCTACCATTTTTTACTACCATCCATCTACCATTTACCATCATATTTCGGGTGTTTGGGGATTTTGTATATGGGTATTATGATTATGGGGATTTTGTATATGGGTATTATAATTATGGGGGTTTTGAATATGGGGATTTTGATTTTGGGTATTTTTCTACGTTTGGGGATTTTGTGATTGGGGATTTCGTATGGTTCCCAATGGTTACACTAAATTACGTCCAAAGAAATTTCTGTGGCCTTTGATAAATTAAGTTTGCAGCGATGCAGAGCGATACGAGACGTGTGACGAGATTTTTAGTGTCAATTGAATATGATAAGGACGCCATACCTAGGGATATACATCCGCAGAAGTAATATTCTTTTTCGAGTAAACATTTAAGCCACCAGCTATTGCTAAATGGACTATAGGTTCTCTTGAAAGCATACATTGGAAAACCAAACTCGCTATCATCATAAGGGTGAATATTTTTAAGAAAAGCTTGTCTAAGCACTTCAACACCTCTCCTGAAAAATTTAAGCGTAACCCTTAAAGAATCAGCTGCAGCTACGTTCCCGATGAAAAGGAATGTAAAACTGTCAATTAAATTTTAAAGTATAGTACTGATTATTCAGGAGGACTACATTTTTACACAAAAAAAGCGCGGCCGGCAGAATTTTCCTGAACCCGGCGTCCCGGCAGTACCTTCTAGGCCCGTCATTGCCGGGCGAGGCTCGAGCAGGTGGTAACCCTAGCAGTGCCGACATTCGACGAAATTTTATCTGCATTGCGGAGAAAATATAAGAATGCTTTTTCAAAAATGGAATTGCGTTCAAGTTGAAAAGATTAATTTTGAGCGCCATTTGCAAAAGATCTTAACCTCAGCCTTTCAGTGGGTAAAGTAAATGTTAACAAATGAAAATACATACACTACGAGATAAATGATTCTGGCTACAGGCGCTGAAGAGTTATGAGGTACGCCTCCTTGTGCTGACTGTGGTTTAATGTACATATCGTGGGAAGAGTGTTCTTCAAACATCTTGAGCATTCGACGTGGAGTTGTGTTCTCAACCGGAAGCCGGGACCCTAGAACGGCAGAGGTTTAAGAAAGTGCCTTGTATCCAACAGTATGATTATGGTTCCTGTAAACTGGTATAAAATATTACCATTTGTGGGGTGACAATTGCGCATCGTACAATTCGTGTCTTAATCTTACATCGTGTGTATCTTTCATCTTATGGGGCGATATCAAACCCACCTTCATTATAAAGCCGGGAAGCAGCAATACATGCACACAAATCAAGCCTATGAACATATGTCGTATATACGTTGCACGATGCACTAACACAAGCACAGCGCATGTAAAAAAATACCGGCGTACAGAGGGCTGTGCCCGCAATACAAGGGTTTTTTTAGAATTTTGATGCATAGTGAATATTTTTTGTACATATATTTTATAAGCAATAGATGAGAATTCTGCACAGCATTAATGGAATGCTTCCTGTAAATTTATTTTTGGATTGGTCTAAATAAACGCATTCCACCTTTAATTAGACCAATCCAAAAATAGATTTACTATTTACCCAGTTTGTACAAAAGTAGGTACTCCAAGGCAAATCTACAGGGGCATTTCGATTTAAGATTTCTGATGGCCTTTGAGCAAAAAGAAACTCAGGCAAACGTCCGGCTTGGCTTTATATATTTTATATATGATATGGCTGTAAAACTACTGTTACTCTTTTTTTAATCAAGGAAAAGCAACTTATATGAAATGACTCCATTGTGTCCCCCCCCCCCCTGACATAAGAGCCCATGCAAGCTTTCCTATGAGTATTGAACAAGTATACTTTTGCAGCTATTCAGGGACACCCTGTTAACTTGGTCCTACAAACTTCAAAAATATTTGCGGCAAACACTATTACCATTCTATGCATATCCACCAAATTTCATGTTCATTGTTTCATCAAGTTAAAAGATATGCATTGAAGAAATTCTTAAGAGTCTTCCCTTGCATTGTGAAAGGCCCTTACTAAATACTAACTTGGCTATATTTCCGGTTTGGATACAGATATTCGAATGAAAATTCGTAGACATATTCCCTATGTAATTTTCTAAATATCCCTAGCAGAATTTTCATATTTGGAAACCTAAAACGGGCTACACACGATCAAATTCAAATTTTACAAATTTACTGTTATTTACTTTTCCTTAGCAAAAGTCAACAGTCTTAATATTTAACGTATATAAAGCCATACTGACCAATCTTTGTGCAAAGTTTCATATTGATCCCTATAACGGAAGTTTAACTTTGAACGCCAATAACTTTTTTACCGTTACTCGACACTGGAAAATTTTAACTAATGTGAGATGTACTCGTTTAGTTCTTTGATTTACATACCCATACTTCAACCTCCGATAAAAACTAAAAAAGTCCGGGACACCCTGTTATCTTCTTCCTACCAACTTCTAAGGTATATGTGCCAAAGACTGCAACCATTCTACACATTCCTACCAAATTTCATGACAATCGGTTGAGCCGTTCGCGAGTTATTTAGTGAACAGACGGACGGACAGACGGCCAGACGGACAGACGGACGGACAGACGGACGGACAGACAAAATCAATTTCATAGGGGTTTTTTGAAAAAAAAAAAAAATTCTAAAAAACCCTAAAAACCGTGTCTGCTCTGATAAAAATCGCGAAAACACGTGGAAAATTCACTTTTTGTCGGGATTTTTTTATTTCACTGCATTTTAGACACTTCAATTCACGACACATTGCACTTTTCGCGACGAAAATCGACCGGGAAACAATACTTTTCGTGTAAAGTTGTTTTTCATTACAGGATCTATTCGTACGAACCCCACATCGGTCATTGAAACGATCCCATTCCATTTACACATTTAGGCATGTGAGGCTATTCAGACCAGGTCCTATCCTGACCTCTGCTCAACGTATCAGCGAGTATTTGTAATGAAAGGACTTGGCCATCCGATGATGTCCAGGGGACGGAGCCAATGCCTTTTCAACCGTTCAGGTAAGGCAATGACGATAGGCCTCCTCAACGAGCGAGCAGCGGCATGCGCTTGCTGTAGCTCAGTTCAGGAGATACGGGTGAGGTTTGTAACAAAAACAAGGTAAAAGCGTGCTGTCCTCGTGACAACTGTCACTCCACCCCCGGAAAAAAAAACCGGGTCCTCCTGTGACTGACGTCATTTAACCGCCCCGCGAAGTCATTTAACCACACTAATCAGAGGAATTTCAACTTTTTTTCATCTTCATGAAAAGTGTGAAACCTAAATATTTTTGTCTACATATTCGATCATATCCCCATCCGCACCCTCATCCGCATCCCCAAAAATGTCTCCATTAATATCCGCAACCGCATCCTCAATGTTATACTATTTTGCATCCCCATCCGCATCCTCATCCGCTAAACAAGATCCGTTACATCTCTAGTTTTGGTAAGGCCATTGTGTGTATATGCCAACACTAGGGGCTGAGTAACGAGACACTATGGAGTGATATAGAAGGGCAAAGAGGAAAACGGATAAGCTTCGCCAAAGCCGTCAGAAAACAATGGATCGTCTCCACAGAAAATGATAATCTTCGACAATAAGGATTTAGAAATAAAAGGATAAGTTTTTAGAAACAAAACGGAAAACTGCTCTTGAAATTCTGCGAATATGCACAATATATCAAGCAAATACATAGTCCAAGTTGGGCTATTAATGTATCGTTACTCGAAAAAGACAATCTTATTGTCCTTGGATAAGTTGGTCAACTTATCGTTATATGTAGATAGTAGATGCAGCTTTAATTACACTATCAACGTGAATTCATATTTGTATAATTAGCCATTCAACTGCATTATGTTGTATAGAATCACTTTATACTCAAAGTCAGCAAAGCCTTTGAAATGCTGCTTCTTGATTAGTTTATTACTACTATCAACAAAACTTCATTTGCTATCCATATGTCATAATTGGGGTCCATCATATATTTTCCCGACACCTGCTCAATTGTCATTGTAAATCGACAACTTTTATATATTTGCCTAGGCCATATGTCCCAATACCGTACAGCAAAAAAAACCATTTGTTCTGTTTCGCTATCATTTCATCCGAAATTAACTTAATTAAAGAAGGATAACAAGTGTTTCATGAGCAAATGTTGATGCCATAATACACCCTCTATTATACGTAACCTTCCATCCAACTGCTGTTTAAACAAATATCCGTGACCAAATAAAAGTGTAATCTGAGCTTTTATGCCGGATTAGTGCCTCCTGTTCATTCGTTGGCCGTTAGTTTCATAAAATGCAATCAACGTACATATAATAATCGAAAAGATGACGAGGAGTTGAAAGGAGCGCGAGGTCTCTTCCTCGAGATGCAGTACAGGGAAGGGTGTTCTCTAGTAGGTAGGCCGAGGTCATATTTTCCGGAACACTGGCAGCAGCATAACCCCTTGGACTAGAGATGAAAATCTCGTCTCGATACTAGGTGACAGGACGGGTATATTGTTGCCACACGGGAATCTGAATCAGTCCATGTGGCACGCTCAATGATTTTCACCCCTCGGAACTATGTATATATTTGTTTGGATTATTTGTCATGTGTTCGCATTGTCAGTGTCCTTGTTGTACATTGTGTGCTGACTATGACTGTGCCAGCAGTCAATATGCGTTTGCTGCTGCCATACGGCCAACTATACATAATCCGCGCTCAGCTCTTCTCTTTCAATGCAATGACAAGCCGTAGTCAATTTATGTATGGGATGATCACCAGGACAATGAACGAATAAAATTGAAGTGTTTTGCTTTTGGGGTGCCATATAGTGGCAAAAAAAGATATTTGTAACAAATGTTTTCATAATACGAGGGATGATTTGCTTGCCTTCTGGCTGAAGAGCCTTGTAGTCGCTTATGAATTTTAAAGAGGTGCCCTTTCAAATGCATTATCTCTCAATTAGAGATTTTATGAGTTTCGTGCAATTTATTTTAATTCATTCGTACAATAGTGGTGACAAGGATCAGAGGATTATAACATCTTAAAAATATAATAATTTTATAATATTTATTCAAATTTACAGGATTTACTATAAATTGTTTAATATTTAGTACATCATAGTCTAGAGCAGTGATCCCCAAAATGTGGGGCACTGGCGGACTGAAATAGACTGGAAACCACTGGTCTAGAATTAGTTAGATCCCAAATAACTTGAACGAAAAGTCATTGTGTTCTGTGATCATGATGGTTCGGTGGCGAGTCTATCACTCCAGCTAGAAAAAACCCCAAGGAAAGCGCCAAATAATACGCACAATTTCTGATTTTTTTATTAGAGTGAGTTCTGCCTCAATTATATCCCTTTCTTTTGGCGGAATAAAGGATAGCGTAATATTTTACATTGAATAAGAACCGTGACTTAGATTTACATAACAAAAACAAAATTCATCTTCTCTTTCACAATAAGAAAGACTTTTTTTCAAAATTCCTGACATATCTTAACTTAAAGCAATCGTTAAAGCCACTACATACTTCATCCCCGACGACAGTCTCTATACATAAAAGAAGCCCCAAAAGCATTTCAATAAAACATTCCATTCGAGATCAAATTTGAACACGTGCACGCTATCCACAGAGACGAACTTTGCAATTTCAGGACTAATCCTAGCCATTTCTATGAACCGAACAAGCCGAATCCATTACCCAAAAGCCGTTCCTGGCAAAAACATCCCCCAATGCTAAGTGTGGGGTGTGTCAAAGCTAACGAGCTCATATATTCATGAGGCAACCGTTCCGTGCGTCAATAACCTGCTAAGAGAGAGATGTGGGTGAGTGACGAGTATAGTTGAGAAAGCACTCTCGAGTTCATCCCCCTAATACGTTGTGAGCATTTCTAGGACTTTGAAAACGGTTACGTTGACATTATGGCTTTGGTTACAACGCCCAATGTACGTCATTAGATGGGGGGGTGCAATACGGTTGTTTTGTGTATTAAGGGTTGAAAGTTTACCACCAACCGTACGATGGGTGATCAATTTTGTGTATAGACGAATAGAGGAATCCAATACACAGTCTTACGGAACGACTGATTGGGATATAGCGATACTGGTCAAAGGGTGGTCAAGGGATGCACGTGGATGTAATTTGATAATTGTCTGATGTGGTTTTGAATATCGGTTTGACTGTAAAAGCAATAAAAGGGAAGATTTTTAGTTAGGTGGCTAACATAAACTTATAAATAGGTCTGTCAAGGTTTGGCTAACTTTAGCTTAATTTACATGGAAGCATTTTATTTATTTTTGATTATTATACAAATGGATTGGTATGGCCATGCTCAAAGGCGTCTGCCTTAGAACCCCAGGAAGAAGACTATATCAATGGAATTTTCACTTAATGGACTCAAAGCCAGAGGCAAACCGAAGAACACCTGGATGTATCAAATGAAAAAGCAACAACAACGCATTGGTCTCGGCGATTATACGATCCAAGATAGAGTCGCCTGTATAGAAATAGGCTGGGACATTACCGCCAGAACCGCCGATATAGCTACACCGCAGGCCGACGTGAAGCCATGGAGGCAAGGAAGAAGAATACGCCTATGACAATTTCTAGACAGTCCCGTATGAAATTCATCCCAAAAATGGGGTAATTGTGTACATAGGACACGCTCTGTGGCTCACTTGGTTGAGTCGCACTCTACGATGCTATAGTATTCTAGATGTCCGGAGATCGAATCTCGGCGTGGTTCAAAATTTCCGTACATGTGCGGATAGGAAATATATAGCACTTGCAACATTATACACACTCCAGAACGATATGCAATGTAACGTTGACTCGAAATTGCCTATAAACGGCTGAGGTAACGCACCATGGCCCCACATGGGGCTATACGGTACTGAGAAGAAGGTTAGTGGGTAGACGCCGCCAGCGCCGCTACAATTTTAAATAAAAAAAATTACAAAGATTTTCTGCTGAAAATTTTGATTTCCCTATTTTAAGTTCATACAAAGCAAGAACTGCCATAAACTTCTTGAATTACATACAATTACAACCTCTTTAGAGACTTCACGGTAACTTCTGAAATTTATTTGTTTGAATCCTGTAAAATTTTTGAAGTCTGGTGGCGGAACACATCTCTCTGGTGTGGCTGAGTGACAGTGCCGGAAGTGGAAGTGTGTATTCTCAAAAAAGTTGAATAAGCGTTTATCTCTTTGACCTCCATCGTTAAACCTTCAAACCTCCTCCGAACTTTCGCATCCGTCATAAATCCACAAAGCAATTTAATTGACAACGCGCAAGAGACTCAGCATCGTGCTATTCCGGATGCCCTAATATTCCTCAAAAGAATTCTCAAATAATTGATAATAGCATTTTTGGTCAGTGGAGAAAGATTGAGTGACTTCAGATTGAGACTGAGACCATGAGGTAATTTAATACATTTAAGCGAGCATTACTAGAAGAGAGAAAAATAACCTCTAACTACTAACTATAGAAGCTTTGTTGAGCTCCACAGATAGGCTCGGAACTAGTTTTGAATCAACCAGAGACAAACAAAACAATTCAAAAATTCGCGAAGAAACCTTCTGGTTTAATTTAGACAAAATCAGAAATTTGCGACCTTAAATTAAATTAAGTAACTTGCTTTAGCTACTAATACTAAAGCAAGTTACTTATTTTCGGTTGACCAGCAGAGTTGTTGTAAACGTAAAAAAACAGTTTCTTACAATTTGGAAGTAGGAAACTGGTAACATATACTGTAAAAACATAAAGACCGTTAAAAAATCCAGTTAAAACCATAAAAACTGGTACAAAACGTAAAGACTCTTTTTCATTGCAACAATGTTTTACAGTTTCAGGTGAATTTTGGTGTATGAAGTTGGTGTTCGGAGCGGAAAAACACAGTAAAAAATTTATTGAATTTCCCACACAAAATATTGTAAAAATTACAATAAAAATATTAAAATTAAATATGAGTGGATTTTACGCATTTATTTTTTAAAGAGACAAACATTACACCAACAATAGCAAAAGTAAAACGACTATGGTCAAATTGCTTTTGTAATTTTACAAACAAAAAGCTTAAAATTAAATGGAGTCAATGTAACACTACAGAAAATATGTAAAACTACGCTCTGTGTCGGAAATCTTTCCCCAATTATGTGAAAATTGTAGCCATTTGTATCTTTTTTCTCAGAAGCGTCGGTAACTTTTCATCGGAATTAATATTTTTAAAGTAGTCATGTCAGTCACTTTCTTATCAATCTACGAATGGATGATATTCGCATGGATATGATTGTTATGGACCTGAGGCGCAGTAGTCGGTGCAACTCTGCAGTATCGCATTGCCAAGAAAAATGGAGTTCCTTGAGCTTGGCAACGAAGGAGGTTCAGACTGTGCCGTCGCCGTCCGATTTTATGAAAGGACCGTCGAGAAAGATTTTCTACACCGTTTAACGAAAATGGCTCTGCACGTGTTTAGACTTTTACTGGTGATTCCGATTACATTCAACTGACCTGCAATTTCAGCTTTTTAGACCGTAGCTCGTCTATATTCAGTGCTATTTTAGTCTCTCGGACTGCATATTCCTTCTTCTTCTTCCTTGCCTTGTTCTTTATACTGCTCCATGGCTTCGCGTTGCTTGACCCGCGGTGTAGGCACATCGCCCGTTTTGGCGATAATATCCCAGCATATTTCTACAGGCATCTCTATCTTGGATCGTGTCACCGCCGAGACCAATGCGTTGTTGTTGCTTTTTCATTTGACACAATCCGGTGTTCTTCGGTCTGCCTCTGGCCTTGGGTCCATCAAGTGGAACTTGAACATTGATATCGCTTTCTTTGCGGAGTTCTCAGGCGGACGGTGATTGGTTGGTCTATGGACAAGCTGCCTCGGATGTAGCTACTCTTGATGTGGTCCCTTTTCGTTACACCAACTGACATGCGTAACATTTTTATTTCAGTCGCTGTCATTTGTTTCGCGTAACCTTGGCATTTTCTTATCGCAAAAAACTCCAGAGTTTTCTCGCCACGTCATCCACCCAACCTTTGTGCGATGTTTGATGTCATCAATGCATGTAGCTCCGTTGTCCACCATCGAGCAAAGGTACTTGAACTTGGTACAAGACTTAAGCTGCTCTCCTTTGAGTACATATCTGGTATCGGTGCATCTGGGTCTGAGAATGGGAGGCATACGAACTCAGTCTTTGCTATACTTACCCTCAGTCCATGCTCCTCCAGAATGTCACACCATTTTGTAAGTGCAGACTGCATATTCCACTTGCGATTTAAATGAAATAGACCAAGAGATCAGTTTGTGTCGTCTGTCACTGCTTTTCTCCCTAAGAGAAATATTTCTCAATTATGCAAGCGCCCCTCCCTGTCCCTCCTCCTCCTCCAGCTACGCCAATGAATTTATTATAGCTCTTGTGACATGATATGTAACCATTTTTTTCAAAACCCATAATTCAAATACAAAATTGAACGAAATATACTTGTTTTATTTAGGAACCCTAACAGAATCCACATCAAGTATGAAATTTAAATTTATTTAATTCGTGTAAAACCTTTTTCCCAAAAATTGCATTTTACATATCAATTCAGTTTTGATTCTATTTCAACAATTTGACATTAAATGTTTGTCGGAAACCGTTGAAATATGTGTTTTTTTTAATTTTAAATACAATATTTATAGTAAATACGGTTATGTAAATTTATAGCTCTGAGTTGGCAACAAATTGCCAAATTTCCAACTGTGAGAGTTGTAAAAATTTAAAACCGTGAAAACATTTTGGCTTAGTCTATCCCAATCCAACCAAATAAAAATAAAAATATAGTAAAATTACGCTTTATGGTGGTTTATGGACTGTCAAAATTGAAATCCTTGAATTCACATAATTCCCAGCTTTAACGCTAATATCCCAATTATACCAAAAAGAATTAAATTTCTAAATTTAATAATTATTAATGAAATGTACGTTGCGGAGAGGAATTACATTTTTTATTGATTCAGTTTACATATTTCACATAAATTTTATTTAAAAAATCATTTCTTTGACAGTTGCTAGGCCGATCAGAGACACCCCCTCACAATTAAATTGCTAAAGCTAAGAAATCAATTTCTGTTAAAATTTATTTTTTACGTGGTCTGTGAGCCGCATGTGACCACGAATTGGACCAACTGTACCCCAAACTACTACTAGGGGGACACGTCTACCATTTTAACTCTGTGGGGAACTGAAAGTTCTCGCATCGTGACTGGAAAGTATAGTGTTATAGTTGCTTATAGGCGTTTGGCCACAACAACATCGGACGATTCAACATTCCGAACTGGAAAACCGCGGAATTGCTACGATGAACTTACTGTGCAAGCAAAATCAGGTTACAGCATATACCCTTAAACGTTTCTGAAGGAATTTATAGGAACCGTAGAAAAGCGGATTTTACCGCAGCAAGGTAATCAAATTAATAAGTGCAGATAGGAGATCTGCTAACGACCATCTAGTTCCTTTCTGAATTTAGTGCACTTGGGAACGTTTGTGATAGATAAGTGTGTCACAGCCGTCAAACTGTTAAACTGTGTTCCTCAAAGAGTTATACGAACTGAAAAAACGTAAAGTCTTTGGCATTTATTTCACTTAAGAATGTGTCATCATCGGGTTTTGTTAAATTTCCTAATTGAGTCCTATAATACGACTGTCCTCACTATAATGTACCAACACAAAATCCGCTGCACTGCCGCCTCTTTAAAGCATAGTTTACTGTATCCCTTTTTTCCCCATTATCATCTGATCGCTCTAGTGGTAACCAGTAGATTAGATTAGATTTGTCAGGGGCTGTGGCAATTAAATCGCGCTAGGATCTGCGACCGGTGGTCTATTGTGCCATTGCCCAAGCTATAGGCTAGATTCTTCTTCTTCTTTCGATATATCCATTAAGCTGGCACATTTTCAAGGAGGTGATATCCTCCTCTAAAGGGAACACAATGCCGAAGCATTCCAAGCGGCGCATAGCTAGCCTCTCATATTCACAAAGAATGTGCGTAGCCGTTTCGTCGTTAGCCTTGCAAAAGCGACAGCTCGCGTCGGTAACAATGTGAATAGTCTTTAAATGGCCATTTAGGCGGGGGCAGTGCCTCGTGAGGAGCCGTCAAATAATCCTAACCCTGTTTCTGGTCATGTTCATTAGACTAAGGGTACGTTTGGGTGAGTAGTATAGTGTTGGGTGGCTTTTGCCTTTTCCCACTCATTTATTTATGGAGCTCGAGATGGAGGCTCCAGGGACAGCTAGTAACCAGTGGGTCGAGAAACTTACTAACTCAATTTTTAACACTTTTACCTAAATTTGCTGAAAATTATCACTAAATAATATGTTAATCCATTGAAAATTCTGCACACTCCAGTTTTTTACATTTTACCATGATCGTAAAAATCGGAGTTTTTCACATGTAAAAAACTACGTCAAAAACGAAAAGTAAGAAACTGAAATAAATCTGTTGACCAGCCACGATAGAGGTCAACTAGCCAATCACTAATTTTGTCATGCTTTGCTTAGCAAGTCTAGTATATGTGGATGTGTCAAATGAAAAAGCAACAGCATCGAATTGGTCTCGGCGATGACACGATCCAAGATAGAGCCTGTAGAAATAGGCTGAGAGACATTACCGCCAGAACAGGCGATCGATGTGCCTACACTGCAAGCCGAGCGACGCGACGCCATGGAGCGGTATAAAGAACGAGGCAAGGAATTCGAAAGCAAGTCTAGGATATCCGCCCGCACTGGGCTCCTTGGCCAATGTGAAATTCTTGCCTAAAACCCCTGACTGTAAAGACAAAGAAATGCTCTATTTAATTAAAACCTATAATTGTTTTGGTTTTAAGTGCAATTTTTACACAAAAATATTCCTGTAGGTGTTTCCATAGTTGTTGTATCATCATGTACCACATATATTAACCGAATTTTAAATTGCCTGTCGAATTAATGCAAGATTTCTATAAAAATTTTCAAAATGATATGACCAATTTCAAATGATAAATTAAACATTTATCACTGAGATAGCATTTCGGAGAGGGAGGGAGCCTTTAACCAGGACGCATTCTTTCAGCATAGAAAAATTGTATTTAATTAAGGCGTAAAAAGGCATTCGGAAGTAGATTTGGACTGGGTATATCTTTTCCATATTCGTAAATTTTCCGTCCAATCTCATCCCAGATTAAGTATGGCTTGTTCTTCTTTTCAACGAATAAAAATTGATTGTTGCAAAATCTAGCTTGCCTGAAGATTCACCAAAAACATTTAATTTTCATAATAAACATCCGTTTGAACCAAATATAAAATGTCACCTTACCAGCAAAGCTAGAATGACGATCAGTCAGTTAGTGTACGTACCCCTCAAACATATTCTAATATTTTCATTTTAGGGATATTTCGGAACGCAAATTTTTGGTTTGCAAACAACCTACATGTAAGCAACAAAAAGGCGTTTCTAATTTTCACATTGACTCAAAATCATTAACACTCTTCACAATTACCAAACACACAGCCAAACTTTTGAGTTCTTCTGACAAATCAATTTATCACTAGATCGGAAATATATAGCAGAAAAAGAAAAACATCAAAAGAAAATTCTTCCGGATAATGTCAATATTTTCACATAAATGTGTATCATCATTTTGTGGGTCGCGGTGAAAGATATACATTACATACTCGGTAAGAACACCAAAAATGTAAAGCAATGTCACGTTTCAAATGGGAGCAGCGGAAAATTATGATGTTTTCCATGTGATTGAGTGAAATATCCCCACACGTTTAAGCGTCATGCGACGGTATCCATAGTTGTCAAAGTATGCAGTGTGAGGAAATTGTTTTCACATTGATCTGAATAATACACCCCATCCCCTAGATCCTAGAAAGAATATAAATGAACGTAGTCTTGTGTGGTGCAAGCGAATGAATGATGACTTAACACGTGCATCTTGCGGTGGAAATAGAATTTAAAGGTCAATGCGTATCAGTGACGGTGGAAGATCAATTCCGAACAGCAGTTTATGACATGACAATCGTATTCTGAATTTGTTTAATCATTAGGGCGCCACTGTCATATTTGACGTTGGGTCATGTTTCAGAATAGTTAAGTTACCTTTGTCAACTAATTTGTGGTGCTCATAAATGAAAAACCTTTTTTTTTGTAGAAAAAAACCTATACGTAAAAGTTTGTCTTTATAGTTTTTATTTTCACCTTTAACACGGAACGCCACTGACACAGCTGTATTCTGGATGCTCAACAAACCATACGTGTCTTTCCTAACACAACATCCATAAACCGCAGCTGCTCATACAGTATTTTTTGAAAACTTGCAAGTTCCGGAAAATCTTTTAACGATCAGATTTGTCCATCATCACGACAGGTTTAATGTGTATGTCTGGGCGAAACTTCAAAGCTTGTTGCCCCTAATAAATGGGACCCGTTGGTGTTTCTAATGTCGGACACATATGCCACATGGCGATGATAGCAATCATGATTTGCATACTAGAAAGTTTTAAGTACTTCAAGAAAAAAAACACGGCGGCATGGCATCCCGAAAAATTCCCAGTGGATTTCTTCAACATTTTTTTTTTTTCAGGCGCAATCAAACAAACATGCAATTTGATGAAAGTTTATATAGGTGATTTAGGCCAGCCAGACATTTTCTTGAAAAACATTAGATTCGACCTGTTGCGCCCGTATAATGATGATCACACCGATCAGGAAAGGAAGTTGACCAGAACAGGAAATCTTTAGCCAATCTGCAGACACTTTTATAGGTTTTGTTTTGTATTGAAACGATGACTGAAGTTAGAATTGTGCAAAGGAAAATTATTCATCAAAGTAGGTACGAAGCAGATGGCACTGTATAGAAAACAAAATTATGTTTCGTTAAGGGATTTATTATAGGGATAAATTTTAAAATGTTTTTATTTGCAAGCGGAAATGCTGACGTTGTGATGCTCGAGCGAAAATTAGTAGAATCGCATCTGTTCCAATAGTAAAAATAGCCTGATGTTTTGTCTTTTTTTTATTTGCATTAAAAAATTAGAAAAAAATAGTTACATAATGTTATTAACATAAATACATTATGTAGTTACGTATATACCAATAGCAAAACAAATCAATACTTTAATGACAATACATAATATACGTCCAGTCTGGTGGTCTTCAAGTAATCCCTTGCAAACAACCCAATAAAATGTAATCAGTCCAAATGTTTTCTGCTGAGATTTCTTGACTTTTATAATGAACACTGGTGTACAATGAAACTCACTCAAATGCGAAAAGAAAACACTAAAATCAGAACTAATCAAGATTGATGCGAATACATAGCCCAAATTATGGGGAGACTCTCCCCACAATGAATAGTAAGTCAAGAAGATCCTTCGTTCCTGGCCAGATGTATATTCTGTTTATTCGTTTGTTCCTAAACAGAATGACATACGAGGATAATGGTTATATCCGTGACGAAATCACCCCAAATGGAGGGAGATAACAGTGAACGTAATTTTTGTGAAAACTAAAAGTGATGACATTATATGGAGAATAATATTCTACGAATCTGTTATCACATTTGGACACAGAAAAAATCTGTAAAAGAAGATTTTTTTATATATTTTACTCAATACTATATTTAAATTAAAGAAGAGGCCGCATCCTGCATTTAAAACTACATAATATTCAACCCTCACCTCTCAAGACCTCAAAACGAATGAATGCATAACCATGATTATCGCACAACACCGAAGAAATAAACATTCAACCCCCTCGGTTTATATAGTTGAACACGAAAACCTCCAAGAGTCGGGTGAAAATTGTATGGGGTGTGTCTCGTGTATAGTATCTTCTTCAGTCATTCAGGCTTAGACGACTCTTACCCAGATCAGTGACTTTTCAACAATTTTATAGGGTGTGGGACATAACAACAAAACTATGTCATTACGTCAGTGGCTTTTACGAAAATTAAACGACATTTGGCCGAAAGTTGGTTTGATGGGCGAGAAGGGATGAAAAGTTCGTGTGTGGATAAATTCACAAAAACCGAACATACGGCCTCAAGTATTTACGCGATAGGACGCTGCAATGTCAATTTGCTTTTAATCAGAAATGTTGCATTCAGGAGAGGAATCGGAAGAGTCCGTTGGGAAATCAAAGTGTCTTTGTATGTTCGGGGCGTATGTTGAAATATTGTTGTTATTTGCATTAAAATGATATTTTAATTTGTTACGCTAATTGTCCGAAAGGAGATTTGGATATAAAATGAGGATAGACATGAGCACGCACGTGCTCCTTTTTTGTTGAGTATTTTTCTCAACAGTTTCAGTCAGCCTAAAAAAAAGTTGACTTGAATCTGAGTGCTGTCATAAGTCATCATGTAAAAGTTTTTGTTCGTTGTATATGCCGGGATGAGTTTTTTTTAAGGAATATGTATCTATGTATGTAGGCTATAGGTACTACATTGAAGCTGATTACGTTAAAAATTAATCTCAAAAACCGCTGGACCGACTTGGGTGATTCTTCTATTGTTAAGTCCATCTTACGCTGGAAAATGTTTAAAGGCCAAACAAATTTTGAAAATCCCTAAATCCTTTATACCTCATAGTTTTAAATGTCCTAAACCTAAGAACACATCCTGGTTTAATAGTGAGTGTAGGAGAGCTATACAACATAAGGAGAAAGCTTTCAAAACATACAAGCTCAACCGTACTCTAGAATCATATCGCATTTACCAATCAGCCCGTAATAACTGTAAGTCTGTCATCAATAAATCTAAATATATGTTCGATCGCGATATCAGACAAAAAGTATTTATCCAAAAGAAGGGAGGTAAAGGTTTTTGGTCTCTAGTTAAAGAGGTGAAAAGTAATTTTTCGTCAACATCGATTCCACCTTTAATTCATGGTAATATAACCTATAACAACTCGTTTGAAAAGGCAAATATTTTTGCTGAATTGTTTGCTAATAATTCCAGTTTACCAGGAACTCAGCAAAGTCCTCCCACTATCCCTTGTTACACCTGTCGACGGCGTCCATTACATTTCCGTACTAGAGAAGTGTTTAAAGCATTGGTCGGGCTTGACATTACGAAATCCGCTGGACCTGATGGCATTTCACCTACTGTTCCTAAGAACTGCGCGTCTTCTCTTGCGAAGCCCTTGCGGAAATTATTCCATTTATCTTATTCTTCGGGCATCTATCCATCTGCTTGGAAGTTGGCGCATGTTCAACCTATCATCAAGAAAGGTGATCCGTGCGACCCTCATAACTATAGGCCAATTGCATTAACATCTATTTTATCAAAAGTTTTCGAAACACTGGTTAATGTCCAACTTATTAACTACCTCGATTATTATAATATCCTAGATGACAAACAATATGGATTTCGCGCTGCACGTTCCACCGGAGATCTGATGACATATCTAACCGAAAGGTGGAATCGCTGTCTTCATAACTTTGGTGAAGCCAAAATTGTGGCGTTAGATATTTCAAAGGCTTTCGATAGAGTATGGCACTCAGCCCTTTTCTCAAAACTTAACGCATTTGGTATTGACAGTAACTTAATTAAGTGGATTGAGAGTTTTCTTTTCGACCGCTCAATTGTCGTTATTCTAGATGGTGTTAAATCTTCTTGCCATAAGATCAATGCGGGGGTCCCCCAGGGAACAGTTCTGTCACCTACGTTGTTTCTTTTGTTTATCAACGATCTTTTACAGATTACCAACAACCCAATTCACAGTTTTGCTGATGACAGCACGCTTGACTTCACGTACTCTTTTGAGTCGGCTTTGGCGTCTCGTGGAAATGCTACTTCCATCAGTAGGAACCAAATGTTTTCATCTTTAAATGATGACATTTATAAGATCATCAATTGGGGTAATCGTAATAGAGTAGTTTTTAATGCTGTAAAAACGCAATGCTGTCTAATTTCTAATAAATTGGACATTCCACCAACATCCCATTCTATATTGATTGATGGTGTATCAGTCCCCGATTCGCCTTCACTTGATATTCTGGGTATCAGCATATCAAGTAAACTGAAATGGACCGACCATATCTTCGCCATTGCCAAAAATGCCATGCAGTATCTAGAATTTCTGAATCGATGCGTTAAATATTTTTCACCTCTTGACTTATCTCATATTTACAAGAGCCATATAAGGCCTAGACTGGAATATAACTCCCATGTTTGGGCTGGGGCAGGTCGCACTGCATTGTCTATGTTGGACAAAGTTCAACGTAGAGCCTTTGAACTCATAGGTGACAGCTCAATAACGGCTAATATTGATTCTCTCGAACATAGACGAAATGTTGGCTCCCTGTCACTCCTTTATCGTTATTATTATAACCGTTGCTCTAACGAGATTCATAGTCTGATACCTGAACTTGCTCAACCTATTCGCAATACTCGGCAAACTAGTCGCGCGCATCCTCATACTCTTGTGGTCTCAACCTGCCGCACTGTAAAATTTTATGAGTCGTTTTTAACACGAACAATACGTATGTGGAACTCTTTGCCTGCATCTGTTTTTCCTAATACCTATGAACCCTTGAAATTCAAACAAAATATTCACAAACACCTGCGTATCACCCAAAACTCCCATATTCCCCTACCTTAAATTCCTTCCTTAGCTAAAGTTGTGCTATTGCACCAAAGGGTTGTCCCCTATAACTTTGGTATTATATAAAATAAAAAAAAATAAAAAGCGGCGGTAAATCGAAACTCCGTTCTGTATGATAGTTGAAATAGATTGGCTGCGTCAGCATCAGCATCGGCAGAGGCATCGGCATCAGCAGAAAAATTTCAATTTAGAACACACGCATTTGTCTTTGATGACCCACATTGAAAGCAGCGGCAGAAGCATCGGCAGAAGCATTTTTCTGCTTCTGCCGCTGCTGTCATTGTGGGTCATCAAAGGCAAATGCGTGTGTTCTAAATTGAAATTTTTCTGCTGATGCCGATGCTGATGCTGACGCAGGAAATCTATTTCAACCATGATGGTCAACTGTTTCAATCATGTTTTCATCGACAACATTTTAATTTAATGGAAATATTAAATAGTCTAGTCATTATATGGTTTGATATTGCAAAATGTCGTGGAGAAAGTTTTTTTTGTTGCTTATATTTTTTGGGGCGCTGAGCTCGAATCCGGAGCTTCCCACCAAAATTTCATTGCGGGCAAGCCAAATTTTCGGGGCGGCATTTTGACCACTCCGTAGAAATAAAACTATAAGCAATCTAAACGATTAAACCTATGTTCGGTTAAAAAAAATAAAACACCAACGCTAAATTTTCAAGAAACCAAGTTCTGAACTGGGGAATCGCCCAGCATTCATCAATAAAATGTTTGATTTACTTAGAGTCTGCTTGGCATAACCTGGTTCCATCTTGGTAGAGCAATATTTCGTCACCTCTCAGTTTCATATCACTGAGTTTAGCTCATTTCTTAGAGACCCTAACGACGTATTAAGTTGGGGAGTATTTCAGTAATGTAGTACTTCGTCGACAGGATATATTTTCCCTTCTTCTTCTTCTTTTAGCGGTGCAGAAAGGTGTGAAACCTCTGTGCATCTATGTGGGTACGATTTATGGTTCGTCAATGTTTGAGTCCGTGAGGTCTAAGGACAAAAACATAGCTGCTGCGATAGGGTTTTCCCACAGCGATATAGGGGTAAGATCAGTGGGCGTAGCGGGGCATTGAAACAAGTGACCCACATCATGAGGAGTACCATTGCAGTTTGGACAGATGTTTTGGATGTCCGGGTTTATGCGAGAAAGGTACGAATTAAGGCGTGAACAAAAGCCCGACCGAAGTTAAGCTAGTGTTACTCTAGTGGCTCTCGGGAGCCTAATCTCCTCAGGCGAAATTAGTGGTGGGCGCTCTGAGAGGACTCTATTCGCACCTAAACTCGCGATAGACCGATTCACTTCTTCAGTGTGGATCGCTGCAATGGCGGCTCGGTATGTAACTTCATCGTAAGGGTCCCGTTTGTATCCCTGAACCTCTCTCAAGGTCTCGTAAACCACGCCTGACATGTCGTGGTGGAGGAATTCGGTCCATGAGATGATTATTGGGATGATCCTCACGGTAGCAACCAACAAGATACTGTTTTGAGAGTAGGAGATTGTGGTCACGTATTGGCATCAATTTTGTCTCCTGATGTATGCTATTACAGTTAAACTGTAATATAGGTAGTGCAGTGAAATCTGCTGGAGGAGGAGGGCCAGGCGTAAGACTGGGTCTGGCATTCCTTATCATATTGTTGGGCGGTGTAGGGGGCAGCGGTGAAGAAGGTGGGCTGGGAGCAGCCCTGGGTTGCCCAGAATTTATACAACCTGCCGAAACATAGGCTAAGGAGTGTTGCTCTTGTCTTCGTAAACCTTAACACCTAAAGTGAACCCATTCCAAACAGTAATTACACTGCACTGATCTGGCATTCGAACGATACGTTGGTTGCAGACACTACAAATCCATACCCTTGGGCCTGGATTTGTTTCAACACCGGCGCGAATTAGTAAAATTGAGAGCAGCCGCGCCGAGATGTAATGATCCCAATATGACGAAAAAATACATATATCGTACCCACACATATACACAGACAAACACAACCTTCCTGCATCGAACCTTCAGGGCTCCTGCCGGGGCTCTTGCCAGGAAGGCATATTGGCTTTTGGCCGTTTTGCAGTAACAAAACGGGTGTGGTCCGTGGTCCCCGTAGAGGCAGTTGCCGTAAGACCACATATATTTTCCCTCTAGCGACTTGGTATTAGCACAACTCAAACTGAAGTGAAATCTAGCCGAAAAATTCGATTAACAAGTTGCATCGGGTGAAATAATAATTGGCGGGCTATCTAACAAAAGCTACGGAGCGATAAGTACCGCCACTATGTTTCTTATGGTAAATCTTTCCAGTGCAGTTCTTAGCGACTCAACCACCAAGCGCTAAATTAAACTTCATGGTCTTATCCAAGAATAGTTTTAGGTTCAGCCCCCTAATGTTATTAAAATCGTCAACAAAAATTTTATTTTTGCGTCAGTTTAAATTGCTGATCCCAGAAATATTGAAAAATATCAATATAGAAAAGGTGCTAAAAATGTTAAAACCTAATTTCGAAAAAGGACATTCGAGAATGACCTATGTCACTTTTAACTACGGTAAATTACGCGCATGTGTTTTACCTTTGCTCCTGATTACATTAAATAATTTCCACTTTTCAGAACTACTATTCTCAGTACTTTGGAGATCCACACCAAAAGAAAACCTTAGGGTCATCAGGGGAAAATTTTCAGATTCGACACCTGGACGTCGGTTTGGGTCTGAAAAAGACGAACGAAGGCAGTGTGCTCATTTGGGGAAAATTAATGTACAACGGACCCCTCTATTTTTAACCGTTACAATGTAATACCATTTTTGGAAATTGTGTCAAAATGCTCGATTTGCCGAACTAAATCCAAAACTTGCCGCGCCACTTTTTTGATGAAAACCCGATTTTAAAATTTCTTTAAAATTTGAACGGGTGTATCGCGGAAGATACGAGCAACTTCGTAACGGGCGAAGTGTTCAATTATTCAAAAAACCTAACCATACAATGTTTTCATTTGTTCCCATTTCCGATTCTCTTTTGTGTCAGGGCCGATACTCTTCTGAAATTCTCAGTAAATGTTGACAAAATGGGTACCAAAATAAAAGTAAGACATCAAACTTGCATATATATGAAATTTTTCACAAATGCTTCTTTTTGCTGCAAGCAGTTTGTATGTTTGAATCGGTAAAATTGGACAATGGGGTCATGGAGTTGCCATACAAACTGTTCTGTGTTATATTCCGTGTTTTATTTATTAATAATAACACTTTAGTTTAGGTAGGTAATACAAATTTATTAATTATAAGTTTTAGTTTAGTTTTAGTTTTATATAACACTTAGAACTTTAATTTATAATTTAAATTGGATAACCGAGTGGGCGATGTGGCCGGCTGACTGAACGACTAATTCGGAAGTCGTTCTCAGAGTATGCTAATGTAGGCGTGCCAATTTAATAAAATCATAGGCGGAAATATACATTGCACTATAATTGAAACTTGGTATACTTTTAACTTTTAAGTTGGTACAACATTTTAATAGTGTAAACGTATTTTAATTAGAATAGTTATTTCAAAATATTAGATAAATAATAAAATTAAATATAGCCGCCACACAAACCCAAAACCCCAAATTAGGTTCTTCTAAAGCCGGCCCCAGACCGACCGGCACACACCGCACAAAATATCGTTTCCAAGAATGATACCTTGGAGTCGCCCAAACACACTGCTGCTGCACGATTTTTCGTATCAATCTTTTGTGCGGTGTTTGCCACACTCCGGTCGGTGTGGGGCCGGCTTAAGAAAAACTTTTTTATTTGTGCACCAAATTCAACCAAATTTCACACAAAAATTTGTTTCTATGGATGACATAAAACGTATGCAAGAAAGGATCAAACCATTAAAATTGTCTGAGTAATTTTTTTTTACTTGCGCACTTATTTCAACTAAACCCTACACAAATATTGTTTTGTCGACGCAACAGAACTTTTGTGAAGACAGAAGGAAAAGGATTGGGGGGGGGGGGTTAAATACAAGTCGTAAATAGCCCGAAAAATCATTTAGCGCACAAAACTACTCGCCGTTTATTCAGGATTTTTTAATGATTTCAACTATTCGACAAGTATAGTTGTGGATGCGAAATGTCAAATTAATGATGAACAAATGTGCACAGAAATATAGGAATTCCCCCTTTGCGTTCATTTGCCAATTCAATGCTGCAGAAAGTAGACGAACGTGAATAAAAAAAATCAAAATGCCAAATTACTCAAAATCTATGTTTTCCCATTATTATAAATTAACTAAGGATTGAAATTCTGCAAATTTTATAAATATTTTGCGAAAGGGTGAGGCTTCAAAGTTAAGCGTCGTCGATTCAACGAAGCATGACCTTTCCGTACTAAAAGTAAGCAGAGTTTAATCCCTTATTTGGATCACTATTTTCACTATTTAAAAAAAAAAACAAGGCTAATTTCGGGCGCGGCCGAAATTTGGATACCCTTCGCTCTCCTCCCGGCTATCCGGCGTACCTACCTACGACTTGTATTTAACCCCCCCCCCCCCCCCCCCATTCTTTTCCATCCGTCTTCAGAAAAGTTCCGTTGCGTCGACAAAACAATATTTGTGTGGGGTTTGGTTGGAATAGGTAAGTGGGCAAATAAAAATATTTACTCAGAAAATTTTACTGGGGGATGCGGGAGCATGGTCCCATAGTACGATTCCATTTGTTTTGACCTTTTTTGTTGCTTTGATTAAGACACATTAATTCAGTGGCGGATTTACCAGAAGGCTGAGTAGGCTTCAGCCTAGGGCGGCAGATTGCAGGGGGCGGCAAATTCCGGCATAATATTTCCGTAGAAGACTGTATGTAGCTCTTATCATCATTATACGGTTTAGGAACAGGCGAAGCGTATTTTTACCCTCAGTGAGATATAAACATGAAAAGGCATTTGTCGCTATTGTCTAAGACCAGGCGCGCACAGAGGGTGGGACAAAAGGGGCAATTTGCCCCGGGCCCCGCGTTGGAGAGGGCCCCGCAGGGACAGTGGTCTTGTAGTGCGCATACGTCTGCAAAATTATTACACGAATTGATGTCAGATAAATTTTATTTAAATCTCTATTCATCTTGTTTTGCGTTATTCAAAGCATTTCTAGGACCTTATAGGATTTCCCTTCACCTACTTTTTTCAATTAAAATTGATAAATCTAAAATTGGCACTGTTCTTGATATATTTTAGGTGTTGAAATCAACAGCACACTCTGTCGAAATTTATCTAATTAATCTGTATGCTCTTAAAATCTGAGTGTCCTCGAACTATGTGTGTTTTATACAGAAAGTGCTAACCAAGAAACTGAAAACGATGGATCCCCTTTAAATGACTATTTCTTATTTAGTTTCCATAAACATATATTTATTCAAGTCTCTCTCTGATTGTTGTTAACTCATTGTAGTCTTATCTGTAACTATGCTCTCGAACTAGCAAAACAACGTTTTCTACTGGTTTGGTTTTAGACTTTTGTTCTCCTATGGATCAGTGCACACTCGGTCTTAGAAACTTTTATGAAGAGACAAGAATTTCGATTTTTGCAATGCCATCAGCAGTGACGGAACAACTTCACTCTGGGCCCTGCCGCCAAATTCTTGAGTGGGCCCCCTACACTGAGAAAAAAGTAGAGTGAAATCAATCGAAAACACTCTTGAAGGTCGATCCACACTTTTCAGTTATCAGTCACAGTCACTTCAAGTTAATTGATTGACTGACAATCTGTCAATTTGAATGAGAAATTACTGTGATTGCGACTCAGGACTAAAAAGTGTGGATCGATCTTAAACCAAGTATTTTGAAACATGATTTTGACATTACAGTTTTTCTACTAAAATTAAGAACATCGTACTTAAAATAACTTTGCTAAGAGCTACTTTGACTCTTTGCATTCTTACATTGAGAATAGCGTTCTTGTTGTAACGTTTATTAAATTAATGATTTCATTTTTTTTTTTTTTTTTTTTGAGAAAAATGCTCACGCAGCGCAGCATTGACCTCTATAGGTGTTAGTGATGTTGATGATGAAAAGCATAGAAAATTACCTGTGCCTACAATGAGATTCGATCCCGCGAACCTATGATTCGAAGACGAGCGCCTTATCTATCTACCCTAATGCCGCTCTCTCAGGTACCAGCATCCTGGCATTCTGTAGTAGGAACAACATTTATAGAGTTTCTAAGGACAAATGTTCTTTTTCTCAAAGGGTCCACTCTTATTTATATGCCCCGGGCCCCGTAAATCCTCTGTGCGCGCCTGTCTAAGACCGTCAAACACTGAGGCCATGTAAGCTCTATTTCGAAACCAAGATCCTTCCTGTTTTTATTTCATGCCTTGCTATATGCCCGACCTTTAAAAAACATTTCCTCATTCGGCTTTTTGTCAGTTCGACATATCATAAATTGCAAAAATTTTTAGAAATCCAGAAATGGAAAACACAAAACAAAGCTACACGGAGAGAAAAATGTGCAATGAATTCAACAAAATCATACAATGAAATTCACAACATACAATTTCACTAAATTTGTTGTGAAAGTTATTAAAATGTAGTGAAATTGATTGCAGTTCACATGTTTTTACTTGTGTTGGCCTTTTGTAAAAATGATTGCAGTGTAATGACAAAAATCATTGCATGATATTTGTATGGATAGTTACATTTATTGCGTTTGAGGTAATTTTCGCCACAGACTGTAATAATTATTATTGCATGGTGTATTAGTTTTCATCCTTTCGTACATGAAATTAACAAGAGCGCGTAATAATTATGAAACTGTCAAAAAATAAAACGACTAATTTATTCGCATGACTTGTAATCTTAGATAGCTTAGGTGTAGGACGTAGGACTACGAAACGATAGGTCCCCGGATCAATTCCCAGTAGAAGCAAATTGTAATTTAAAGAGGTAAAATAGGAAAAAAGACAGTTAAGGATAAAATAGAAGTAAAAAATAACAAAAAGTAAAAATAGAAAAAGGAAAAAATAAAAAAAAAATAACTTTTTGTATTTTTTCTATTGTCGCGAACTTATCTTCCTGACAAATTTTATTATCAATATTGTTAATTTTATTACAGTGCAATGACATTTTTCAATAAAGATATAATAACTTTTACATCAGTTGCAGTAGGGTAAAAATCATTACAAATGCAATGGTTTTTATTACAGTTTTTAATGCCTTTCACTACATTTTTTCTCTCCGTGTAATTTTATACGCATTGATTAAATTTCACATCTCCACATCTTGTAATTAAGGCGGTCGAGTTTCATAGGCAGCTGAATGTCTTAGAGTTGGCATACATTATCCAATCGATTGACCAGTTAAAGCTCATTTCTGTGGAGAAAGCACATTTCGATAGTGGAACCTACCTAAATGAAATCAGCTTTGTTTGTTTAATCGATTGGATAATGGATGCCGACTCTTAGTCGACCTTTAGGGAAGGAGATTACTCCTTAATTTACATATCTGTTTCTTGGTTGTGACTTTCATATTTGAAACCGGAATACTGAATTCAAATTTTAGAGTTATGCCATTCCCATTGATAGTGGTTTTGCACAAAAAATTTTACTATCGACTCTGCTAATTTTCCCCAACCAATAAAGGACACATATTCGCCACAAAATATGAGACAAATCAACTTGTTTTCAATTTTTTAATTAAAAGATATTAATTTAAACCAGTTGCTCCAAATTTGTTTTAGTTCATACTCCCCTATGAAGTTTTCTGAGGCTGGCGCAAGCCTAAAAAAAGTTGGACAAAAACCCAAAATATGTTTGTATTGTTTTCATCGGGAGTTCCGCCATCACCATGGCTTCAGTGATACCTCGAGAAACATAATTCCCATTAATGGAGCAACCACAATCCCCAAGTGTTCTATCTAGGTTTATTGTATTAAAAAATTATCCAGCCAGGTGCGATTTACATAAGAAGCGCGGGCTTAGGGCATCACTTTCAATCAGCCATATCAAATGATTTTTGAATTTTTTTCCGGCCTAAAATATTCTTAGTTGTGTTCATCAAACAGATTTGGCCACATCGCGCTTCCAGGCGCTTTTTTATCAAAGAAAATAAAGTGCTTGGCCGCAGTATTTCAACAACGGATTACCTCTGAATCCTCGAAAAAATTTAAATTCAAAATGGTGGCATCAATATTTGAGCCTGCCATAGTTTGGGATTCACCGCATTAAACTAATTTTCCAAGCAGAAAATTGTTGCATAAGCTTTACACTCTGTGATAAATATTGAAGAGTACTCAGGACCCAAGAAGCGGAAAGCTCGAACATCACACATATTTAAGTACAAAGTGTAAATTGAAAATGATTGGAAGAAAATAAAGCATAATTCTTCCCGAATGTTCATTATCGACAAAAAGTAGGGGCGGCAATATGTGAATAGCCTACTGGCGACAAAAGGGTAAATCCGCCACTGCATTAATTCAAGGTTTTGTGAAATTGGTGTATGTTTCTTAAAGAACCAAAATGAGGGTTGCGTTTGTATGGCAGCCCCAAGCTCCGATTTGATCCATTCTTACATATATTGTGTGTCATTAATAGAAATACATCTGTGTGGAATTTGGTTGAAATCGGTGCACAAATAAAAAAGTTTTTCTTAGAAGAACCTAATTTGGGGGATTGGGTTTGTATGGAAGCCCCATGACCCCATGGCCCGTTTTGATCTATTCTCACATATGTTGTGTGTCATCAATAGAAATATATTTGTGTGGAATTTGGTTGAAATCGGTGCGCAAATAAAAAAGTTTTTCTTAGAAGTACCTAATTTGGGGGGTTCGATTTGTATGGCAGCCCCATGACCCCATGGTCTGATTTTACCGATTCAAACATACAAACTGCCTGCAGCAAAAATAAGCATTTGTGCAAAATTTCAGCTTCATAGCTCTTAAATTGGCCGAGTAAAACGCGTAGCAACAGACGGACAGACAGACAGACGAACATCGCTCAATCGACTCCCCATGTCATGCTGATCATATATGTATACTTATTATATGGTCGGAGATGCTTCCTTCAATGCGTTACAAATTTCATGACAAAGTTAATATACCCTTCGTTGACTCTACGAGCGAAGGGTATAACAAGTTCGTTGTCAATTTATGAAGTTTAATTAAAGGCAATGGCGCCGGAACAGGGGGGGGGGGGGGAGCTGGGGCAACTGCCCCTCCAATATTTTGGCTAAGTGAGCAATTTACATTTGTATGTTGCACTATATTAAAAATTATGAATAATTTATTATTATTTATTACATATTCAATTATTATTCATGATGGAATACCTGGTTAGCAAAGAGTTGCATACTTGACGTGCATCTAGTGTATATGTATACTTCGAGTATGTACCTAGGTACAATATCATTCCATTTTCATCTCTCCTTCGTCAACAAGAGTACCTTAAATTAACGGAAAGGCCAACGAGAGCAAAACCATTGATCGTTGGTCAACAAAAACGAGGAAGTTTTCATTCTCCTTGTCAGTAAACCGTGCCGACGGTATAGAATCTCACAGTGGGCAGCTATGCTGAAGATTTCCATACTGTCTTCGCTCACAGTTAACTCTTTTAAAGAAAATGGCGGGAGCTTCACCTACATATTGCGGCGAAAGCTCTAATCAAATTCGAAGTATATCGAGAACAGAGAGTTAATACGGCTAGTAACATTACTGCTGACGGTTGCAATATCAGCAACATCATCAGGAGGTGCTTTGCGACGTCTTAAAACATCTGATACATCTAATCCTTCTCCATGTTCACAGGGATCGAACAGGGAATTTAAATGTGTTAAAAATCATGAAAGAATTCGTTTCCCGAGGAAACCAGAAATCAACCTTTAGAAAAATCGTTTGACATTTAATTTTATAAAACTATATAAAATAGAAAATAATGTTTATAATCTTCAACTTTTTGAATTACAATGGGAACAAAATAAGTAAGACAAAAGAAACTCAAAGGTTATTCTCATCTTGGGGACTGTTCTAGTTGGTCTCTGATCGCTGTTGTCCTCTAATATGTAAAGTGGTAGAGGTCCGGTATATGGTGACCGCCTAATTTAAAATGAATTTGAGAAAAAATCTTGCCCCCCCCCCCCATAAAAAAATCGTTACGGCGCCACTGTAAAGGAATACTAAAACGTCGTATCCTTTATTGTTTCGAATTGAAAATAGAAAGTTTTAGCCGTGTAAAAGTGTAAATTTGGACGCTTCTAAGGACTTGAAACCATTTTCAATAACTCGCGAGCTCATGCCGATTTTATAATGTTCACTCTTCTTTACAAAACACTGAAATAAATCCATACATAAATTTATTATCAGCCAACAGTTTCTATCACTTGGCGAACCCATTCATCATTCAAGATTCCATTTTAATTTGGCGCTCTCCTCTTGAAATGATCCTGTGTGATTCATTTCAAATCGCTTTCCATCGAAACAGTATGTTTCTAAATTTTCCACAGGTCCCCCAATAAAAGAATTATTGTGCATTTGGTGAGAGTGCGTTTTGTGATTCGATCGAAACAATGCACATTCCAATTGAAAATATAGTGCATGGCAAGTACATGTAATAATATGCCGAAGAACTGCGTCTGGCTTGTCTAATATGCCTTGTGCCGTCTGAAAATAGATTTAATTCAAAACCATATTGTTTAACCGCCGACTTAAGACACTAGATTACTGCAGAAGTGTTCGTATCATCGGCTTGAATTAACAAGGAATTAGGCTAGTTTACTAAAAAAAATTAAAATACAAGTTCAAGATAAATTCGCGTCCGTAAATTACATATTTCTGGTTTATTCACCCCAGCTTTTTGTATGCAGGACCCTTGGGCATAGCAGTAGTTCACATACAGTTTAAACATGAGGAATCATTCCGGTGTATTTGACCCCAAATCGCGGAGGTAAGTGGATTAAAAGAAAAATAAGTTGCAACGACATAATTATAGACAAATGCCAATTATCGGAAAAACTGCGAAATTGACATCTTTTTCCGCGTACAATGGAAAAATCACAGTATATTTATGTGCGCCCTGCGGGGATGTATTATTGCTTTTCACAAAAGTCAGCTCATTCTTCGATTACCAGGATTTTTATTAGCATGAGCTGCTTTTCCGTCTTTCAAAAAAACTTAATACATAATTTGTTTCAGCAATGCAATGACCATCAAAAGGCTTAAAATGTGTCCCGAACAGGCTGAGAATTGCTCGTAAAAGTAGGTACTAACATCGTCAGTTCACGTGAAATCCATGCAAATACTGCCAAATTTTTGATGATCGTGAAATCGAATTCGCTTGGTGGTACTCACTTCACATGAAAGTCTCCACACTGGTTTTTGACATTTCGCCAGCGAAAATAATGCAGTTGCACTTTATTTCACAATGAAAAGATGTCATCATAATCAATCAGAACGCGAGTGAACATTTATCTTACATTGAGTGAATAAAAAGCAAGTCTCCACGGCACCGATTTCACGGGAGACATATATGCAAGTTTTTCGCTCGGTGAACTCAGTAGTATACTGAGTACTAAGTAGTTTACTGAGTTCACATAAAGTGCAACTGCATTATTTTCGCTGGCGAAATGTCAAAAACCAGTGTGGAGACTTTCATGTGAAGTGAGTACCACCAAGCGAATTCGATTTCACGATCATCAAAATTTTGACAGTATTTGCATGGATTTCACGTGAACTGACGATGTTAGTACCTACTTTAAGGTACTACTCGTATCTAATTATACAGGATAACAAAATGTAAAGCCGTTTTCTCTACCTATTAAAATATTAAAAATAAATCCTTTTGATACGAACACACCTAATACAATATGCGATCCGAAAGATTTAAAAAAGACAATCGAAAACAGTCGAGGTGCTGATATGCTGAATAAAATGCCTTGTTGAAAGTAGTGAAGGAGACTTTAAGTACATTAGCGCAATAGTATTTGCGCATATGTTTGCCGTATGCGCCGCTCGCAGCGAAAATTGGCCTTATAATCTAAATGTGCAGATGGTACTAATTCTTTTATGGCATTTTAGGATGCCTTTCGAGTTTGGCATCTTGACGACTGAGGTATTGGACCAATTGAAATGAGTGTATTTTAGAATCGACAACATGTGCCTTATTACGCGCATTACACAGATATAGCAGCTCGATGCGTATTATTCGAGTGGTACTTGACGGAAACAAGGATTACGTTGTAAAATTGTACAAAATTAGTCTTGCAATTAATAGAAAATTAACAGCGCAATATTCGTGGCAAAGGCTGTGTTTTGCATGTGTATGCAAATTTTAATACGTTTATCTTAATCAGCCTAGCAGATTTTGAAATTTATTAGTTTTTTTTTAGCAACGCAGGATAGAAATAAAGCACTCTAATTTAAGCAAGTGTAATGCAATCTCCTAATACGTCCGAGGATCCATCAAGTCATCAATCAAGTCTCTCAACTAAATTACAACAAATCCCATGTCCAAACATTTTGCTTTTCTAGCATTTCATTACGAAGTCTATTCCAACCCAATCTACGTCCGCTTCAGCATAAATTTTCAGTTCAGACACGTGCTCCTCGTGTAGGTATAACATATATGAAAAAAAGAAGCCCTATGGTTAATATATGCGTACCGCGTAAATGTAATGAATACCACGAAGGGCACTTTATTTGATTTAATGTCCTTTTCCTCCGGGTGTCACGTCACAGCGCGATGCAACGGTATAGTTCGTTCAAATTTTATCAAATAATTCCGATAAAAGGTCAGTAGAAATTGAAGAAAGTAAAAGAAGAAATGAGTAATAAAGCATAACATAATAGACTACACACACCCCCGACATATAGATCACGTGTCACGACATAACGCTCGTCTTTGAACAGCTGCATTTTGCATGCTTATGCTTACTTGAGCTGAGGGAGTGGAGAAAGAAAACTGCATGACCTCAATCGACCCCCTCTTAGGCATGAACTCAATGCATTCATTATTCACCGCCGACACGTGTTCAATTGAGCTCCCCAATTCTTTCGGAAGGGTATGTGAACAAAGTCGGTTCATTAATATTATTAAATTTTATTCTTTGAAGCTGAGTAGTGTGCACAGCGACGACGACGACGCCGCCAATGGTCGAGTCGAGACAAATTGTAGCCGACTTTTATTTGAAGCGACAGAGGCAAATTAAATGACGACATGTCGTGCGATGTCGATGTTTTTTTTTGGATGTGAAACAATTACGTTTATTGCTTCTCGTTTCTGGGTTAATGCCACAGCGAGCATAAATTTACCTAATTGTTTCAGAGATATGTATGTATTCCGTTTTGATTGAAACCGAATACAAATAAAAATAAGAAGTACAAAATCTTCCATTTCTCTTTGACGTCCAAGTCGGACTTTGACAGTAAAGCGAAAATAAGGGATCATCATAAAGTTTCGATCCCAGTGAAGCTATACAAAATGTTCAAGTACATAATCAAGTTTACAGCCAAATATGCAGATTATGTAGAATTGTAGGGTCAGTTCAGTACCCTCCGATAGCGACTTACAAAACAGTCAAATATTTTCAATATATACACTCCCAGTCACTTGAATAGGGACACATTTTTCGAGAGTTGTTTATCTCAAAATATCCTTTTCCTCGCAGCGGAGAGCATAACTCAGTATTTGTTTACAAAGGCTATTATGTTGCTCATAGTTTACGAGAAAAAAAATGAAACACTTATTAATAACGGTTATGTTTCATCAACATTATGCTGATGCACTAATAAATTCTATGTTCAAAATTGGGTCACTTGAATAGGGACAGTTGCGATTCGGTCCTTATTTCGAAAGTGCTAACTGTGCTAACTGTTTTTGTTTTAATCCTCTCAAATTGAGTTTTGACTTTAATTTTGGTAAGTTTCGGTAATCATGGGTAGAGGAAAAGCATTAAATACCGCGAAAATGGCTCAAATCGATGTTTTGCGAAACGAACAATACAGTTTACGCGAAATTTCGAAATTAGTAAAAAAAAAGTAAATCGGTTGTGTTTAACCAGTTAAAAAATAAAAGTGGATATGGACGAAACATGAAAGGGCGTACGCGAGGTGCCCAAACCGCCAAAGAGAAAAGGGCAATTCTGCGAGCCGCCTCTAATTTTGCACTATCAGCGGCTATAGTTGGAGCTAAAGTCGGCGTTACAGCTATGTAGTGTATCAACAGTGCAACGTGTAATAAGGAATTCCTCGCACCTAAAACGAAAGAAAATTCAGAAAAAAACACCGTTAGACGCAAAGAAAGAAAAGCCATCCTCTGGATTTTGCTCGCCAGTCATGTCATGGCGACAGGGGTGGAACAGGGTAGTTTTTTCGAATGAAAAGAAAGTCAACCTGGATCAGTGGCGTGCACAGCCATTTTGTGGAGGGTATGCAAAATTAAAACAGAAGAAAAGATAAATACGAGTATAAACGCTTTTTGATATGTCGAAATAAAAAGGAAGGTTAGTGTTTCCTAAGTAATTGAGTAATCTCAGGATAACTAAAAATGAGGAAAAACCGCCTAATTTATTTTAGAAAACAGTAAAAAAAAGTATAATAAAAAAACTTTGTAACGTTAACAAAACAGTGCTTGAAAATTATTTAAATCAATCAAACAAATACAAACATTCGCATTGTAAGGTTTATTGATTTTCTCAAATGTGTAAACTGTAGGCATACAAACCTTCTTTTGTAATACATATATGTACATAACACAGTGTGACTAACAAAATGCATACATAACTATGCAAACAACCATGTACAAAAATGTGCATTATAATTTGTTTCTGATTAGTAAAATACATTCTCCTTCAAAAAATAATAAATTCCTGTTTCAACATTGTTCAGATATTAAAAAACAAACAAAGGAAACATTTTGTCAAACAAAACTGAACGACACATTTTGTGACTGTTTATTTCCGCTTTGGTTCACTTTGCTCAAATCTTATCACGACATTTTTCGCCGCTCGTGCTATAGTCATCGTTCGTCCGTCAACTTTAGGGACGTTTTATTGAGTTTATCCCGTGCAGGTTTGGGTAGAACTTCATATAAAAAAAATGACACTTACCCAGGTAAAGTTCATCCGTGCAACTACCCTACACGGGATAGAGCTCAAATGTAGATGGCGGACGCATAGGGGAAATTTGAGGGAATTTGTTTTTTCAAACCAAATGTGAGAGTTTTTCTCATCACGAGAAAAGATTTTGCAAAGAAATAATCATCTTTTGTGATAAAATCCACCACATCTAAAAAATAAGCCGACGAAGTTGAGTCAAAGATGCGCAAAAACTGTCAAATGTCAGCTGTTTGGTCTTAACCGGGATGTTACCCGCGATCTTTTTTTTCGAGTCACATTTACCCGCGATGCGAAAAAAACGTCGCTTTTGTTCGCCAACGCCAAGGCAGGCGTGCTTCTCTTCACCATATAAACCTGTAACATTGTTGCAGTTGAAATTTTTCAATTCGTATGAAGATTACAAGCACGGCGAAATGGTGCTTATCGAGCATACTCTATTGTCAGCGAAAAAACGATGTCAGTCACTACCTATATAAAGATGGCGCTGGTACATTTAGTGAGGAAAGAATTAACAGTGAAATCAGTAATTATTTTCATGAACTTGTATGAAGAAAATGTTAAATGTTTTTTAAATGAGAGGGTATGCACTGCTTATTTGCATATATGGAGTGCACGCCACTGACCTGGATGGCCGAGATGGGTTCCATTTCTATTTCCACGGTCTACGTAAAAACGAACGGTTTCTGTCAACGCATCATAGCAGAGAAGGTAGCGTCATGGTTTGGGGAGCTGTCTTTGATTTTTTTCTGAATTTTCTTTCGTTTTAGGTGTGGGGAATTCCTTATTACACGTTGCACTGTTGATACACTAGCTGTAACGCCGACTTTAGCCGCTGATAGTGCAAAATTAGAGGCGGCTCGCAGAATTGCCCTTTCTTTTTGGCGGTTTGGGCACTTCGCGTACGCCCTTTCATGTTTCGTCCATATCCACTTTTAATTTTTAAATAGTCAAACACAACCGATTTACTTTTTTTTTACAAATTTCGAAATTTCTCGTAAACTGTTTTGTTCATTTCGCAAAACATCGATTTGAGCCATTTTCGCGGTATTTAATGCTTTTCCTCTACTCATGATTACCGAAACTTACAACTAGGGGGCTTCGCCCCCTGCTCGCTACGCTCGCCAACCCCCGGGGCCGAGGCTAATTTCGGGCGCGGCCGAAATTCGGATACCCTTCGCTTGGGCTAAAAGTTTTTTCGGGCGTACCTATGACTTGTATTTAATCCCCCTCCTCATTCTTTTTCTTACGTCTTGACATAAGTTTTGGGCTTGGTTGAAATAAGTGGGCAAATAAAAATATTTACTCGGAAAATTTTATTGGGGTTGCCGGAGCATGACCCCACAGTACGATTCCATTCGTTTTGAACTTTTTAGTTGCTTTGATAAAGACACATTAATTCAAGGTTTTGTGAAATTGGTGTAAAAAATGTTTCTTAGAAGAACCAATATGGGGGGTCTGGTTTGTATGGCAGCCCCATGACCCCATGGTCCGATTTGATTCAATCTTACATATGTTTTGTGTCATCAATAGAAATACATTTGTGTGAAATTAGGTTGATTTTGGTGCACAAATGAAAAACTTTTTCTTAGAAGAACCTAATTTGGGGGGTTGGATTTGTATGGCAGCCCCATGACCCTACGGTCCGATTTAATCCGTTCTTACATATGTTTTATGTCAACATTAGAAATGCATTTGTGTGAAATTTGGTTGAAATTGGTGCACAAATAAAAAAGTTTTTCTTAGAAGAACCTAATTTGGGGGGTTAAGTTTGTATGGCAGCCCCATGATTCCATGGTCCGATTTGATCCATTCTAGCATATATTCTGTGTTATCTTTAGAAACACATTTGTGTGAAATTTGGTTGAAATTGGTACACAAATCAAAAAGCTTTTCTTAGAAGAACTCAAATTGGGGGGCTAGGTTTGTATGGCAGCCCCATGACACCATTGTCGGATTTGATCCAGTTTTACATATGTTGTGTGTCATTAATAGAAACACATTTGAGCGAAGTTAGGTTGAAATTGGTACACAAATAAAAAAGTTTTTCTCAGAAGAACCTAAATGGGGGGTTAAGTTTGTATGGCAGCCCCATGACCCCCTTGTCCGATTTAAGCGATTCAAACATACAAACAGCCTGCAACAATGATAAGTATGTGTACAAAATTTCAGCTCTCTAGCTCTTATAGCGGCCGAGAAAAACGCACTGCAACAGACGGACAGACGGACAGACGGACAGACAGACAGACAGACAGACAGACAGACGGACATCGCCCAATCGACTCCCCAAGTCCTGCTGATCATATATGTATACTTTTTATATGGTCGGAGATGCCTCCTTCAATGCGTTACAAACTTCATGACAAAGTTAATATACCCTTTCACTCTATGAGCGAAGGGTATAAAAATTAAAGTTAAAACACAATTTGAGAGGATTAAAACAAAAACAGTTAGGATGTGACGCTAGCACTTTCGAAATAACGACCGAATCGCAACTGTCCCTATTCAAGTGACCAAACTTTGAACATAGAATTTATTAGTGCATCAGCATAATGTTGATGAAACATAACTGTTGTTATTAAATGTTTCATTTTTTTTTCTCGCAAACTATGAGCAATGATGATGAAACAAATACTGAGTTATGCTCTCTGCTGCAAGGAAAAGGATATTTTGAGATAAACAACTCTCGAAAAGTTTGTCCCTACTCAAGTGACTGGGAGTGTACCTTCCAATCGTGATTAAAATGGACTTAAGCGCCGTTCGCACGATTCAACGTGTATTCCAGCTTGTGTGCATGAAACAAGTTGTAAGACTTATCGTACGTGTTAACAGAGGTTGGACAACAAGTTTGAAATAAAGAGCATTCAAACAAGTTCTAACGTCTGAATAGAAATAGGACAATTTAGGTGTGTTCAAATTCAAACCATTGAATTTCTAGTACATGGAATGCTCACACAATATGAAAAAGTGGCTCCAACATCTGGGTAAACTTTTTGAATATTTAGACCAGATTTTCAAATGTATACTAGTAGACGAGGTGTTACATGTCACTTTTCGTACTGAAACAGCATCCACACGGGCTGCCAAATGCCAGCCGGAAAATGATGCAATCAAAATTTCATTTTGAAAGTTTTCATACATTTATTTATCAAAATCGGATTGTGTTAATGTTAGGTCATTCGGCAATGTTATAGTTTCAAACAAATATCGAACAGAAGCTGCAAATTTGTCACTATGTGTTCGATAAATGGTGCACCGCTGTTCAATTGACAACTGAATGATACACCACTGCATAAATAAATTGGATATCTAAATTTGGCAGCGAGTGATATTGTTGCTAGTGTTGAAGCGATGACTGCTTCCAATTTACTTCAAGAGCTACCAATTGGCCCGTGATGATATCTACCACAGACAGATGAAACTGTCAAATTTGACGGTTCGACCAATGCTATATGGCTTATACGTTTTAAACCAAAAAAGTTTAACCAGATGTTGGTACACTTTTTAATTGGTCTAAGCGTATTCCATAGTCTAGAAGTTCGATGGTTCAAACACCTTCACTCTGCTGACATTGACTATAAAAAAAAAAAATAAAAGGCGCGACAATCCAACATTGGACTAAGGCCGCAGGATGTGTGGCATCCTATTTCCAAGATCTTATCTGCTTTTTGTTGAGGTAATAAGATCAGCATCACGCTCAGCAGTGTCATTTATCCCCATAAATGGGTACTCGTTTAACATCTGAGTGAGATCATAGTCCGTCACAAGCTCGTGAGTTCGAAAAATACCATAGCTCACGGTAAGATTCGAACTCATGACCCTGTGCACCGAAGTTGCGCGCACTAACCGCTAGACCAGCCAGACTGCAATATTTTAAATGAATACTAAAGGGTAAATTCTCAAATTTGGCTCTTCTGGCTAAAAAGTTACAATCGATATTTAGCTAGATAATAACACTTTTATGTTTGAGAATCGCTCATTTTCGATAAATCGGGAACCCTTTGACTGATCTTTCTGAAATTTGGCACGCTTGTAGAGCTAGTTCGCGCCCACATTATAATTTCAATGTCCTACGTATCAGCATTCATAAATTACAACGCAGCGGCCCAAATCGCAATTTTGTGTTTTATAATTGAAAATTGTCTATAACTCGGAAATTCGTGAGCGCAGACTTGCAGAGCACCGCACTGCCCATATTTGGTGGAAATTTCAGCGGAAACCTTGAGGGCTTTACGGCTCCCTGTTCCAGTTTAGTACAACAGAACCTTGCCTCTCAAAGCTCAACACATTTTTTCCAGAATATCGGCCACGACTCAATTCTGCTTACAGAAATGAAGGTAGGATAATATGAGGCAGGGACGTAGCCAGGATTTTGTTTCAGGAGGGGTCCAATGCTTATTTTCAGAAATTCTGATATTATTAGAAATTAGAATTAAGAATGTTGTTAACTGTCGAAACTAGTTTCGACGATGCCCCATTGCAGCACATGTCTCCTCTCCCACTGCTCATTTACAATTATTACCGAGGAGCTCGTGGGGCATGTGCCATGAGTGCGAAGCGGCAAGCCTTATGTTACTTAAACAATCGCAATATATGATATCTTTTACTTGATAAGGATTAACGAATCTCTATTGCGCATAGGTATAAACTTACCTTACCTATAAAATTAAAGCATTACTGACTTTTGTTTGAAGAAAGTATATCCTTGGGCTCGCAGTCTGATATGAAAAATTGAACCATTTATCGTTTCTACGGGGCATTCCTTTAGTTTTCTTTATTCAATGGTTTGATCACTTTGTATTGTATCTATGTTTACAATACTGGCCCAAACTGATAAGCAACGCGTGGTGCGTACACAGATGACAGATCTCACTGAATTGATCCTTCAGTCAGTGGTTGATCTTTGTTTGATCAGTGTGGTGCAGCAAGTGTTTGTTTTAGTGTTTGTAGTTTTTATGGGAACTATTCATTGGAGGTAAGTTTTTAGCTTACTAAGTACATGTGTGTATGCGTGTGTTTGTGATTGATTTAAGTTATTAAAGGATGACCAAGCCTTTTTGTGATTTATTGTTCATATTCTGTGTGTTATGTTTGTCGTTTGAGAAGCCTTGAAATTAGAATATACAGGATCCGGAGATGGAACTCCTCTCCTGGGTATATTTCTAATAAATATTGGCCCAACCTCTGCAGAATCCGGAGATGGAGGTAATCTCCTGGGTAGATGGTTGTGGGCGATATGTGGGATGGATCTCCTCCCCTGGTTGAGTATGAGAGATAGGTATGGAACTCCTCCTATCTGTTTACGTGTTTTTGTTATTGGTTTTGGTCATCCATGTGTACTTATGTGTCACCTTTTAAATACTTTCAGATCCGACTGGACCTCACAACACCGTAAGCACCGCCGCGCCGCCGACTGTCCTGACATGTTAAAAAATTAGAGTTTTTAGGTCTTCCTATATTTTACATATATTACACTATCAAATAAAGTTTGACCAATAACGCAAAAAGTTGCTCCCACTAGTGTAATACACTTGGGAGACCCACTCCAAATGCTGTGCTTTAAAACTCAAAAACTGAAATTGGAAGGGAAAAAGTTTTTACACAGTTTAATAATCCGAAAAGAGACGTTTCATCAGACGTTTTTAATAGGCACTTTTTGTTTTTTGTTTTTTACCAATATTTTTTTTTTTGAGTAATCGTGTTTAGAACGGAAGCATTTGGGGTGGACAGATATTTGCTCCCAAGTGTAGCAACATAAATGACCTAAAATGCGTTTGACCAAAAATTAACTACCATCGGGGTAATTCATTCCTGGTCAAAAATATGACCTAAGTGTAATAATAATAACAAATCACGTTGTAGTCAAATTTGTTTTGTAGTTTTTAATCATACAGTCATTCAAAAATTACCAATTTTTGGTGTGGCACATGGTGGTCAAACGAAATGATTCGGTTGGGTTCATTTAACGATCTATATAACAAAAAAATAAGAATAAAATATTTTCGATAGTAAAATTAAATTTGGAAATAGCTTCGAAGTTGACCAATTAGAATCTACGTATTCTAGTTTGGAATTTTGAAAGTCGCACGTCGCTCGAGCCATTTTCCCATCTTTTCTGATTCTAAAAGTTTATTTTTTTCTCAAAACTATAGGAACCTCTTGGCAGCGCCCGCTCTAAGGGGGGGGGGGTGAGCCGTTAGGTCGCCCGGGGCGCCAAATTCTAGGGGCGGCTTTTTGGCAATCACTCGAATAAAAAAAAACACGAGTGAAAAAAATTTAACATCAACATCAATTTAGTAGAAAGCAAAACGTAGAAACTACATAAAAATAAAATGAGTTAAAACAAAATGCCGCAAGGTAGGAAACAAACTGGCACCGAAGCATTTTACAACCGATATAGCCCTTTTTCGAGACGGCAGATTAAGGTTTTTTTTAGGTAACTATAAAAACCTGTTGAACATTTTTTTAATTTATCAAAAAAGTCAACAATCGATACGAGGTGCTTAGAGAAAGTTTCCTAAATGTTCCATTTATGATGCTAGCACCTATTCCGCTTTCGAAAAGCAAAATGGCCCAATTCGCTAAGTTATATAATAATAAAGTTCCTCCCCCCCCCCAAAAAAAATGTTTTTTTCATTGCAGAATGATGTGATAAATTGGTGTTCCTATTGAAAAGTCAGTTCCTTTTCTTCAAAGGATTCTAATTAGACCTACTTATCCATAATTCCTATTAAAGGGAAGGGCAACCAAATTTTTAAATAAAAGACGACATTATAGCATATTGAGAAATAAGGAATCGTATAAACACTCGAGACATAAAAGCATTTTCGATTACAATAATTCAACTTCATTTCACCTGATCTTTGCGTGGATGATTTATTATATTTTAATTGGGTTTGCAGCATCTACGCACCAGTGTATGTTTCTTCATTAGATTTATTTATCCATAGGTCTTAAAAAACGTTTAACTGGTACTTATGAACTGTAGACACAGCTTCGATGACCAACGAATGTCTCTGTTTCTTAGCGATACAGGCAAATAGCTTTAAAGGACATCCCGTTTGAGGGAAGATGACGAAAAAAAAACAAACAAACTATGAATTATTCCGAAAAATTGACATGGAACAAAGTGTTCAATATAAACTGTCAATGGGATTGAACACCTCTGTACTTTCCTGACACCTTTGTGCCATTATCGGAGCATTGAGCTCGACAATATTTCAAATCTCGATCGTCGGACTTAGCAATTTCATTTGCCAATCCTTCACCAGTTTTATACTTGGATTCGAGAAAACAAAGAAATCTTTTTTCGTTGGAGCATTTTCAGAAATTTTGACGTATCAAACATACGCAACAAGTTGCAATTCGAATTTATAAAAGCCGCAAATTTTGTGCCAATAATATTTAAAATTGAATTGTTAGTAAATGTTAAAAAATTGAGCGTGTATAAATTGAATAGTCCACTCTCAAAGGATTTCTGAAATTGAAAAAAAAAGTAGAGGCTTAAAAAATGTATAACGAGGTGAACAACTGTATATGATACTTTAAAGAACAAAGACTTACTTCTACGTTACGGCGCCCTTTGGCCACGGCGCCCCCTTGCAACACGGCGCCCGGGGCGAGTGCCCCCTTCGCCCCCTCTTCGCACGGGTCTGCCTAAGGGGCGCCAAATTTAGCTCTTGCCCGGGGCGCCGTAAGTGCTATAGCGGGCGCTGCCTCTTGGTCATATTTAAATGTGCTATATCGTCAGTTAAAAATGCGTTGTTATGAATTTCATTCGCGATTGATAAATGGATTATTTTTTTTCCAGAAGAAACCCAAAACGTATCTCTAACGAAAAAATGTTGAAAATTTTTAGAGAAGAATGAAAAATATTGATTTTGTAAATTGGGTTTTTTACCTTTAGTTCCGTTTCCGTGCTGAAATTACTTCGCTCAAACTCCTAAATCACGACAAAATTCGGACTTTAAAGACATTTAAAAGTATAATTAGCTGTACCTACTTTTTGTTTTATAGATCATCCACGAACCCATACTTTTCTTTTCATAATTCTGCCGGCCACTTTTCTTCTTCTTTATTCAAGAGTCTTTATAAATAATAAGAGTCAAAATAGCGCCGTTAAGCAAAATAAAATTGATTTCTCATTGAACAAAAGTTTATTTAATTAAACCTTTGCGATTTCGACAAAGCCATGAAAAAAAGCCAAATAGGCACTAAATGTATAAAACAGGAGCTAATTTGCTTTGGTCAAATTTTTCTGAAACGGTCATACTAGTGTGATAGATAGGTCAATTGGCCTTGATCAAACAAATAACCCAAAACCCAACTGACTATATCAAATAGGTCTTGGAAAACACTTATGGTCATTGCAAAAGTGGAACAAATTTTGTTTGACCCACTGGACACAAGGAAAGTAGTACCATTCTATAAATATCCAAATATGGCTCGGGATTGGATGCAAAATTACGATCGCTGAGCGATCGTCCCATGAGTTGTCTCTACGAACACGTACCTTTAGCTACCATCGTTTGGAAGTTAGAGTCGCCCAAAAGCTCCCCCAAAATTTGACCCCATTTTCAAATGATACACACCTAGTATAAAATTGACTAATTGGAGCTTAATCTTTGTCGCTAAGATGAAAAAAATGCAAGACAAATAACATATCGTGTCTCGTGTGTAATATGTATACTGCCCAATTGAAATGTCATTGCTATCAGTGGAATGTTCGCATACTTTATTCGCTTTAAAACAATGCCCCTTTTTCCTCTCGTATCTACTCAACGTCCCAGTCCTTCACCATCGCGCACATGTCTTCCGTATGTAATTGCACTTTCACTATACATACTATGTGGTTCGCTGGCACTAAAATCAGCGTCCTGCATCGTTAATTCGATGGTCTTAATTAATTAAATGCGACGCATGCCATATGCAGTTTTCTGACGAAACTCTTGCGTAGCTTAGGACAGGGTTTTCGCTGGCGCGGCGTCCTTTTTCACTATGTCTGCAGATACGAGTAATGTGCCTTTTTTTCCTGGCTACTTGGTCGATTGTGCTTCTTTTTTATTCGTTTAGTTTAGAGAGCAACTCCCTTTAGACGCCAATCAATTAGAGTCGACTCTAAATGAACAAATTAAAGATTTTACAAAACAACACAGAGAGTCGACCGAGTCGCGTATTTCGAGGGAGACACTTTGAAGCCAGATGTTTTTTGTGTAGATTGTTAATCGCAACAAATATATCACGCGCCATGAACAAGTTTATAAATTAAATGTTTTAATATTGTTGCAATGAGTGATTAGTAGAGAAGTCTGCATCAAATTATCGTCCCGACAGACAATGTATGGATGGTTAGTGTTAGGTAAGATGAGCCAGCCTATGGTGCATGTATGTAACATTGCATTGTCGCAGGCTTCTTATAAAGTTCTTGACATAGGCTTTGGAATTTGTAGTTTGGAAACATCGGAATCGGAAGGATCATCGATAAGTATGTATATGTATGTATGTACATAATGTATATTAAATTAAATACATAATGTTAAACCAACCTTGCGTCCTAAAACTTGTTAATCTGCGTTTCTTTTAATCCATTAATCTCATGAATGCATTGACGTAAACCTTCAAGGAACCCTTTGCGGCACTTCCCTTGGAAACAAACAGATCCATTAGTGTAAATTGTAACAAACAAAAAATACGCACATGCGTGGCTAGTGTGTCCAGCGGTAAGATATTTACCAAATGAAGAGTTAAAGTTTCATACTTCTAGTCTAGTTCCAAATGCCGTAATTAGAAACTTTAAATTTTATTCTTAATTAAAAAAACGAGACCGAGGCTATTTTCGGGCGTTGACGAATTTGGATACCCTTGCTCTCCTCGGGATAAAAGTTTTTTCGGGCGTATCTACGACTTGTATTGACTTCCCCATTCTTTATCAATTCATCAATAGAAAAACATTTGCGTGTAATTTGATTGAAATTGGTGCATAGATAAAAAAGTTTTTCTTAGAAGAACGTAATTTGCGGGGTTGGGTTCGTATGGCATGACCCTATGATCCGATTTGATCCATTCCTACATATGGTTTGTGTCATCAATAAAAATACATTTGTGTAATTTGGTTGAAATTGGTGCAAAAATAAAACTTTTTTTCGTAGAAGAACCTAATTTGAGGGGGGGGGGCTGGAGGGCAGCCCCATGACCCCATTGACCGATTTTAGTGATTTAAACATACAAACTTCCTGCAGCTAAAAAAAAAGCATTTGTGCAAAATTTCAGCTTCATAACCTCACAGAAATGTGTTTCTTTTGATGCTACAAAACATATGTAAAAATAGGTGGAATCGGACTATGGAGTCATAGTGCCGCGACCACCCAACCCTCCAAAGTAGGTTCCTCTATTTTTTTTATAAATTCTAATCACACCTTATGTCAATGTGTTTTATCGAAACTACTAGACAATTTATAAAAACAAATATATGTCTATATCGTGATGTAACGAAACTTATGTGAAAACCCAAGGAAATGCATGGGGGTATTAAACACAAGCCATAGATACGCCCGAAAAAAACTATCCGCCCGAGGAGAGTGAAGGGTATCCAAATTTCGAAATTAGTTTTATTTATATTTTTAGGAACCTTTCCAATTAATCTGTAGTAGTCTGGCTGGTCTAGCGGTTAGTGCGCACACCTTCGGTGCACAGGGTCATGAGTTCAAATCTCACCGTGGATCATGGTGTTTTTCGAACTCACGAGCTTGTGACGGACTATGATCTCACTCAGATGTTAAACGAGTACCCATTTATGGGAATAAATAACACTGCTGAGCGTGATGCTGATCTCATTACCTCAATAAAAAGCAGATAAGATCTTGGAAATAGGATGTCACTAGCACATCCTGCGGCCTTAGTCCAATGCTGGATTGTCGCGCCTGTTATTTATTTATTTTCCAATTAATCGATGTCCTGAATGCAAAATTACATGTTTTCGCAAATTTACCATTTTCGGGCGTAGAGTATAGTAAAATTTTGGTGTCCTACCGGCTTCGGTCGGTCATAATCGGGTCAAAAACATATAATCGGCTTACGTAAGCCGAACCTTTTATATTATTTCTGAGATTGGTTTGTATTAAAAACATTCTTACTATGCATATTGCAGATGTTTAGAAGAAAAAAACAAACAAAATTATAATTGAAAAAATTACCCATTTCCACTTCTTCCATATACATATATGTATTTGTCCCCGAAATTGATTTCCATTAAAGGCGCCTGTACCGAGTTAAATGGCCCATTATTTTAAAATCGGACTACATATTTTATTTTAATTTTTATAGTCTTTTACCAATGAGGATAAACGTATAGAGAGCCTACTCCATAGAAGCAATTTTTCTGAACAAAAAATTGCACGAGCGTGACGACTATATTATAAGTAGGCAAATGCGTATGTAGAAGAGCAAGAGAAAATCTCTGATTTCCAAAGAATGTGTTTGTATGTGTACATCTTTCCGAAAAAAATGTTTGTATGAATAAAAACTATCTCTCCGTTGAATATGTATGCGTGAATTATATCTCTCGCTGCAGTTTGGGAGCATTGCGTTTTAAATAATCATCTGGCAACACCTACTTCGTTAAAACAATTTTTCGTCAAAAGCGTTTAGCGCGAGATTCAAACGTCACAATTAAATTAACGGCGATAGCACAACTGGCACAACTTTGACACCAACCGAAAAAAATTTTCTGTAATTTTACGATTGTGTTGCAAAATTATATTTTGTGTTATTGTTTGTGATTTTTGATTGATTTTCAATAAAATAAAGCAAGCGAAAAATGGCGTGTATTCTTTGCGGGCCAATTAAAAATCGGAGACTATTTAAGTTACCTCAAGATCGGCTAGCGTAAGTTATGTTTTCAATATGTATTAAATTTCCGGAATCTAGTATTAATCTCGGCATTGCGTGTTTTGAAATTGCAAAATATAGTGGAGAAACTTTTTCTTTTGTTTCATATGCTTTACATTATTATACATTATTGCGAAAATTGGATAGATTCAAGTAAACATACAGCGAGAGTAGCAGTATAATTAATACAATAAAAAATAGAAACACCACATTTGCATTTAAAGCGCAGGATGGACATCGAGAGTGACATTTTTGTCCGCTGCGATTTTTTCAATGAAAATATATGCTTACTGTCGTGGAATATGTGGAGAATGCTGGGAAATTCTATGAGCTACAATCCGAACACAGTTTCATCATTTTTCTCGGCCATTTGATGTGTTTTTTCGATACCCCCGTCATTTCATCGTGAAAAGTCGAATGACCGGGGATTGGAAAAAAAAACAACATAAGATTGCGGAGAAAAATTATGGAACCGTTTTCGGATTGTAGCTTTTGGGATTCCCCATCGTTTGCGATATATTCCACGACAGTAAGTATCCATTTTTATACCTTTCGCTCATAGAATGAAAGCGTATATTAATTTTGTCATGAAGGAAGCATCTCCGACCATATAAAAATAAAAATAAAAAAATAATAATAATATTATCAGCATGACTTGTAGTTGAAATAGATTACACGCGTCAGCAGCAGCATCGGCAGAATTTCATAGCTGACAAATATGCTGAATGCCAAGTCTTCTGCCCAACATTTTTGTCAGCAATGTAAAATGCATTGGGCTTGACGTTTCGCGATGCCGATGCTTCTGACGCGTCTAATCTATTTCAAGCATTGGGAAGTCGATTGGGCTATGTCCGTCTGTCCGTCTGTTGCGACGCGTTTTACTCGGCCAATTTAAAAGCTATGAAGCTGAAATTGTGCACAAATGCTTCTTATTGCTACAGGCAGTTTGTATGTTCGAATCGGTAAAATCGAACAATGGGATCATGGGGCTGCTATACAAACCCAACCCCCCAAATTAGGTTTTTCTAAGAAAAACTATTTTATTTGTGCACCCATTCCAACTAAACTTCACACACTTGGGTTTCTATTGATGACACAAGTCATAGGTAAGAATCGATCAAATCGGACCATGGGGTCTTGTGGCTGCCATAGAAACACAACTCCCCATTTTGGTTCTTAAGAAAAATTTGTTTCCCCAATTAAAAAAAAAACTTAAATCTTAATCAAAGCAGCAAAGAAGGTCTAAACAAATGAAATCATACTAAGGGGCCATGCTCCCGTATCCCCCAATAAAATTTTCTGAGTAAATATTTTCATTTGCCCACTTATTCCAACCAAACCCCATACAAATATTGTTTTGTCGACGCAACGAAACTTTTTCGAAGACGGAAGGTAAAGAATGGAGGAGGACTAAATACAAGTCGTAGGTACGCCCGAAAAAACTTTTAGCCCGGATGAAAGCCAAGGGTATCCAAAAGGTATCCTGAACTGACCACTGGGTTAAGTTATGTAGAATCCTCCTTACTGTGCAGTCATCGACAATTTGAAATTTACGATGCGTTCCACCTAGGAAAGCAGCAACAGACATTTGCAAAACGCGGTATACATTTTGATAACGATAGGCATTTCATGAATGAATAAAAAAAAACTGTCAATTAAATTTAATTTAGTTTGCAAAAAAAGGATCCATATTTTATTAGCACCTTTTGGTATTTTCTATCACAGACGCCAATATTGGCTAGAAATAATTCAACGGGTGGATTTGATTGACAGCACGAAAACTTTGAAGCTGTGTGAAAAACATTTTCATCCTGAAATGTTTAAGTCCTCAAGATTAACCAGGACAGCTATACCGTTCTTGGAAGAGGGTAACAACTTTCCGATTGTTACTACTAACCCTATTTCTTTTCAGGAACCTGGCTGTTCCAAAACATCTAACAGCCTAGTACAAGTAAGGCATTTCTATAAAGAAATGAGTTCAAAATAATTAATTGCACCCTTATTTGTTTCTTTTCTTTGACATTCATTTTATATTTATTGGTTATCCTTAAACCCATCCTCATCCGTCTTTATTTTCATATCATTTTTTATTTGTTTAATATTTATGTTGCTTTAATAAGGTACAGATCCCGATAGTTAGCCAGCCAAAAAAAGTTGATGCTTCAACACAAACTGAAGCCAAAAAGAAAATAAAAAAAAAAGAGACTAAGAAAAAAAAAAGACATAATGCCTTAGAATCTTTAGAAGGGCTGAAGGATATAATTCCGTTGGAGCTAAGTTCCATAACGGAATGTTGCATTAACAATTATGGAAGAAAAAAGCAAGGACACCGCTACTCCCCGGACTTACTACAATTTGCACTGAGCATACACATAGCGTCGCCAATGTCATATAGATTGATTCAGGACGCACTACAGCTCCCAAGTGAATCAACATTGAAAAGAATAATGGCAAAACTCCCGAGCGGCCCAGGAATACTAAATTTCTATTTTGATGCATTGCAATTGAAAACCGCTAACTTTGAAGAGCGCGATAAGCAATGTATTATATGCATCGATGAGATGGCCATAAGGCCACATTTAGAATACGACCGCGGCACGGATAAGATCATTGGGTTCGAAGACGATGGAGAAACGCGTACTGAAATTCCAGCGAAGCATGCTTTTGTCCTTATGGTCAGAGGTATAGCGGCAAACTGGAAACATTTCCTAGGATACGCTTTCGTAGCCAATAGTTGCTCGGCCAAAACGGCAAAAAGAATGCTGTTTGAATGTATAATCAAACTAAGAAATATTGGCCTAAATCCAAAGGGATTGGTATGCGACCAAGGGACAAACTTTATAAAATTGTCGCGTTTGCTCGGAATTTCAATCGATAACACTTGCTTTAAAGTTGACGGCGACGATAGAAATTTATATTTTTTCTTTGACCCGCCTCATTTAATAAAAGCCTTACGCAATAACCTCATGAGGTGCAACATGGAATTTTACGACGGAAAAGTAGCTCGTTGGAAACATATTGTCGAATTTTATGAAAAAGACTCAAAGCAACAATTTAGAGCGGCACCTAAATTAACTAAAGAGCACATCAATCCGAATCCCTTTAAGAAAATGCGCGTGAAATTAGCGACACAAGTTTTTAGTTTCACACTACAGGCGGCTATTCGCTCAATGCGGATATCTGAGGGATGTATTGATACCGCAGATTTCTTAAGAGACATCGACAACCTTTTCGACATTTTCAACTCGAGCAAATTGGCAGAGATTAAATTGTTGCGTAAGCCCTTCGAAGGAACTGAGGCGCAAATAAGCCATTTAGAAAAAATGCTCAATACTTTCGAAAATTTGAAACTAACTGACCGGAATGGACATGATAAAACGGCTAAAGTAAACTTTATTAAAGGGTGGATAATTTCCATTCGAAGTTTGCTCGCACTTTTCGATGATCTTAAGACCACCGGCTTTAAATATCTTTTGACACGTCATCTAAATCAAGACAGTTTAGAGAATGCCTTTGGATTTATAAGAAGGCTTGGTGGAACTAATACAAATCCAACGGCATTACAGTTTGTAGCAACGATGAAAAAAATTACGTGTTCTAAATTTGTAGAGATTGTTAGAAACGGAAATTGCGAGCAACAAAAGGAAATACCCTTACAATTAATTAATGTAACAAGAAACTTGGCTAATGAAGTTTCAGCACCGTCTCTAGTCATTGAAAGCAATGACCTGAGAATAGATATGGAAGAAAGGTTTTCATTTAATTACGTATGTGGGTACATATTGAAGCGTTATAAGGAAAGCCATAGCTGTGCATATCTTTCAAGTGACAATGAATCAGCTGCCAACGTTTTTATAAACTATAAGGAATACGATGGAGCAAAATTATATCGACCGTCACGGGAATTCATTAAATATATAGAGAGGCTTGAGCTACAATTTCGAGAGAACTTTGATGACATGCTCACAAGTAAAAACCTTCTAAATACGCTTTGCCAGAAATTAAGGAATGTGCCATATGAAATCTGTCCGTGTGAAGACTCAAAGCCAGATTTTATAATACAACTTCTTTTGTCAATAAGAATAAAGCATTTGCTGAAATTCTTTAACAAAAACCCCGGAAGCAACATATCGACAATAAAACAGAAGGAAAAAGATATTGAGATGCAAGAATAGAATAAAATTTTCAATAAAGTAAAGTTAAGGGTTTCTAGTAGCTTGCAATTAATTATAATGAAGGACATACAGTTTTATTATATATACATATTTATATATTTTATATACAACTTTTATAAAAATTGCAATACATACATTTTTTTTATTATTTTGTAAATACATTTTTTAAATTTTTTTTATTAATTAAGATTAAAATAAAGAAAATACTATTAAAAATTTATTTTAACTTCGCACAATGTTGTTTAGTTGTAACCAATCGATTGAAACTCGAAAATAACAAACAAATAATTATATTAAATTGTCAGAAACAACAACGCATTGATCTCGGCGATGTCACGATCCAGAATAAAGCTACCTGCAGAAATATGCTGAGACATTACCGCCAGAACGAGTGATGTGCCTACACCGCAGGTCGAGCAACGCGAAAGCATGTGGAGCGGTATAAAAAACAAGGCAAGGAAGAAGAAATGTCAGTTTAGAAATCATTTTGGACATGTGTAAAGGCAGTGCAAAAAGGTTTTCGGAGCTGGCTAACTGTAAGGGTTTCAATAAGAATATAAGTATGGAATTAAAGGACACTGCATTGAACGTAAAAAAATAAAATGAATCAACAGCGAATTAATATAAAAGTATATTTTTGTTTATTATTATTGAAATTTTAAAAATTATTTTATCATGCATACATAATGTCAGAATATGAAAACATGCAAAATGAAATCAAAGAACATTTATTTTTATTATATACCTACATATTGTATAGTCATATTAAACTCGTAAAAAAAAAATAGGGCCCACCCAAGATTTTTTCTGAATTTCATCTAAAAATTGCTTAATTTAAATTCCGTATTGATGATATGTACTAATTTGCTTTACTGTAGCCTCAAATAATTCACAAAAACAAAAATATGTTCGCTAATTTATTTATTTTTTAAATGGGTGCCAAAAAAACTTAGTGAGCCCTATTTTATTTTGAGCAGTATATAGTATAGATACTATTATATATTTTTTATAATTAAATGTATTATGGTCGGTTCTGTTATCTGCGAAGCAGGCACTAGGTAACCCAAACAAAACATATTTTAAAGAATAGATTAAATGTCAATCTAATATAAGCTTGGAGAACATAAAGTTAAGAAATATACTGCACAGAAGCAAGGATTCAAACGCTCGAATGTATTTCAGAAATGACAACACAATAAGAAGTGTAAAGAACTTGATGAAACTGAAAATGACACTCATTGGCACAGGATGCTAAACTGAATATATAGAAAAGAGAGACAAATAATAACGAGTATAATGGGCGGGTGGAGGGCGGCATCATAAAGGGGAAATAAGTGCAACATACAACCTCTGTTTCCCAATCTCCTTTTATCACCTTCTCTCGGTGGTGCTGTTAAATATAGGTTGCAAGCGTCATCATAGCTGGAAAGAAAATAAGAATACATACAGTGCGTACTCGATAATCCAACGCCTCGAAACCTCGAATTTCCAGTAACCCGGATTACCTCAAAGATTGCATTGTACACTCTGTAGTCCGAATTTCCGAATCCGAATCTGACTTTTTCCTCATATTATGTGATATTATCATCCGAAATACATAAAAACAAAATTTTTCTTTGTTCTTGGAAACAACAAAATTCTTCGAAAATAGAAAACAGATTCTTCGAACAATTTGATTAAATTCATCCATTTACACGAAATTTAGAGCAAATTAAAGGCTTCCACTAGTCCGAATTCCTCTGTAGTCCGGATCGATCCCGGTTTTCATTAGTCCGGATTATCGAGTACGCACTGCATTACAATATGTATATGTAACTGATTCACAAATTATTTTATACTTAGGGCTCCATTACACAGTCATATTTATATTATAATATGTATGTCATATGCCTAAGTCTACTCGATTCATTCAGTATAAATTTTTAGACGTGCAGGAAGCGAAATCAAGTAGGCTTAGGGATATGATAATATCTATTATAATATATATTACCAATATATGACTGTGTAATAGCTGCCTTACTGGGAATGCTCACTTCTCTATTGTTTTATCGAAAAATATGTACGTCTGTGACATATTTTCGAAATATTCCCACTGCTACCATGATTAGACTCGAAATTACAGATGCGTTTACAACTCGAAGCCAGCTTCATTTCCAAATCCGTTTGTTGTTGGCAATTTTGTCCTATCCTGTATTCGACTCGACTCGTCTCAATTGATTCAATGTATCCATATAAAAATTAGACCACAGTCCCCTGTTGGTGTCATCGAATTTATGAAACTATCGTAGAGCTATTTAATTAAATATTTGTTGTTGTTGTTATTCACTTTCATGCGGCTATCCAAATTATTTGAAATGTATGAAATAGCGTTCTTGTCGGATCGGATTGTCCCTCAGATTGAAATGAATCGAACTTTAAGCTAGTGTCTTGACGCGGAAGTAATGTTATGTTGCACGGTTAAGGCCTAAATAGACCTCGGGCGGAATGAAAATGAAATTTTTGTCCGCTGCGATTTTCTCAATGAAAATGCATGCTTACTGTCGTGTAACATGTCGGAACTGATGGGGAACTCCATAAGCTACACTCCAAAAACGGTTCCATAATTTATCTCGGCCATTTTATGTATTATTTTTCGATTCCCCGGTCATTAGATATTTTCCACGGTGAAATGACGGGGAATCGAAAAATAATACATAAAATGGCCGAGAAAAATGTTGGAACCATTTTCGGATTGTAGCTTATGGAATTCCCCATCATCATCGACATGTTCCACGACAGTAAGCATGCATTTTCATTGAGAAAATCGCAGTGGACAAAAATTTCATTTTCATTCCGCCCGAGGTCTATCCAGACCTTTAATTAATAAATGAAACGTACAAGATTGTTGCATCAGTTGTGAATTGTGAAGCTGTAATGACGCTTGAACCTTAAAACAAAGTATAAAAGGTGAAACTTGCTGAAAAGTGAATTCGCAGTAATCTTTTCTCAAAATTTCATAAATGCAATTTTGAATTTGATTACGCCAATTGCGAATACAAATCTTTCGTCAAAAATCAGCTGATATGAAACGTTCGTCTGATCAGGTAACAATTGAACAGTGATTGAATGAGAATTTAACTAACATAGTTGCCGACCGGTCACGAAGTGGACACTGGGTTTAAGATACAAATTTATAACACGGGATGCGCGAATGGACACTTGCCGGACCTTTTAAATACACTTTGTGACACCCGCGAACAAACTAGAGTGGAAAGACCGCGATTTTCACTATATTTGGTTCAAATCACACTCGCGAAATATGTAAACAACTTTTCGGGTCCGCTCGCGTCGTTCAAATGTAAATTGAACAAACATGGTGGCCGACCGGTAACGAAGTGAACACTGGATTTTGGATACACATTTATGACACGGGATGCGCGAATAGACACTTGCCGGATCTTTTAAATACACTGTGTGACACCCGCGAACAAACTAGTGTGGAAAAACCGCGATTTTCACTATATTTTGCTCAAATCACACTCGCGAAATATGTAAACAACTTTTCGGGTCCGCTCGCGTCGTTCAAATGTAAATTGAACAAACATGGTGGCCGACCGGTAACGAAGTGAACACTGGATTTAAGATAGACATTTATGACACGGGATGCGCGAATAGACACTTGCCGGATCTTTTAAATACACTGTGTGACACCCGCGAACAAACTAGTGTGGAAAAACTGCGATATTCACTATATTTTGTTCAAATGACATTCGCAAAATTTGTAGGCAATTTGTCGGCTCCGCTCGTGTCGGTTGAATGAAATTGAACAAACATGGTGGCCGACCTGTCACGAAGTGAACACTGGATTTAAAAAATTAATTTATAACACGGGATGCGCGAATGGACAATTGCCGGACCTTTTTAATACACTTTGTGACACCCGCGAACAAACTAGAGTTGAAAAACGCGATTTTCACTATGTGTATTTGGTTCAAATCACACTCGGGAAATATGTAAACAAATTTTCGGGTCGGCTCGCGTCGTTCAAGTCCAAATTGAACAAACATGGTGGCCGACCGGTCACGAAGTGAACACTGGATTTTGGATACACATTTATGACACGGGATGCGCGAATAGAAACTTGCCGGATCTTTTAAATACACTGTGTGACACCCGCGAACAAACTAGTGTGGAAAAACTGCGATATTCACTATATTTTGTTCAAATGACATTCGCAAAATTTGTAGGCAATTTGTCGGCTACGCTCGTGTCAGTTGAATGAAATTGAACAAAAATAACAGCCGACCGTTGACGAAGTTTACTCTAAACTTCGTCATGCACTTTATGACATAAAATGACAAAACACGCACTTACACAACATTTCAAATGCATTTGCCTACATCTGGGAGAAAATAGATTCGAAGTAAATGGTATTTCCTACTTTAGATCCTGTAGTTTAAACTTTGAAAATTTGACAGGAATTGACTCGTGTATCATCGTGTACTCAACATTCTAAAGAGAGAAATACGTTTCGTTAAGTTCTCAAATTTCATTCTTCTCGTTTTTTCATCCGTGTAGATATATTTTTGTTCCATTCTGACAATTTCGACACCCTATAGTATGCCTATAGTATACGTGTGAATAAATTTAACACATAGGTGCTCTCTGGATGGTGCCTTTTTTATATGGAGTGACAGTTCTATTAGTTAGTGTTCCCTGCTTTTACTTTCAAAAATTAAAGAAAACAAAAAAAAAGAGTCCGTACCAAGGGATGCCAGAAAAGTATAAAAAATTAAGGAAATCATTTTTAAACGTTGCTATACATAAATTGGAAATTTAGACCACTTATTCATGAACATTGAACACAGAAATTTTGAATATATATATCTATATATTCTATATCTATATCTATCTATCTATATATATATGAAAGAAAGTCGTGTTAGTTACACCATTTATAACTCGAGAACGGCTGGACAGATTTTCATGATTTTGGATTTGTTGGATTAGGCTCTGGCCAGAATAGCATAATAACTATTAAAATATGCAAAAACTTCACAATGAGCTAAAATTTCGAATGGGTTCTTTTTCACCTATTTCTGCGTGTATTTCTTTAACATATGAGCGGATTTCAGTAAACTTCTTCCGCAGGATTGGTCTGTACCCAAAGTAACAGGACAACTATCGAGACATATGAAAAATTCACAATGGGGCATAATTTTGAAGACAATTCTTTTTCTTTTTTCTATCTTTCTTGAGCGAATTACCGGATTTCAGTAAGTTGACTACATCTTATGGGTCTACACAAGGCTCCGACCGGAATGGCAGTATAACCATTGAAATAAGCAGAAAATTTACAATGAGCAACAATTCACAATGAGTTTTTTTTCGAATATTTTTGTTTCTATTTCTTGACCGTTTTTGCGGATTTTTGGAAAATTTTCCTGTCCAGGTTTATCACCTGGTTATATTCTTTCTCCGTATTTTTTAAAAAAAACTATATTTTTGTGCTAGATACTCATGTTAGTACTAGGATTTTTTCATGTCTTGTTCGTGAAGAACCTTTTTGGTGGATATCATTCTTAGGCCCATCACAGTAAAGGACATGTTCTTTTGGTTGAACTAGTACTTTAGACTGCAATTAGGCAAAATCCTGATGCTCCACCCTACCATTTCCTCCTTCTGCACGTTTAGTGTTCTTTGTCATACCTATGCTGTTATCTAATCCTAATCATTGAGGAAATTTTTTGTGTATGATCGTGATTCTTCCAACTGTTCAGTAGGTGTCCTTAACTGAACTAGTCCTTTAGCACAATCAGTGACTTCCATGGGTGTGTTTCTCCATTGCCGCTATTGTGTTTCTGTTTTTTACTAGCTAAGCATGTTGGAGTTTATAGTATTTTACAATTAAATTTTTATATATATTTTATATACCTGTCTTGAATGTGTAATTCAATTTAATCTAATTTATCTATGTTGAATGTACAATCTATTTTTATATGTTTCCCATTATTAAATTTTATCCAATTGTCCTGCTTGTGTTTTCCCGAACTAGTCTATTTGTCCTAAAATTTGCAATTTATGACGGGCGACGACATTGGATGATCAAGGCTACTTCTCAATCATTTACCATCATATATATTCTATATGATTCAAAAGCAATTTATGTGAAAAAATTGTAATACAATATTTAAGTAGTTTATGTGAAAAATTGTAATAAAACACACGAGTAATACTGCAATAAAATGCATTGAAAAACTACATTTTCATCACGATTCTTCCAATTCTACGTTATGTATAATTTAAATTTCAAAACTACTTAGATGGGCACCTAAACGCGTTTCGTCCCCGCGCAACGGGACTCATCAGTAGGTTTTTCTTTTCTAATTTTTATTTTTGCTAAAAAAAATTTTGATCGGAAAGGTCCCAAAAAGGACAAAAAGGATACTCTTTAATCCTTGGCCGGAGGTGGTCATGCGGGGTATCATATCAAAGGGGACGTCGAGTATATTACATATCCGGTGTTTTTTTATGTTTCAAGGACCCTTAACGGAAAAAATCGAGCTTAAATGGAAAATTTTCGCGTTTCCCGTATATCTTTTAAAAGCCATAACTACGAGAATAATTCAAGTTGTCACTAATTTTATCACTTTTCAGAATTTGTAATAGCTGAAGATTCTACCATTTAATTTGCTAAGAAAAACATTGATCGGAAAGCTCTGCAAAAGGACATAAAAGGGCACTAATTGCACACCTTAGTCGAACGTGGACATGTGGGGTGTCGTATCAAAGAGGATGCCAAGTACATTCCTTATCCCGCATTTGTTACTTGTTACATGATTTTGGGTTTGTTGGAATAGGCTCTGGCCAGAATAGCATAATAACTATAGAAATATGCAAAAAATTCACAATGGGCTAAAATTTACGCCTATTTCTGCGTGTATTTCCTTAACATATCTTCGGATTTCAGTAAATTCCTTCCACAGGATTGGTCTCTATCCAAAGTAACAGGACAACCAACGAGACATATGTAAAATTCACAATGGGCACAACTATGAAGACAATTCTTTTTCTTATACTTCTTTCTGTCTTTCTTGAACGAATTACAGGATTTCAGTAAGTTGACCCCACCTTATGGGTAACACAAGGCTCCGACCGGAGTAGCTATACTGCTATTGAAGTAAGCAGAAAATTCACAACGAGCAACAATTCACAATGAGTTTTTTTTTCACATATTTTTTTTATATTTCTTTAACTTCTTAGCGGATTTTCGGAAGATATTCCTGCCAAATTGATCCTTTCCCTGAATATCAAAATAATATTGAAACATGTAAAAAAATCACACTGAGCAAAATTATAAAGATTTGTTTTTCGTATATTTCTTTCTGTAGTCCTTGGAGGAATTATCAGATTTCAGTCAAAAGATTCCAGCGGAATAACTGTTGAAATATGCGAAAAATCACAAAGAATAATTATTAAAAACACTTAATAGAGGAGGAAATAAAAGCAGGGAAGGCCAGTAATTTAAAAAAGAAATCAAAATTATTAAAAACAGTTCTTTTTCAAAAACTTTTGTCTACATCTCCAAAGTCGGATATACGGAACGGATGAGCAAAATTTTGAAAAAGCTCTTTTCCTATCCCTTGGCCCCTTTGAACGAATTAGGGGGTTTTAGTTAGGCGCCATCCTACTAATTTTATTTAAATCGAATTTAGTACATATTACAATTCGATTTGAAAGGGAATGTCAGTGCGAGCAAAGCGAGCTCTCACAGCTTGTATTCTATTTTTTACAAAGCATTTCTATAATGGGTTCCCCATTTCATTTCCCAATATGGGGATCAGTGTTCAGTCAATCCATTGGCCTGTAACTTCACTGACATCTTCATGTCGTACAAACTCCAGAATTGTCTCGCAACTTTATCCACCCAATACTGATGCAATGGTTGATGCCGTCCAGTGGCGGATTTACAAATTTGCCGCTAATAGGCTATTCATTTTGTGCCCCTATATTATGCCTATACTCAAATATTGCTTCTTATAAGGCATTACGATTTTCGTAATTTAGATTTTCTCTATCTCCAAGTACCTATTTACAATTTACCTGTTTTAGTTCAGTAAATGCAAAATTTACGAAAATTACGGGAGGAGGTATGTTTGATATTATTTTTACTCTACTTCGACAAAAAGTTAAGGGAAAAATTAAAAGTGATTTTTTTTAAAGAAAGCAAAAGTGAAGCAAGCTTTAACTTCAGGAAAATTACAATTACGAAACATTAAATTTTTTAAAGCTGAAGTATCAAAAGACCAAAAATCGATTTCTCTTCCCTCGAACATTCAGCCGAAGGTATGAGACCCCCATGAAATTCAACTGTCTCAGTATGGGAAGATTTTTTGGATGAAAGGTGGTCAAGAACACGTACAAACCTCCCAGTACATTTGGCTCAGAAGAATATCACTCTCCCTACCATTAACAATCCTTGTTTTCGAACTGGGAAAATCTGTTTGCAGCTATTGACTATACCAGAACCAGTAAACTTCAGTCTTCACTGATTGACGGAACTAAGTTCTATGTCTGCCATTGAAATATTATTATTCTAAACTTAATCTTCCATGGTATAGGAAAAATATTTGCTTGGAATTTGCCGCCCCCTGAAATCTGCCGCTCTAGGCGCCAGCCTGCTTAGCGTACTGGTAAATCCGTCACTGATGCCGTCTACAAAATTTCCAGTGGCCATGGAAAATAAGATAGCTCATTGTAATCGGAACTTAAGTGAATGTCGTAACGAAATTTCCAAGATTTTTTTAATAACAAAATGTCTTTCCATGTTGCCGTATGGGAACTTGGAAGTACTCTGTGAAGTAAACCGTTTGTTGGTCCGTCTGGAGAAGTTTGCCTCGTTCTGCTCCAGCCGAATAAAGTTATCAATTTGTGGTTTTGGTTCGATTTTGGAGGTTTAACCAATGTTTGGCCCGATTGTGAAGGTTCCTCTAGTATTGATCCATCAAATTGGAGTCACCGATTGTGGTCCATGGTCCGATAAGGAGGGGGTCCGTTTATAAAAGTTATTTTGTATGAAAAACTAAATAAAACTGACCGAGGGTGGTCCGATTATAGAGTGATCCGATTAACAGGTTTTACTGTATTTAAATCGGTAATTCAGAGCTCTATTTCCAGAACCGGATCAATTTAAAAATTAAATGTCTTTCTGGATAATACATGTACCAAATAGCCAACAAAATATCGACTTTCTGAAGTATTTTTTTCGAAACAATTTTTAGTAACTTTGGCTTTGTGTAGTGTAAAACCGAATTTCAGCATCGGCTTCGGTCAAAAAAGAGTTCGGACACTATGAAATTAAACAAATTAAAAGAAGAAAGGTAGTGTTTCCTACGACGGGACTATTATTCTTGAATGCAAATGATAATTTCGGGCACCAGTTGTGCCTTTCTTCAGTGCAGTGCAGATCCACCCCACCCACACTATATGAAATCGTTACCTTTCTACGTGGTACTTACTCTACAAAAATGACATAATAGCGCACGTAAAAAGCAGTAGGTCGCTTTAAACCTTGTGAATAAATTCGTACATATTTAAAAATAATTATTTTTAGTATACAGTCGAGACTCGATAACTCGAACCTCAACAACTCGAATACCTCAATATCTCGAAGAACTCTACCGGTCCCACGAATTCTCTATGTAAGTCTCGGCATTTCAAACTCGATAATTCGATTGAATGTATACATAACTCGAATACAAATTCGGATAAATCAATAGGCATAAACCTCTGTTACTCGAAGAAAATGGTTTGGAAGCCTCTATAACTCGAAAACTCGAAGTACAAAGCCAATTTTACGTAAAATCAAGGAAAAACAGAAAACCTCCACAACTCGAATTTTAATTGTTTTCGAGCTCTTACTACTCGAAGAATTTTACAGTTTAACATTAGGTGTGTTTTTTGGTTATCCCGTGTAGGTTTGGGTAATGAAACTTCATATAAAAAAAATGACAGGTGGATCAGCTGGCATTTTTTTTTTTATATGGATTTTCGTTCATTGCTTGTGTCTCAACTTGAGAATTTGTCTTGTTGTTTAAAAATCGTCCTGTGAATTTGTTTAGTTTGCTATAATGACTGCAAGAAAATGTAACACTTTCTCTTTAGGATAAAGTTCGATTGATTTAAGCTGTAAAAACCTAGGATCACGTCCGAAAGCTGAAATCGCCGCCGAGTTCAAAATTCCAGCAAATACATTGTCAACGATTTTAAAAAACAAGGACAAAGTTCTGTTAAGAGCCAATCGAACGGTCCGAAACGGTTCATTTAGGTTTAAAAAAGCTGAATTTTCTGGACATTGATAAATGTTTCGTCCAGTGGTTTGAACAATGTAGAAGAAAGAACGTTAGCCTAAGTGAATTCAAGGCCAGTAATGGCTAGTTGAACAACTTCAAAAAGGGGAATTCGATAGTATTCTGGATGGTTTCTCGCGAAAGTGCAACAGTTGACATAACTGTATGCAAGGACTGGAAGCAACAATTGGTTCGTTTAATCCATAAGATTATTTACCAGAGGAAATTTATAATGGCGATGAAACAGGACTGTTTTTTCGTTGTACACTGAACACAAACCTGAACGATCCCTGCTTTGGTGGAAAACAGAGCAAGGAGAGGCTATTCTACTAACTATTCTACTTGCTGTCAATTCAACTGGAACAGAAAAAATAAATCTCTTGGTAGTCGGCAAATATAAGAATCCGCGAAGCATGAAAAACGTTAAGTTCCTACCAATCCTTTATAAAGCTTATCAAATGGCTTGGATGACGTCTTTCATTTTTTTTTAAATGTCTGAACGACAGGGATAAAGAGCTGCTTAACAAAAATAAGCGAGCATTAATGTTTATTGACAACTGCCATTCGCACATTATTCCTGATGGATTAGAACGTTTGAAAATTCAAATTCTGCCTCCAAATACAACATCAATATTACAACCCCTAGATCAGGGACTCATCAAAAATTTTAAGATATTTTACAGGCAGGAACTCATAAGGAAAATGATAAGAGAATTAGACGGAAAAATATAGTTGAAACCTATCAATGTTTTGGAACCAATACGTATATTCGAAAAAGCATGGAAAACCGCAACAGAAGCTGCATCAAAGAATTATTTCAGGGCTTGTGAATTTCTCTCTAGCAATGAAAGCCTGTTGAAATAAGTTCCAGTAATATGAATGAAGAATTGACTTTATCTTGAGCCATAATTGAAGATGTAACAACAGCTATGCCGATCGGAGGATAATGTTGAAGAAGAAGACGAGGAAGTATCGGAAGTAGTTTCAGTACCAACCTCTAAAGAAGCTCGAGCAGCCGCACTCGTAATTCGTGTTTATTTAGAAGGTTCTGATGGCGTGAAGGGCGAAATGTTCAAACGTTTTGGCGAGAGAAATTCACATCAAAATTTACGTCAGGAAACCATGGCCAAGTTCGGCGTAAAAAACTTGTAAATCCGCTTATGACTCTTCAGTTTGTTCATTTAGTGAATTAATCTAATTAATGATATCACTTAATTTTGACTTTTTACTTAAGAATTTATTGATATTTCAGCGATAAACTCGATAAGTCGAAGTTTACTTTTTACAAACTTCGATATCTCGAATTTTGATAAGTCGAAGTATACATAATTCGAAGGATTTTGTCGGTCCCTTGAGATTCGAGTTATCGAGGTCCGACTTTACATTTAAAATTCTATAAGAAATTAAAAAAAAAGTTATCTTTCCATGAACGCCAACATATTATCACACTATCACCTAATTTCCTCCTCATAAAAAAAGACTGATGATGACATATCCCCGTACAATCATCAGTCGACGTCACATGCCATGATAAAGAGTTTCGCTCAGGTGTTTTGCACTTGTGCAATCTTCACCTGCTTGTTGACGATACTGTACTCATATGTGCGTATACCGAGTACAAGTGTCTGTACTCGAAGCAATATTGTACAATCTACAGGTACATACTATGATCAGATTTGAGGACACTATCTTTACGCCTTCATTAAGATAAAATAGATTCAAGGTTTTCAAGAATACATGCGAGCGTATGTAGTTCCAAATTTGGAATTCGGCAGGTGTTCATACTTGCCAAAGCCACACCTGCTAACATTTCGTTAGGTGCAACACTCCTTTCAGCAGAAATCTTTCGCATGATGAAGTATTTTCAGTGCAAACGTACCAAGTACAATCTAAGTACATTTATACGTAGTGCGTGCTGTGTACGCTCAGTTTTACTGATAAAGGCCTGAATAGAGATCGGGCGGAATGAAAATGAAATTTTTGTCCGCGGCGATTTTCTCAATGAAAATGCATACTTACTGTCGTGGAATATGTGGTAAATGATGGGGTATTCCATAAACTAAAATCCGAGAATGGTTTCACAATTTGTCTCTGCCATTTTATGTGTTATTTTTCGATTCCCCGGTCATTAGATAATTTCCGCGATGAACTCGTCGTGGACAGTGAATCGGTTTGACGTTTGCAAAACTCACCACGCCCGACGGAGAATATGCTACAGAGTCGACTCATTTTCACGTTGAAAATGCATTCGGACAATGGGGAAATTATTTTTTTTAGTTATTTTTAAGATTATGTAGGACGTAAAACGCCTTTGTATCAATTTTCGAAGCTAAAATTTTAAATTCACCACGGTTTTTATGCCGGTTCATTACCGTCACCACGGTTTTTATGCCGGTTCATTACCGTTTCATTTTCATTCCGCTCGAACTCTATCCGGGGCTTAACCCTTAATTTGCATGTTGAGTCCCAGGGACTTCTCCTCAGATTACTTTTATCAATAACTTTTATAATAAGGCAAATACGCTTCAGTGCGTTTTAGTACCTTCCTCCAGTAGCGCGGTGGACTTGGACAGAAGACGACGTGTGCTTGCGCTATTTGCTTCGGTGAGTAATAACGGTAGAAGGAGTCCGTGGGACTCCACCATGCACTTTGTGTTATGCAATGAGAGCAATTGTCGATTTTTGAATTGTACTCTATCAAGCTTTTTTAATGTAATATGCTATTTTCATGGCTTCCAACCGATGTAATATTACCCATATCATTGTTTTGGAGTAAAATCCTGCTAGTGTTACGACACAATGGTTGGAAGAGTCATTATTTGGATTGCACACTAGTTAGTTATGTTTCCGAATAGAGAAAGGCTGTCTTTTCTTGTTCTTTGGTACACCATGACCACACTTTTGTTTCTGAGACAAATTAACCAGAAATTATAATTGTATATTATAATTACACCAAGGGTGAAGATGCAATCGAAATGTACACTGTTTTTTCATGCAGCCGTCGTGCTCTTCGAAGACCTATAGTAGTTGTGTTTGTTATGTTCGATATTTATGGAATCAATCCCTATGTCTTCAATTAATCTTAAAATGTATGCCCAAAACTAACAAGACTTAAGTTCCTGACACAATTAACTACACAACTGAAGCTAACCTGTACAATACATACAATGTTGCCCAGAACAACAGGCTCACAGCATTAGAAACCATAAAGGTAAACCTTCTAACTGATTGTTAATGGAGTTGTGATAAATTCCTCGGAATCAGAGAATATACTGTTTCTCATGCTGAAACAAATAATGGAGGAAGACAATTTATATTCGCAACTCTTATTACAAACCAATATTCCCGTCATGATCAAAAAAGTATGAAGAAAATTCCCAGAACATTATCTGAATTGAAGCAATGTACGTTTTTTTATTTAGATCCTATTTGAGAAGATTTATGTTTATTTTATAATTGGATATGTTTATATCCATTCAAAATTAGTACAAAATGGAAACTATTTTTATTGAAAGTTTAAATTTTACTATTGTTAAGGAGTGAGCATTCTTTTTTGCCATTTTTGAGACTGTAAATTTAACTGGAAGTTCTAGAAAATAAACTCATTAAAAGTTCCTAATGTAAGTTAAAATCTATTGTTGATGGACAATATTAACTATATTTATAGATAATTTTACGAAAACAACATTGGTTTCGCTTTTATTAAGATTGAAGTAAGGAGTCCCTGGGACTCCACCATACACTTTAAGGTAGTTTTCACCACCATGCAAACCAAGGGTTAAGACCACAAACATTCCGTACTAGATCTCTAGAAGTAAGCAGGTCGACGCCGCACTATTGATCGCTTGAGTGTATCAAGACGCAGCGATTTTTCTTTTATTTCGATAAGAAAACACAAACCAACTTTGTCGTGATCGTTGACAAGTGTCTTTCAGTCATTAGATCCAATTGTTTGCGCTGTGATAATGGCAAGAGATCAATCTGCGATTAGTCATGAGTGTGTGAGAGAGGATGGTATATGCCAAGCGGAATGATCTTTTATGAATATCAATAATAATGCTTTGGTTGAAGGTTATTTTTTAGTAAAGCAAAGAAGCTAATCCGAAGATATGTAAATTATATGTATCGAATTTCATTTTTATTATAATTGGCATAAAATTCAATTTTTGATGGACTTTTGTTAACAATATAAAATTTTTGTTTATGATGACACTCATAACATCATAACGAATGAATCATTTCGAAGTCGCATACAATTGAATCCTCGGATTAGAATAACTTGAGATTGCAAAAATGATTCAGAAAATGGAAAAATAAGCAATTTGATTGTCTTAAAACAGCCAAAGAGGTAAGAAGTGCTGATTAGCTAATTTGCAATCGACACCGCGCAAACATTTTATCCTAATTTCCACTCATTAACGCAACGTGTGTGCAAATGCATTTATCGAAATTGACACAGGTGTTCATCGATCAATCATTGCGTTACGATACACATGCAATGCTGCAATTGCAATCCGATCCGCTGTATAGTCGTTACGCTAACGCTACTGCTACACTGTTGCAATTGCAACGCGTCACTGGTCCATTTATGAATAGTCAGGTGCAACGAGTTCTGATTTCAAAAGAAACGTGACCTCTCCAAGTGTTTGCCATTCTATGGCGGCCGCATCTGTATACTGTATAAGACATTGCAGAGTATCTAAAGCAGCATATACTCCGTTGAACCTCTTGTAGCTGTTCTCCAGAGGTTTTTTACCCTGCAGACAGCGTGCAATTTCTTGGAGCAGAAAACACACATGGTCTGATCATAGCGGTGGAGGTAATGGCTTCGCATGCAAACACGGCTAATTAATGGCCTAGAAAACCTAACCATCATTGCAGAAATAGTGTGTACCTTTGGTATGTACATTTATGGTAAAATGTACCAAGTGTTAGAAATCGTGGAAAGGCATATCGAGATTTGAGTCAGGTGTAGTGCGAATTTATAAGTTAAGTGTTAGGCTTAGGCAGCATATGCAGTCACGCAACGCATAAGTTGGTGAGAAAGTTCGTGGTCTTTTCTAGGTGTGAATTGTTATAAATCTACAATGTATTGCAATTTCAGCGGTAATTTCATATATTATTTCAGTATTCAGCTTTACCCTATTTGCATGTGTATTCCTCCCCAGCACCTGCGGGACAGCCTTGCATTCTTCAAATCTGTCCCGCAATGAAAATCCTCCCTTGATCAAACTTTATCGACATTTTGGAAAATTGACCTCGTGCGCGCTTGAACCTTTGCATTTTTTTTGTGTCTTTGGGTCCTTTGCGATTTTTGCGTCCTTGGGTTGAATCTTTGAACGGCTGTAACTTTTGAACACTGACAGCTGGGACTCTGAAATTTTGAGCAAAATGTGCGCCGCAATACGGTTATCTACATCGCCTGATCCTTTCTATCCATTTTTGTTTTTGTTTTTGAAAATTTAACCCGTTTTCACTAGGGCATCCTATTGCAATTATTTTGTTCTTCGGTCCATTGCATTAGTATGATTCAGGATTCGCATCTTCGAACGCCTGTAACAATGTAACGCATAGGCCATTACTGTATTGCTCAATATGATCCTCTTATGGCAATCCTGCTGAATAGAAACGAAATGGTTGGACCTGATTGCCATGGAATTTCAAAAGCGAGTAACGCAGTAGAGGAGACTGGGCACTTCGGGACTTTTTTCCCCAACACAAATTGCTGACTCCACCCCGAAACACTTAATTTGCCCTTTTCCATTTTCCTAGTTTGAAGCAATTATGTATTCTGAGATTCTGCTCATCTGTTGAGAAAAATAAGAATATTATAATTAATGTGGTATAATTCACTTTGCAATTTTGGAAAAAAAAAATTATCGCACAAAACACTCACGTAAGATAAACGAAATCCAAAAATGACTTAAAAACACAAAAAAAAGACGTGTATGTATTACAAATATTATAGGAATTAAGGACACTTTGTAAGGGAATTGCATATGAGGAAACGAATCTTTAACATCAATTAATGCCCAGGTCCGATGATTGTAACACACCGAAAAGGCGTTTGTCGAAGATGCTCCAAAGCCGAAGGTACCCCTATACATATCTCGGATACTCGGAGAATTTAAATGTTTCCTTTTAGTTTTTTGTATTTTTTTAAGAAGATTATTACTGACACAGATTTTCTAAGGCAGGTGTTCTTAGCCTTTTGCTCATCAGTGACCACTTGGTAAACTATTTGATTTCCGCGGACCACCAAACTGGGAAATTAAAAAATTACGTTTTCTGAGACTCTTAAGGAAAAAAGGACGTAGGAACACGCTAAATTTAATGTCGATCTGGAATTGAATTGGCGATTTGAGAATTCGAAAATCGACAAAGCAAAAAAAAATCCTGACAAAATCGCAAAGGGAATAACAGGAATTTGAGCTGCAAAGAAAACTGATTTTCTAAATACATACATACCACAAAGGTGGTTCTTCCGTAGATGTGCTCTAAGACTTGACTTTACTAATAGGGGACGGGAGTAATCGGAAGGTTGGAAATAGGGTTGCCACCTGCCTGGTTTTGATTTACTATGGTCTCTAGCGTTTATCGTACGAGTTTTTTTTTTACGGAGCATGTTTATACAGTCGAGTCTCGATAACTCGAACTTCAACAACTCGAATACCTCAATATCTCGAAGAACTCTTTCGGTCCCACGAATTTTTTATGTGAATCTCGGCATTCCAAACTCGATAATTCGATGGAGTGTATACATAACTCGAATACAAATCCGGGCAAATCAATAGGCATAAACCTCTGTTACTCGAAGAAAATGGTTTAGAAGCCTCTATAACTCGAAGTGCCAAGCCACATAAAAACAAGGAAAAGCAGAAAACCTCCACAACTCGAATTTTAATTGTTTTAGAGCCCTTACTACTCGAAGAATGTTACAGTTTAACATCAAATGCATTTAAGTCTATAGAACACGAAAGAGAATGCCAATTTACAAACGAAAAAAAAAACAACACAATAAAGGAAAGGAATTTTAATGTTTTTAGAGTCTCCGCTGCTCGAGGAAATTCATTGTTAGAAATTCCGTGCAAAATGCAAGCAGCTTACGGAAGAAGATTGGCTGCATGCAGCGAACGAAATTCACTGGAAAAACACTGCAAATGCCACAAGAATTTACCCGTCACCGAACCCTTTCCCTGCTGAATAATCTACATATGTATATACATATAAAATGAGAATCCAATTGGAATAAAACTTTTCTGCTACATTTTGTGTTTGAAAGCAACCAATGAGTGCATTCAGCGAACGAAAAATGTAGCAGAAAAGTGCTCTTCCAATTAGATTCTCATTGCGAATGAGGGCTTTTCAGCGGAGAAAGAGAGCGGTGGCGGGTAATTCTTGTAGCATTTCCAGTGTTTTTCTAGTAAATTTCGTTCCCTGAATGCAGTCATTGTCTTCTTTCAGTTTGTGTTTGGCGTCCATTGATTGTGTGATGTGTCTCAACTTGAGGATTTGTCTCGTTGTTTAAAAATCGTCCAATTAATTTGTCTAGTTTGCTATAATGACTGCCAGAAAATGTAATACACTTTCTCTTTTGGATAAAGTTCGCTTAATTGAAGCTGTTAAAAAACCGATGATCTCGTTCGAAAGCTGAAATCGCCGCCGAGTTCAAAATTCCGGCGAATCCATTGTCAACAATTAAAAAAAAAAAACAACGATAAATTTCTGTTAAGAGCCCAAGCCAATCAAACGGTCCGATGGATTTCGGTTTAAAAAAGCTGAATTTCCGGACATTGAGAAATGTTTAGTCCAGTGGTTTGAAAAATGTAGAAGAAAGAACGTTAGCCTAAGTGGCCCACTGATGAAAGAAACAGCTCTTAATTTTGCCCGAAATTGAATAATGGCTGGTTGCACTATTTCAAAAAGAGGAATTCGATAGTATTCACGACTGCAGTGACTGGAAGAAACAATTGATTCGTTTAATCTAAGATTCAGAGGAAATTTATAATGCCGATGAAAAAGGACTATTTTTTCGTTGTACACCAAAGAAACCCCTGGCATTTCGAGCCGATCCCTGCTTTGGTGGAAAAGAGAACAAGGAAAATCTTACTATTCTACTTGCTGTCAATTCAACTGGAACATAAAATATAAAACCCCTGAACAGCAGTCGCAAAAATTACGCCCTGTTTGCCTTAAAATCAGCACTAAGGCATTTTTTCAGTTTCGTTATAAATTCGTCAATAGAATTTCATGGCCATTTGTTTCCAAAATGAACTAACTACGAATTAGTATATATCGGCTTCAAAAGGTAGCGACGCACATGTAGAGGCAACAATTCAAAAAATGAATACTATTGGAGAGCTTTTGTGAATGATTTATCGATTAGTAAACATTTTGAAGTTTCTTTCTACAAAAAATCTCGGACCGATATCTGTCAGCGGCTCTCAAAGTGTAGAGAATTGATTTTGCCGTTTTTGCACATTTTTCCATAATCAAGTTTCAATGAAAACCCCGACTATAAATTTGCATAAAACTTTGTTTTATGATTTTATTTTCAATTTTTAGGTTATAGTAAAAATGTTAGCATAAAAAAAGTAAAAAAAAAATTGGATTGGAAAAAAATTTAAATTTAATTTTTATCATTGAAGGTCAAATTGACCCTAACTGGATTTTTTACATTGAGTTTTAACAACTACCTCCACGCGCCTCCAAGGGTCTGTTTATGCTACATTGTTCCAGAAAGTCTCAAGATTTATTAATATGTAAAAATCATAACCCCAGGCTACTTTTATAGCCGATTTTGTTATGTCATGTTTTAGACACGATTTTTGAATATCTACTGTAAAATATGTTGGGTCCCTTTGAACCGGAGATAGCCGTAGTTTTCATCCTATTGAACTAGTTTTTGGTGGTGAGTATAAAGGGAGTCTGTCTTGACGACGTTCAGACAAAATTTACCCCCTCCCTTCCCCCCGGGGAGGAGCTATGGACGTATCGACTTGAACAAGTTCTAGTAGGCGAATCAGGCGTGTCCTTGGTCGGAGCAACTCAATTTTTGGCAAACATCAACTTCATTTTGTTAAGAACATTTCCCTAAATTATGCTGACTCCTGACTCAACCAGCATTTCTTGCAGAGTTACAGTAAAGAATATAAATGTCAAAAAATGGTAATATACCATTTTATTTTTTGGTCTAGGGTATAATTTATCAAAACAAGTCAATTGTATTATATGTCATTACAAAGGTAATTTTGAGTAGTTTCATGTGTCCTTGAACCATTTTGCTGTAACTTTTACAATTTTTCAAATAATTAGGAAACACTGAAAAATGATCCCCTCTCCTTCCTTAAAATCGAAATAACTTCAAAACGGCTGATCTTATCTGCGTGAAACCCATTCCATTCGATTTAGAATGGCCAAATACATTAAGATTGACCTGTTTTTATAATTGTTTCCGAAATTCGGGTTTTTCGCCCCACTGTGCGACGGAGTGCCGTTTCTATAGGAGGTGGGGTATCTTTTAGTCAGGTGTATTTCATATTTAATTAAAAATTGCAAGGCTTTACTTTGATAATAATTCGAACACGAGCAATTCAAAGTCTTGGATAATTTAATTTTTCTCACTCGGTCCCTTGAATTTTTACATAGTAAAGCTACTCTGGTGCAAACTCGTCGAAAAGGGATATATGTTTTACCAGTTAAAAATGTGAATTTTGACCAGGTTGATTTCTTACCAGACCCTAACAAACATCTAAACGGGATTCACAACAGCCAACTAAGTTTTAGTGATTTATTAAGACCCGAGTCCACTCCACCTTTTCTCCTTTTCATTAATGATTTACCCTCTAAAATTAGAAAGTCATCTTTAATCTACGCAGATGATTGCAAACTTTTCTCTTCGGTATCATGCATCAATGATTGTATTACAGAAAGATTTGGATGAATTATCACTATGGTGTTCCTCCAACGTTTTACTGTTAAATATTCCTAAATGTTCTGTTATGACTTACTCCTTAAAACCTTCTCCTTTTTCCTTTCCTTATTTAATTAATTCACATCCCCTCAAAAACGTTGATATAATGAAGGATCTTGGGTGAGGATCACTCAGATGTTAAACGAGTACCCATTTATGGGGATAAATAACACTGCTGGGCTGGGCGTGATGCTGATCTCATTACCTCAAAAAAAAGCAGATAAGATCTTGGAAATAGGATGTCACTAACGGGGGGGTGTGATAACGTCAAGCGAATTAATGTCAATTGCCACTATTTCCCACCCAAATGCGAAATAATGTCAATTTACATAAATTCGTTTTTGAAAACGAAACACTGTCAACCCCCAAAGCGAAATAAAGTCAACTTTTGATATTGGCTGATAAATAAGTTGGGATTGAAAACACGGTTATATTTTTTTGAAAAACAGCTAATTTGGTACTTTATATTCAGTTTTTTGGGGTTATTGGTAGTAATTGTGGCAAATAAAAGAAAGTTTACTCTGAACAACAATTGCTCACCTTAATCATGTAAGTAGATGCGCTTCAGATGTTTTTCTTTCGCATTGTTTCCATTAGATTTCCGCTTTAGTTAATACGACCCTAAGAAGTCCAATACAGACAAGTATTGTCTTAGTGTTCCTGGGCTCATTATCAAATTAAAACAGGTTATTGGATGAAAATATCAACCATTGTTGTTGTTTTGCCAGAATCGCAGCTTTTCTTCGAGCATTCGAGGCGAAACGACACTCACATCGAAGTAAAACAGAGATCTAATTGATTTCCGCTGATTTTAAGCGGAAATCCATAGGAACCTAAGAAGTCCAATGAAGACAAGTACATTGTTTCGGTTCGGTTCCTTCAAGCAGATTTCCACTTTAGTTTACATGAACCCAGGAATCATCATCAGCTCAGAATCAGCTAACAAAAAATATTTAATATATGCCTATCCACTGGGAGGGAATTTTTTTTTTCAAAAGCGAATTAATATCAACTGATTTTATTTCCCTTTGGCAAAAGGAATTAATGCCAATTGCCTTTATTTCCTTTTTACGACGAAATAACGTCAATTGACATTAATTCGTTTGACATTATCACACCCCCCCGTCACTAACACATCCTGCGGCCTTAGTCCAATGCTGGATTGTCGCGCCTGTTATTTATTTATTTATTTTATCTTGGGGTAACATTCGATTCAAAATTTAAATTTTCTGAACATTACTACGATATTGTCAGCAAAGGTTCTAAGCTTTCGGGTTTCGTTTTAAGATGTTGTCGCGATTTCAATTCCATAACTACTGCGATCAATTTATTTATTTCAATTGTTCGCAGTGTCCTGGAATACGCCTCGGTTATCTGGTCTCCCACAACAATTACTTCTACTGACGCTTTAGGAAGTGTACAACGTAAGTTTACCAGGTTCTTATTGTATAAATTCAATATTCCGTATAAACCATATCCCGAACGACTGAAATATTAAGTTATTATCGCTACAGAAGCGGAGATCTTTGCTTGATGAATGCTTTCTTTTTAAGATTTGTCGTGGACTCTTACATTCGTCATTAACTTCAAATTAGGGATGGGCCGATATTCCAGGAGCAGTGACTAGGAACAGGGTATTTGCCTGTCACTGTGACTACCTGTTCCCGAAGAGCAAAAATACCTGTTCCTGGCAGTCGCAGGAACTGTCACTATTTCGTGCCACAGTCACAGCCACAGGTACAGTTAGTCACTATGAATTTGTCGCAACCACGAACATTGCCACGTCACAGTCAGGGGCGCTGTCACAGGTGGCACAATCAAGGACGCTGTCACAATCAGGGACGGTATCACAGACAGCGAAGTCAGGGATGCTGTCACAAGTCACAGCAGAGACTTCTTTCTTATGCCAATTTTCGTACAATTTCCTATCGTTGTCGCATTTGAGGGAAGTCCCCTTTGTTCGGGCAACTGTGGCTTTCAGTTTCAGCGAACGAATTTAAACGAGTATCAAGTGGCTCACTTGGTTGAGTCGCACTCTACGATGCTAGTAATCTAGAGGTCCGGAGATCGAATCTCGGCGTGGTCCAAAATTTTCCGTACATGTGCGGATAGGAAATATATAGTGCTTGCAACATTTTATACACTCCGAAATTATATGCAATGTAACGTTGACTCGAAATTGCCTATAAACGGCTGAGTTAACGCACCATGGCCTCACATGGGGTGCTATACGGTACTGAGAAGAAGAAGTGTATTGGGAATTGGAATATTACTCCGTCTTATAGTTTTTTTAATACAACAATCAAGTCATCAAGTGGCATTTTCAAAGCTGTAGCAATGTCGAATCGAGTAAAAAAGAGCCTAATTTGGGAACACTTTTTGCAAGTTGATAGTGTCACGTACACACATTGCTTATTGCAGTCGAGTAACTTGCTTTGCGACGTGACGTAATTTACAATATTAGGAACAGGAACTGGACCGGTAACAAGGAACTGTTACTTGCGAGTCACAGTAACAGTTGGAACTGTTACTCAAAAATATCGGTTGGACCCATCCCTACTTCAAATATACACTTCCGCGTCCCATCATATAACACAAGGTCTAATGCTATATTTAACCCTCCAACTGCAGAGCTCTCTGTATACATGAATTCTCTTTTACCTAGAATTATGCGCAAATACGATGAACTTCAGATAGGTCCTTTTCCCACTTCAATCTCAGTCTTTAAACGTAAATTGTTACTAAAACTTGATAGTAATGAGGATTTCATTTAGCTAATTTTCTGTTTATTTTAATTCTTTTCTATATCTAAGTTATAATTATCTTTTTCTGTTTTTTTGTTTCTTGTTCTTAATTCCTTATTATTTTTACTTCAGTATTTACTTTTTGCTTTCATATTACAATTATTTAAATTGCGAATCTAAAAGTCCTGTTCAATATTGTAATAAATAAATAAATAAAATAAACATTTTTTTAAAATGCTGGGAAAATATCGAGTGAAAGTGCCTGTAGGATTTGCCATGCTTTCTTGTTTCAATTTCAAACTGGCACTGGCTGTCGATCCTCTTTAGGATCTTATGCATGTCGGGGGTGATTACAAAAGCTAATTTAATATTCTAATATCTTAAAAGTGAAAATGGGACCGCTTTTATTCAAGGAAACTTCTCTTGACACGACTGTGTAATATATTTTTTCTTTCGTTGCCTCATGCGGTAGGGCCATTTTGAAGCATCTTGAAAGTTTTCACCTTTTCGTGTAAGCTAATAATTGAATTTATAGATCTAACGATGACAACACTTTACGCTGCTAAACTCACTCACATGACGAATTGATACACGCCGTGTGCGAATGAATAAATTAAGTGCAGCTGGTGTTGAAATCTATTAATAAGCCAGCTCAATTTGAATACTTTTCGCAGAAACGCATGTAGCGATCGGACAGATTCGCCCCGCACCTATACGACATTCCCTGCGTGGCAAAGTGGCTGCGCGCAAATCACATGAAAAACGATCCTAGTTTGAAAATGTGCTGTGCAATTGTAAGTTGTTGTCATCCATCACAGAAACATGAGTTTAAAAACGGAAGTTGACGTTTGTTGTGCACATAGACGTCTGGCAAACCATTTGCCCGAACTCATCTATTTAGTTTCACCGGTCCTAGTCATCTCGTTGGTGCTCTGTCGCCTGACATGCAGCACGTTGTACTACAGAATACACAATATTCTGTACACGGCCGATATATGCGCAAATATAGCGAATCTAATTGATGATAATTTGCCCGACAGGTGGTTTCGTCCCACTTTATACCGTCCGCGTATTCCGCGCCTCGTTTTCTTGTCCTCCTCGTCGTCGCTGTAATGTTTTGGTTTGACAATGTCTTTCAGCTGTTCGCCACGTTGTTCGTCTCGTCTTTTAGAATCTAGATAGAAGTTGAATGTGCACATCTTGGATTCTTTTTTGGCCGTACGATCGGATCGCGCCATGTACAAACAACACACGGATGATTTATCGTAACAAATGTTTGGCGTATTTTATTCAAAAGCATTCGAGGTATGCCGACGAATTTGCCTCAACGTTTTTCACTTTTTCACGTCCAAAATTGAAAAGTTTTCGAAATAGATTTTTGAAATTTTGTCGGTGAGTGCTCGCTCCTGCCGCTGTATAGGACGTTCGCCTTATGTCGCCTCCAACCCGACGCGACGTGTGTTTCATGCGAGAAGAGATAAATGTTGATCCCACAAACGACATACGATTGATATTTTGACGACAGGCCTATATCGGAAAAGTTTTATTGCCAACAGCGGTGGTTTTTCTATTTAATTCAAATGATTCAATTTGGACTCGTGTCAGGAGAGGAACAAAAGTGTGACATAAATTATAAATGGGAAAAAAGGGCGAAATAAATACCGGAAATCATCCTTGGCAATTGTTTTAATATTTATAAGTCATAACTGTAGGTAGTTCATTTTTACCTGAGCAATGAATACCGTTAATACGAGATAAGTTTTTGGCGCCAAACTTTAAGATAAAATTTAATTTTATCAATGGGCATATTGCTGATTCAAATCATCTCAAAATGAAAATATTTTCTTTTAATGAAATTCCATTAACACAGGATTCCTACTGTGACCAGACCGAACTGGAAGCAGAGTCTAGCCTCATGCCAATCCCTTTGAAGATTTTCTAAATCAATTTCGAAATACCGCATACTGCTTCGCCTAATCTAATATCAAAGGAGCTTAAGGTAAAAGACGAGCAGCAGCTAAGGTGAGCGACGATGGCTTCCATAGTTTCATAGAAAACATATGTTTTGTAGCAAACATCATCACCACCTCTTCTTCTTCTTCTAGCCACTGAAGACTGAACTAGTCATGCCAAACATCAAGACGAGACTTCCACTCGATCCAAGTATCATCAAGGAGTGCTCGCCTATCAATTGGCATGGCTGAGTTTTTCGGCCTCACCTTTATTTATAGCGCTGGAACACATGTCTTGCATTTGTTGACAAAATTAGTTGATCTCTGCTTTGTATTAACGCCGAGTCATACAAACATGTTTTGAGATTTTGGGAAAAAAAGAAACACATCGACATCGTGTGTTAGCACACATGAATCTTTATGCATAGGAAACATATGTGGCTAGAAGAACAGCCGCGGCGTGGATGCTATATCTATTCTAGTATCCAAACCCACGTCGAATAGTCGACTATAGGCAAATAGAAGGAATCACCTAATGACATGTGCTATCAAGATCACCTTTTCACTCTGACAAGGGGCCGAACATTTCCCTACCGCGCGCACACAGTCTGCTCTGCAAAGCGTTTTGGATTTCGTTTTTTGGCATTCCAATTCCAACCCGACGACGGAAGATAAAGAAGTGTTTCAAAATGAAGAGCGCCCAACATTTGGTAAGTTTCAATGCGATGAAAGTATCTAATTATAATTTGGCTCACAGTTGTTGGTATCGCGAGGAGGTATTGCAATATGCAATAGACAACCGCTCGCGTAGGTTTTTTCTTCTTAGAGAGAATTTTAAATATGCCATGAGATTTAGCGGCTCTTTGAGCTGCACTGATGCGCCTCCGCCTCACATTTGACACTATAAATCAATTTGAAATTGATTTTACGACCGAAAAAGTAGTCAAGATCTAATTTACGATGAGTGCTTTGTAATAACAGGGAGTTACCACTAATAAACACTTTGAAGCGTTGGCCAAAAGATATTTTATGAGATTTTTCCCTGTAATTTTTCGGATTATAAAAGTGTTTAAGTGGATATACAACGGGGCAATTTGAACGTCAAGATTACAGGAAAGGAGTGTTGTGAGTTATGTTGGGTGGTCTAAAGCAGAGTACGTGTTGTATATCAAAATTTATCGCTCAGTTCCTGATTAGGATTTGGTAGCTACTGAAGATGGGTATAGGCATGCTGCTTAGTTTAGAGAACAGTCTGCAGAACTGATGAAAGCGTAAAGTATTCTTTACGCATGCATTATAATTTTAATTGCCATTTGACAGTTCCACTAATAGGCCAGTCAATAAACCGAAATATAAGGCGTTAGGTCGCAAAAAAATTGCTAGGCTCTGGTTTTTTGGGATATTGTTAGGATAGATACCAGAAGTGTGCCACCAAGTTTGCAACTTCGAAAAACCTGTGCTAACCCCGTGACCCTCAAAAAACCTCAAAATTTTCGGACTTTTTTCATATTTTGGTTTGTATTTCCTAAAAGGTGCTTCCTACAAGTAAGTCGTGCACTGCACTGTTGAAGCTAAGAAAATCTTCTTTAATTTGAGGGTAACCCCAGCTTTGTAGGCGCTAAAGATCCCAAGATAGAGCACTTTAAACATTGTTTTTTTTTTAACTCGAAATTGTAATTTCAGTCATGTTCCGAGCTGAATATCGGCTTAAATGCGCATTCTTCGGAGAAAGTCATGTGACGTGAAGTTATAAACAAGTTACTTAGCCGTATATGTCCAGATAAAATTAACAAAGCCATTGCTAACCATTTAAATGAGCACTTCTCAATAGTAGGGAAAACAATAGCAGAATCCATCCAAAGTATATCTCCCAACAATCATCGAAACGGGACTGTAACCTCAGAATCCCATTTTCACATAACCAAAGTAACTGAGCCAGAAATAATACAACTAATAGACAACCTAAAAGTCAACACAGCTGCGGGACATGATAATATTTCTGTGTCTATATAAAGCGTATTAAAAATCAAATTTCACAGCCACTGAAACTAGTACTCAATAAATGTATATATGAAGGTAATTTTCCTGCTATTTTTAAAAGAGCATTAGTTGTACCAGTATTTAAGGGGGGTGATTTACAGGATCCATCAAACTATAGGCCAATATCACTCCTTCCGATTTTCAGCAAAATATTTGAACGCTGCATCAAAAAACGCCTAATAAAATATCTTTCTGAGAACTGTTTGCTATCAAATCAACAGTTTGGTTTCCGGCAAGGAAAAAGTACCGAAGATGCTTCTAGTACAGAAGTAACAAATTTTCTTTACTTTAATATAGATCAGAATAATAAGCCTCTTGCTATTTTCATGGACTTATCAAAAGCTTTTGATACTATATCTCATGAAAAACTGATAAAAAAATTGGTTAATATAGGGATAACGCATACTCCACTGAAGCTATTTACCCACTATTTACAAGGCAGAACCCAACAAGTAAAAGTTGATTGTACCCTAAGCGATATAAAAATTAATCACGAGTATGGCCTACCTCAAGGGACGGTTCTATCTCCTATATTATATTTAATTTACGCAAATGAATTATGTAACATGAATATTAGAAATGGTAAAGTAATAGCATTCGCAGACGACACAGTGGTACTACTTGCCACAAAGTCCTGGGAGGATACAGTTAAAGCTTGCGAAGAAGCAATGACTACAATTAAAACTTGGCTAAATAGTAATCAACTTAAACTTAATACAGATAAAACCAAAGCTGTTCCATTTTCCATTCAAAAAAGTGGACTACCAAACATTGATTTCATACACATTCATAACTCACGCTGCCTAGAACAACAAAGAAGTTATCCAAGTTGCACATGCGATAAAATTAAAACAAACCACACAGTAAAGTATCTAGGAGTTGTAGTTGATAGTCAACTGAAATGGAATGAACACATATCATATATTAACACTAAAATCAGAAGATACTTATGCCTGCTAAGCTATCTAAAGCAAACTCTGCTGCTACATCAAATGAAAATGATATACCAAGCCTCAGTGGAGTCGGTTCTCTCATACTGTATATCAGCATGGGGGGGAACCTATAAAGAGCACTTAAAATCTTTAAGAGTTTCACAAAAAACCATTATTAAGCTTATTTACGATTTACCCCGACTTTTTCCGTCTAACAACCTGTACTACTTCACTGGATTATTTGAAATTAAAAAAATGTACCTTAAAAAAGTAATAACTAGAACATACGAGTGTCAAACTACAAATACAAGAAATGAACCAATCAGAAATACTCGCTTTAACAGACTGAACATACCATCACCATTTTGAAAAAAGACTCAGACTCAAAGATACATAAATTACATTGGTCCTAGAGCATATAATGTCATACCAGAATACATAAAAAAACTCACTATCAGCCATAGAATTCAAAATTAAGCTATCGAAGTGGCTTCATAGTTTAAATGTTGAAGAATTGAATTTATTATTTCCATTTTAATAACATATTTTATTAACAATAAACTAAAGAATTACTATTATTAAACTATAGTTAAACTCACTTAGCCAAAGACAACGTAACATATTGGTATAAACACTCCTTACTCAAGCCATTCGCTTAAAAGGAGAACTAGTAACAATGAATGAATTATATAATAGATTTGTAAAACATTTCTAATTGATAATAAATAATAATAAAAATAATAAATAATAATAATATATATGTCGGAACGAATGGAATCAGACCATGGGGTCATAGGGCTGCCACTGAAAATTAGGTTCTTCTAAGAAACACTTTTTTCTTTATACCAATATTAACCAAACTTCACCCAAGTATGTTCCTGGTTAAGCTTCAAAACATATCTAGAAACGGATGAAATCGGAACACTAGGTCATAGGGCTGTCATACAAACCAACCCCTGATAATTAGGTTCTTCTAAGAAAAACTTTTTTCTTTATGAACCAATCTTAACCAAACCTCACCCAAATGTGTTCCTATAGTAAAGCCTCAAAACATATCTAGGAATGGATGGGATCGGAACATTATGTCATAGGGCTGTCATACAAACCTCCTAAAATACAATTTCGGACTTTTTTACAAAAAAAAATAAAACATTTTTTAAAGTGCTGTATCTTGGGATCCTTTGCACCCAAAAATCTAGGGTTACACTCAAATTAAAGAGCATTGTCTTAGCTTTAAAAGTGCAGTGGACGACTTACTTGTAGGAAGCACCTTCTAGAAATTACAAACACAAATATGAAAAAAGTCCGAACATTTTGAGGTTTTTTTAGGGTTACGGGGTTAGCACAGGTTTTTCGAAGATGCAAACTTGGTGGTACACTTCTGGTATCTATCCCAACAATATCCCAAAACAACAGAGCCGAGCAATTTTTTGCGACCTAAAATCGTTAAATGACTGGCCTATAAAGACTCGTCTCTATTGTAAACATTTGTTGATTAACTGTTGTAAAAATGTTTAAAATATTGACTGCGAACAGTTGCGCAACATTTACCTGAACTTTTTCTGAACAGTTCCGGAGCAAAAATCTACCTTGTTCGTGAACAGTTGCGCAACATGTTAAAATACTATTCATAAACTGCTCCGCAACAAGGTCAATTATTTAATTATTATTCGACAGCTCTATTTATTCGTGAGATTTATGTATTAATTGTAAGTAGAATGTAACTAGCGCGATTAATTTGTCGATAAGAACCATCATTATTGATTTTAGTGACCTTACACGTTTATTGCCGTTTAATCAACATTACTGCAAAAATTTTTATGTCCGGATCAAACTCATCAGAAGAAGAATTTTTGCATGCATTTATATGAGAAGAAGTCTGTCTGGTGTGGAAGATATTTCAATCAATGGGATAGTAACGTCCAGGAGAGAAACACAGAAACTGATCGGTTCTACCTGGTGGTCTCGTCCACGAGTCTTTCGAGACTCCGCCACCCTGTGACTCTTTTGTCGATTATCTACATATGTTCCCTCAACGACTCGGTATATCCTGGCCAGTTAGTATTTTGTGGAACTCTTCGCTCGATTCCTGATGCAACCGCAAAGCTTAAGTCAAAGCGTATGTGCATGTGATCAGATAAGGAGAAAGGAGGGCTCGTCCGATACATGCCAGGTACGAATTCGTTCCGCTATTGAGTTGCTACACAGAGTTAGATCAAGTACTTCTTGCTTTCCTGTGGTTACAAATGTAGGCTGACATCCTCGGTTGAGAATACATAGATCAAGTGAAGTAATTAATTCAATTAGGTACTCACCTCTTCTGTTTGTGTCTGTGCTACCCCAGAGTGTATGGTGGGCGTTGGCGGCACAGCCTAGCAAGAGGCCTTTGCCGTTGGTTTTGCAATGGAAGGCCAATTTCTGAATTTCCCCGCTGGAATGTCCGTGTTGCCAGGTAAGTAGGCGGACGCCACGACCAGGTTGTGGATGCCCTCGCTGGTTGTGCAGACTTCTATGACCACTAGGTCACTATTGGTAAATTCTGAAAGACAGATGTAATTAATACGTTTGCTAACTACAACACAGGCTCTGGGGCGAGTAGAACCCCTGTCACAACACAACGGTCGTACTACTTACGCTCAGTCCCTTGAGGCTTCCATCATGTTGCTACGGTTCCTGCAAGAGAGCGATGTCGAGGCCGTCCCTTATGATCCGCGCCGAAACTATATCCGAGCCTCTTTTGGCGTGATGCAGATTGCACTGCAACACACCAATGCTCGGATTAGTCATCTGCATCACAGCTGTCCTTCCTCGTCTCACTCCTAGGGTTAGGAATGATAGTGACATCTGCCTCCCCCATGGGCTCCGGCGAGTCGATGGGTGCTGTGGCACTAGCTCCATCGGTTCCGGTGTGGGAGGGAGGTCCGGTTGGTGTTGAGCCTCCTCCATGGAGCTTGTAGGCCCAGGTGTTTTGCTGGGCGGGTCGCTGAACGGTGATGGTAGTGCCAGTGTCCTTATCGGTGTTGGCTGGCTTCGACGTGTCTTCCTTGCCGGCGCCCTTCCAATTTTTCGGGTGGACTTTAGTCTTCCCGTAGCGATAAGACACCTGGAAGTTGCGCCTATAGCGATGTTCCCCATGGACATCGGGTCGACGGCTACAATCAGTGTGAGATTGTCTCCCTCCGTAGCAGCGTTAATTAACCTCCACTCGCTGGTGCGCAGCCTCTCGTTTTGCCTGTCAAGAAGTGTTATCGCACTCGTGGCATCCTTGGTGCGAGGCAGGTAGAGCGTCGCTATTGTCGATCTGGGTATATCATCTCCAGTTACAGCACATAACCCCCAAGGGTTGAGAGTGGAATGGCAAAGCCATTCGGCAGTGACCTCGTCACATTCGACCATTAGAAATCCGGAGCAGAAGCGGATGCTGCCGAATTCCGGAAAGACGTTGGTGGGCGGGATGCTCACAATGTGTTGGATGATAGCATCTGGCACCATGGACATTTGGTCTGGGGTTAGCAGTCCGTCCGGGTAGCTCGACGCCATTATTGCAACCCTCATAGATGATGCCACCTGTGAGTAAGTACCCCTGCTCCTGCTGGTTGATGCCAGAGAAGTGACAGCTGACCTTAAAGGGACTGCTGATGCCAGCGGGTGTACATTATGCTCGCGCGTGTTGGCATTACGATTGGGGTTAATCGCAAGTGCCCTGTCTTTTTCGGAAGCATGTCCCTGTGCGAGGAAGCGTACATACCTTTACAGGCCGCCTCTCCAAGTCCTCTACGAAGAGGATCCCGAAGACCTACCGGAAAATATTTGGGTGGAAGCCCTTTCTGCTTCCCCTCATTTGCGGTACGCTCGCTAGAGCCCGCTACGGCCTCCGTACAGGAAGTATTCCGTATAGGTCGGTGTGGTTCGTCCGACAAATATATTTCCGCTGGAACAATCTCTGAGGCGAGAGCCTCTTGATCCGAATCTGATCTGAGTCTCAGTCGGCGTATTTGTTTTGAATTATTCATGTGATTCCCACGAATCTAGGGAAAAGAGAGCCCGCCACACCAGAGCCCCACTTGGTGTGGTAAGGGTTGAAAGAACCGGAGGTCGCCCGGTATCCGGCTGCTCCGTTAGAGATGTCCATTTGCGTCCCTGAACATCTTCCCCCGATGGGCACGGGTCGCTTAACAACCCGGAGATTTAGGACGAATTTAACATCCTGGAGCCAAGTCTAAAACCATATAATAGACGTAGTTAGTCGTTGGCACCAATGTATGGCACTAGTTCTGAGGTTACAGATTCGCCGGCTCTGGAATGAGCCTTGTCTGAATGAGGAACCCCAGAACAACCCGCCCTCACAGTTTGGCCTTCACCGAGGTGAAGTTACTAGCGGCCACCGCGTAGAGGTACTGTGAGCACTTCCCGTGATGATGGCACCTTCCTCCTGCCATCTTACGAACTGGCCACCAACTATTAGGTGAGCGTCGTAGTCTTAAATCTCCAAAAAAAAAAAAAACAAAATGTTGGAAAGGTGTCCGCCAAAGACAAATTCACTAGCGCAAAAAGGAATTGATATCACTTCAATTCGTCGGTCATATCCCGTTTCGCATATTGGCTGGATACAGTGGATAAATCTATCTTTCAATGTTCTTTGGTGGGAGCTTAAAAATCAACAAATGTATACCAGCAAATATGGGGTTTTTCAATAAGGGCGGGTAGATGTTGAAATGGAATAAAACGAGCTGTGTGTGAGGTTTAAACGATTTTTTTATTTTATTTGAAAGACTTTGAATATAACATCATTCAAATGTCTGCCGCTTGTCACGCTGGCACGGATCCGAGTGGTACAATTTTCAATGACTCTGCCGCATAGATCCTGCTGAATTTGAGCGAGGGCTTGGTTGGTATTGACTTTAAGGGCATCGGTCGATTGTGGCTTATTGGTATAGGCCTGCGGCTTAAGGAAACCCTACAGGAAAAAGTCTAGCGAGGTCAAATCGCACCATTTTGGTGGCGAATTCACGTCACCTCTGCGAGAAATAACCTTATCGTCAAATCGCTCATGCAGAGTGTGCAACGTGGCATCTGCTGTGTGGCACGTAGCGCCGTGTAACTTGACATGGTAATTTGGCATGAGTGACTGAATAGTAAACAACAGATTAGACCGACGCCACCAAAACAAACAGGCCGCTACAGGCTGCAAACATCTGCTCGCTCTAATTGGAAAACCCTATACGTCGAAGATATTATAACATTATTACGATACAGGGATACTAGATTACATTAAGCCGACCAGGCGTACAGCATTTTGGGAATATAAAGCAACATGTACAGCATTTTGTACGCCACACAATGAAACCTAATTCATAATAAGCTCCTCGATGAGGCCTGTAATCAGTCTTGTCTGCTTTTAAGGTCTAAATTTGGACTACTGTACCTAGCTCGTTGGCGCTCAGATTTTCTCAAAATTACACGGTCCTACCCACCCTCGTTCCGAAGTTATGGCTGCCCAAATCGCAATTCTGAGTTTTCTAATTGAAAATTGTCCATAGGTCGGAAATTCGTAAGCGAAAAACTTTGAAATTTAGATAACTGGTAGAGGTAGAGTACCGTTCTGTTTATTGACGCAAATATCAAGGGCCTAGTTTTCAAGCGAGATAATCGCACTTTTATGTTTGCCAATCATTCATTTTCCATAATGCGGAACCGACCGAAATTTCTGAAATTTTGCACACTGCTAGAGATACTTGGCCTGAGAACTGAGATGATTATAGAACCGCCTAAAGATTATGAGTAGGCAGAAACGCTCTACACTTTGAAAGTTCGATCCTGGAAGGGGTGTGGGGTGAACTTAAAATTGAAAGTTCGTTTGCAATACCAAATGCAAATGCTAAGAATCGTTCCCACACTGGAGTTGGATGCGGTAAAAATAGGCCTCGGTGAGTGTTTTGTCTGCAATGCACATAGGCAGTGCCGCCTCTATAATATGTAATACCGAAAGATTGTCCGGCGTATGAGCAAACGAGATGGTTGTGATTTTATTCGGGGAAATTCGGTCCTGCATCTGCCATAATGCCGCTCAATTAGAATCCTATTGTATCACTATATATCCCACTATACTGATTTTCGTGAAATTCCAAATTTTCTTAATAAATCCCACTTTACGTGTTCCTGTGAAATCTGAAAAACAACACCTGAAAAGATCCACATCTTATGTCCGCCAGTATACGCTAGGAATTGTCAAAATTCTAGCTAAGGCATTAACAATTATGCAATTGAAAATACTGTAAAAAGGGTTAATTCCGAATTCCCCCTGTGGATGGCATTTCGGTATAGATATTGTTACGAAATGTACCCAATTACTAGCAAAGAACCAAATTTACATAATTTAGTATAAACAAATATTGTGTATAACTACCAGAATCAATCCACTTAACCGATGCGAATTGGCGAATTGAAGTGATATTGATTCATTTTTGCAGCTAGTACATTTTCTTTGGCGGACACCTTTCCAACTTGTTGTTTTTTGGGAGATTCCACATGTTTTTGTATAGTAGATCATGCCACAAACGCCTCTTAAATCCAAAATACATTAATGTTTAATACGTTGAACATACCCTGTTCAATATTCAATATCCAACTTTCAATTTCGAAATTTAATTTTTTAATTCCCACATTAAATTTTCAATGTTTATTTTCAGTTAATAAATTTAAATTTTTCATTTTCCATCTAACATTTCTATTTTCAATTTTACATTTTTAATTTTCCTTTTACTATTTTCTCTTTTTCAATTTTTCTTTATCCATTTTTTCCATCTCCCATATTCAATCTTCCATTTTCACTTTTACATTTTCAATTTTCCAACTTCCATTTTTATACCCTTCGGTCATAGAGTGAAAGGGTATATTAACTTTGTCATGAAGTTTGTAACGTATTGAAGGAAGCATATCCGACCATATAAAAAGTATGCATTTATGATCAGCATGACTTGGGGAATCGATTGGGCGATGTCAGTCTGTCCGTCTGTCTGTCTGTCTTTTGCGACGCGTTTTACTCGGCCAATTTAAAAGCTATGAAGCTGAAATTTTGCACAAAGCTTCTTTTTGCTGCAGGCAGTTTGTATGTTTGAATCAGTAAAATCAGACAATGGGGTCATGGGGCTGCCATACAAACCCAACTCCCCAAATTAGGTTCTTCTAAGAAAAACTTTTTTATTTGTGCACCAATTTCAACAATTTCAAATTTCACAAAACCTTGAATTAATGTGTCTTCATCAAAGCAACTAAATGGTCAGAACAAATGGGATGGTGCTATATGGGGCCATGCTCCCGCACCCCCAATAAAAGTTTAAATATTTTTATTTGCCCACTTATTTTAACCAAGCAAAAAAACTTTTGTCAAAACGGAAGGAAAAGAATGAGGAGGGGGATTAAAACAAGTCATAGGTACGCCCGAAAAGAACTTTTAGCCCAAGGAGAGCGAAGGGTATCCAAATTTCGGCCACGCCCGAAGTTAGCCTCGCCCATGGGGGCTGGCGAGCGTAGTGAGCAGTAGGCGAAGCCCCCTAGTTTTCATTTTCCCTGTTTGATTTTCCATCTTCCATTTTGCTTCTCCCACTTTCCGTTTTTCTTTTTTCCAATTTTCTGGTTTTCATTTTCAATTTGCCATTTTTCTTTTTCCATTTCTTTCAATTTCCATCTTCCATTTCCCATTTTTAATTTTCCATTTTTAATTTTAATTTTTTTCCTTTTTCACTTTTTCATTTTTTTTTCGGTCCATTTTTCATTTTCCATCTTTGATTTTCCATCTTCATTTTTCCTTTTTACATTTTTACCATTTTCAATTTTAATTTTTCCGTTCTTCGTTCTTCGTTTTCCATTTTTATTTTTCTATTTTTCTTTTTCCATCTTCCATTTTCAATTCTAAGCTTCGCAATGGGAAGTTCATCTAAGCATTCTAAAATCGGGTTACTCACTCAAGTCTTTCAGTGGAAAAACAATACCGTTTATTGCATATATGTATATTTCCCGTTATTGCACCGATCGAAGAATTTGATAGCCTACGCACTAGATTTCGATGTGCTGAATATTTTGATTAGCATTTTTTTCTGAAAATTGACTGGAAGGGTCTTGCCCGGCCAATCGTGTTTCGTCCGGTAATCTTCCTTGTTCTCGCTTTTTTTCTTTTGGCGGAAATTGTTGTAAGTAAATCAGAGAATTTTTTTCCGAGTCGGTATTCATTTTCAACACAAGGATTGAGAGTGTTCTGCACATTTTTCTCGCATTTTTCACACTACAATGGCTTATAGGGTAGAGGTTAAAAGAAATTTGAGATGCAGAAAGAGGAGAAACAGTACTGGATCCAATCTTGATGTTTGATTTAAATCAAGTTTTTCAATTAATATAAATCCTGCAAACATTACATATGCAGTAATGCAGAATCAGAAAACAAATTCTAGTAAATGGTTCCAATTAAAATTATTTTATTATTTCCGCATGCTATTCGTAATACAGAATTCTTAGTTCTGCTCGCCACCTGTTCTTTGCCATTAACTCTTAAAGAATAAATTATTGTAAACGTACATTAAATGGTGCAATATTGCAAATTTTCCAATAATCAATGCAATTCAGTGTAGCAATATAGCAAAAAATAAATTCTACCACCTGTCGTGTTACAATTTACAAGTTTCACATTAGAAATCATGTGAAAGTGTACTCATATCACACACTGGCTATTATGTATATGTTATCCGTACATTGTAACGTTTTATAAATATCGCTTATGCACGCTCTTGCATATGATGGCATCCGCGATGTATGAAAGGTTGTTCATATAAATTCCGCACCATATGAACATGATCGGTGTATTATTACTGTACTCGCAGTGTACTCGTACTATCTGTAATGTATGAATAGTAACTACGGTAAGTGCGATGTAATTCAAGCGCTATTTGAAACGGTGCTCCGATATAATTAGCGTTTTCAAGAGCAGTAAGCAATAACCACACTATTGAGCCGTTTGCTGCCAGCTTTTGTGATTCATTCACACTGCACAACACACGGAGTTGTGATCTTATGTGTGAAGCTGTAATGGAAGCGAACATTCGTAGGTAGATTTATGGGTTTTAGGTTTTGAAATTACAGTAGATATTCAAATTTATAAAAAGGCCAAATAATTTAATAAAAAATAATTTTCGTATCTACATATTTTAGGGCGTGCGCAATTTACATTTAAACCGTAGACTCAATCCTCAAAAGCTCTAAGTGTAAACCCGTAATTAGCCGTCGTGTCCTTATAATGAACACGATTGTATGCTTTTACAAACACTTCCAATCTTTAGCGCAAGGAATAGCCTTAATAAAAAGTCTATTCTTTGGATTTTTTACGCCACCATATTTTTTAAGAAGAAAGCTCCGAAATTACTATAAAAAGAAATTCTTAGGTTCATAGTTAGGTCTTAACAACGATGAAACTAGTGAAACTAATGTTTAAAAGGCTTAATTTCCAAGATTAACATTATCTCGCGTTCTATTGGTAGTTTTGTTAACTCTACCGATTAATTTCGGCAAACAAATAATCAGGGCCGGATTTACCCTCTGTAGCGCCCCTGGGCAGTAGTCGAGCTGCCGCCCTCCGTCGCTAGTTTAAGCTGAAAGTAGATCAATCGATGAATGCGATTGATGAGGTGAGGTGTAAATTTTTTAAACATACTGTAACGCGCCTAGTCTATACGTCAACTCAAATTGTATTTCGGTACTTGGCACCAGATGGAGCTAGTGTCACTAGCAAGAAATACAACGTCTTTCTTGAAGTTTCTAGAAAGTGCGTCACCGAAGTTTCCGGAACAGTGGAAACAAGTATATAAGGGCGTCGACTAGTGTCGACGAGTCAGTATAGTTTTACTCGTTATTTATGTCGGATCAATAACTACTCAGTAATTAGTGAAATTTTAAATCGTGTATATGTCCGTGTGTGTGTTGTAATAAATAGTATTACAGTAAAGCATTATCGTGTACGCGAAAATCTATCGAACCCACTGGAACGTCTAGAAAAGACGAGAAAAATATAACAATACGTTGGTTTCCGGCGTTTTCGCTCATGGAGAAGCGAATACCTACTCCTTACAGCTCAAAAGAATATTTGAAAAAAAATATTTTGTTGAATTTACGCATTGGATTCATAAGCAACCCCTAAAGCTACCACATGATGGGACATACATAACTCGATTCCTTAGGGCTGGCAATATAAAGCTAAATACATACACTCGGTGCACAAAAACGGGCACTTTTTATTCGATATTTATTATTTTATTATTGCGGAAGGTTTTGACGCCCTAGAAGCGGATCTGAATTGTTTTTCCTCGGGGTGACCCCCGTTCTCCCGATATAGCCAACTAAAGTGTTTTAGTACGGTATGCGTTTCCCTAACGTTTAGTGACATTTTAGTCAATCGAAAGGTCTTGACTCCCGAACAATGGGTATTAAGTCGTTTTTCTCTTAGTCACAATCGTTCTCCAGCTGCAGTCCCACGAAATGGTCGTTTTCAATACTTAATAAAACCAGCCCGAAATTGCAGTTTCCGGGAGGAAGCAGGGGAAGATGGAGAGTAGGGGTTTGCTATACAAGGAGAAAGAAACTGGATCCAGGAACATATCCGTTCATTGGTTTTATGTAATAGTTAAGAAGTAAAAAAGTAAAAGTGTCCGGTTTTCTTGGTTTCGAGTGTATGTTACTTCTCCCACGTGTGATTTCCAAAGCTATAGTGGTGAACTGGCGGACTGAAGCCTACGGCGGCATTTTTAACGCCCCGTGCACAGATAAAAAAAAATGTTTACTGATCAGACTTTATTCCCATTGTAGAAGTGTTCGCTTAATTCGTTAGCCAGCCATATTGAAACAAATCGGGAGTCAAGGATCAATCGATTAGTCGTTGGATTGTAAAAATAATTGACGTCAGATATGTAAGTCCGTCACTGACCAAAAAAACGACTTTTGCTGAGTTTTTTTTTTAATTTTCATTTATTTAAATTGCCTCCTCAAATATCGAAATGTGTATATTTCACAGAACATTAATTCAATGGAAGAATGAAAGTTTCAGAAATATATTTGGCAAAAGTCCCGTCTTTGGACGACTTTCACCCAATTCGTTCCAATTCAACCATTTATAGATTATGTGCAGGAAAAGTGCTTCATCCCTAAAGGGATCAAATAATTTCTGCGGCGATAATTCATCCCGAAGCTGGTGGAAAATTACCAAAGGGAAAGCAATTATATTTTTTGCCAAATTAATTTTCTTTCGACGCCTACTACATAATGCATATTCTATACCGAATAGGTCTGGCTGGACCTATTGAGAAAAACTGAAAATTTTATCGGTAGATTCATTCTTTCAATTCCTTACTAGCATTTTTAAACAATAAAAACATTTATATCATTTTGGTTGATATACTGGAAACGTTTTTAAGTAGACATACATATTTTGATTTGGTTTTAGTACAATTATGTTTGTCCCTTATTTTCTTCTGTTTTCCTTTTCTATTTTAATGGCGTATATTTAGAAGAAGAAATTTTGATCGCATTTTGCAATTCTAGTGTCTTTGGGGAGAAATTTGGCGCTTTTGTTGGTAGATTACATCTCGATATTTATTCGCAAGCTTAAAGAAATAAGTGGAAAGATAAAGGGAATTTTCAAGCGCAAAACCCATTAAATCTAAATTTTTGGATCAAAACTATTTAGATCAGTGATTCCCAAACTGTGGGGCGCACCCCTAGGGAGACGTGACGGTTTGGAAAGGGTGCGTGATCAAAACTCAAGTATTAATGCCGTTTATGAAAAAATAAATCCTACAAAATATTACTAAATTAGCTAAACTGTTATTACAGTTAAACAAAAAAATACTTTTGCATTTGATTCAAGAAACCATCTCTATAGCGCTGTAAAAATAATAAGTATACTAGCCTAGGATATCGGCCTAAAGACTGTTGAAAATATTTTAGGAAATCTATAGTCTCCGGCTGGAGGCGGAAACTTTTTATTTATTTGTTACTTATTAAGGCACTTTCGGATTATGATCGCTCCAGTAATAGCACTTCTCCACTTCTCGACATATCGCTTAGCCAAAAGTATGCCTTTTGTGTGAAGATGAGTTCTTTTGTCAAATAGCGAATTTTCGACAAACATTTGCATCATTTGTTTGGTTTGCCAGCAAAATATTTTTTGAGCATACGCCTAAGTCCAAACGAAAAATAATTCTTTTGCTGCTTGTCATGGCGATCACAACAAAATTCACGTTGCGCACATCACGGAATTGTGTTATTACTTTTTTAAAAAGTTCTAGAACTTAGCCTCCACTAACAAAAAAATGTTATTTTTCTATGGAGGGAGACATGGACTCTGAAGACGATTTTCTAGGTTGCGACTAACGAGGTAAATCTGAGCATTGGACTCGGCCATAATTTAAATAAAAAAGAAGAGTCTGCAGATTTTGTCCACGAGATTTAGGGGTCCAAAAGCCACATAAAAGATTTCTCGAACCATAAAAACAGCACAGCACGACTGCGAAAAACAACACTCCGACGTAGATATTTTTAATAGACGAGAAGAGATAAATAAACATTTTTCGAAGTCAAAACAAATGCTAAATTTATTGTTCCTCTTTCACCAGGTCCCTTTGATAAACAAAGTTAATATTAACATTTATTTAATATTAATATCCTCAAATATGCACCAAAAAAATTTGCTTTGAATGATTGCGCTATTTTCTGTAACTGTAGCCGCGGTTTGTAATCCGACCCACCCTTTTCCTTGCCAATTCAGGTCCCTCTGCAAATAAACTACCTTAAAAAATTTTCGATGATAATACCTTTTTTAAACTTTCGGACTAAATTCTGTCAAACACGAACAAAATAGTTTGATAGTGGTACTAAACTAAAGTTCAAACTAGCTAGTACGGCCTGTATATATCGTTGAAGACTAAGTATAAACGTTCTTAAATTTAAGGACTTAAATTAGAGCACACATAAATTTAAAGCTGAAACAAGGAATAGAGTTGAATTAATAATGTGTCGCTTTTTTCAATTGTCTAGCAAGTTACAAACTTAGGCCGCCCACATTCGTCCGAATCCATTTTGAGATTCATCGTTCTGTCAATTCTTCGATTTTGACAGGAACGAAAATTAAAAAAAAAAAGATTTGGGTAGATAGGGCCCTCGTCTTCAAATCATAGGTTCGCGGGATCGAATCCCATTGGAGGTGCAGGTAATTTACTATGATTTCACCAACACGTATATAGGTCAATGCTGCGCTGTGAGCGTTTTTATTTTAAAATAAAAAAAAACGATTGACGAAATCAATAATTCAATAAACGTTACAACAAGAACGCTATTTTCAATATAAGAATCCAAAGAGTCAAAGTAGCTCTTAGCAAAGTTATTTTAAGGACGACGTTCTTAATTTTAGTAGAAACACTGTAACGTCAAAATCATGTTTCGATCCACACTTTTTAGTTATCAGTAACAGTCATTTCCTATACAAATTGACAGATTGTCAATCAATCAATTAACTGACAATCTGTCAACTTATATATGGAAAATGACTGGGACTGAAAAGTGTGGATCGACTTTCAAGAGTGTTTTCGATTGATTTTACTCTGTTTTTTTTTTCTCAATGTAGGGAGGCCAACTCAAGAAGTTGGCGAGTGAAGTTGTTCCGCCACTGAGGCACACACCTAAAAATATTGGAAACCGCTGATTTAGATAAACGTTCGCAAGTCACTCATACTTAGTCTTCAATAAATTTCGTAGAATTAAACATCGGTTGATTAGGTAATGTTACTGCATGATAAAATTAGGTATACCCATTTCCCGAATTTCATGGCTTTATAAAGAAAAATATGAGAAATGTGTATCGCTTATGGTAGAAATGAATTTTATTGACATTCTTACATCATAAGTAGAAGATTTATAAAAGAATTTAACATTTTTACTTTTTAGCTGCAGAGAAAATATGGGGTGAAAAACTATAGGTCTATGGTCAGACAAAAAAGCACTATAAATTTAAATTCGCTAAAAATATACTCAAAACTTCAAACGATCTTAAAAAAATTTTGTAAAATGCTTCATGAAGCATGCACATATAAAAACTCGTTTTTAAAATGAGAGAAAAACGCGTTTTTATATGGAATGAGCGAGTCGCTGTCGTGCGGCCGCGTCGAGGACAACGTACCTTAACCCTTCTGTCGGCACGAAGGTCTGGCCAGACCTTTAGCACTATATTTTGATGAAAAAAGTATAGAAGATGAAATCGCAGCGACTTCATATTTCATGATATCCTAGAATAATATGTTTAGAAGCATTTTGCAAAAATTTGGAAAAATCAGTTGAAGTTTTGAGTATGTTTTTGATGATTTTCAATTTATAGTGCTTTTTGATACCCAATAGGTCTGGCCAGACCTATAGTTTTTCCCATTTTTCTCTGGAAGTGCAAATATTAAATTCTCTTATTTATGATATAATAATGTCATTTAAATTCAATTTGTACTATAAACCATACAAATTTCTGAGATTTTTCTATAACAAGCTGTGAAGCTCGGAAATGGGTATGCATGCTTAATTTCGTCACGTTTTATAACATCACCTAATCAACTGGGATTTGATCCTAGGAAATTCAAAACAGTTTTATTTCTTTTGTAATAGTAAGGACTAAGTATGAGTGACTTGCAAACGTCTTTCTAAATCGATTTTATTAACAAATTTACGAAAAATTTAGAATTAAATGATTTTAGCGCTTGAAAATTATATATTTCTTTCCACCTATTTCCCTAAATCAGCAGACTAATATCGAGGTAGAATCTACTAACAAAGTGCTAAATATTTCCCCAAAGATATCGGAATTCGAAAATTTGATTGAACTATCTACTAGTTATACGCAATGCAAATAGCGAAGCAAAAATAAAAGAAAATAAGGGAGAAACATGTTCGTACTAATACCACCTCAAAATATATCTTCTTAAAAACGTTTCCAGTATATCTTCAAAAAATATTTTGATGCTTTTATTGTTGAAAAATTGCAGTTAAGAATTGATAGAATGATTTTACCGATAAAAAATTTACTTTTTCTTAAAAATAAAAATTTTTTCTCAGTAGGTCCAGCCAGACCTATTGGGTATAGAATATGCATATTGTAGTAGGTGCCGACAGAAGGGTTAAGAACGATGGTTCTTGTCGTGCAAGTTTACCCGTCCGGTTTTGTCTTACAATTTGAATTCAGCCAATGGCTTTCTTTCTTTCTACAGTAAAACTTCGTTATAACGCTCCCGGATATAACGTTTTCCTGGCTATAACGCTCTTTTTTCTTGTCCCCGGTCCCATTAGCATTTATTACAGGGAATTTCGATTCGTTATAACGTTTCTATTTCCCGGTTATAACGCTCTTTTCCCAGTCTCACTTTCTTAAAAAAAATTATATTGACAAATTCATTGAGCACGTAGTCTATCTTTACATTGTAATAATCGCAAACAAAACCATGATGCACAAGTTGTTCCGTTAATTCACATCAAGGTCAAATTTCCTGGAAAAGGGAAAGACATAACAATTGAAAGTATAATTGAAGATCTCGTAATTGCATCGTCATCCATCCACACCGAAGAGAACAAGAAAGAGGCGTCAAGCATGCCAAAAACATTTGCAGTCTTAGTTGCAATAAAGAAGATTCATACACTGAATAACCATAGAGAAACAAGCAAAATTCTTGTCCCTATTTAAGTGCACGGCAGTGTTCATATACCAGCTGTATTTCCTCTAGGTTAGTTAAAAGAAGCTAGCTGTTGAGCTTACGGCAGCTGCAGAAAGCGCCCCAATACAATGCAATAAATGATATGATCGACGCAAGCTGTATACGAACAATATGATTGCTGCGATGCGGGAAGTAGGTCGTCAGTTTAACACCTGATTGCGGCTCGACGATTTGTTGTGCCAATTGAGCTCTCTGTAATTTCTATCTTTATTTTTTTTTATTCTGCATTACTCAGGTGCCACCATACAATATTATCTGTAATGTACGACTAGTAGAAAGCAATTACCTCTCACACGGTGAGTTGCACCTGCCATGTTTTGAACTAGATACAACAGAAAACCTTAAACTATGCGCTGTCTATGAGTGAGTTGTGCGGCTTGTATGTACTTTTTAATTAAATTGGCCGCAATTCACCTGTGCAACTTTCTGTGTTGTACGAGTTCTTCGATGCCGCGCAGATTTATCGCTTTTGCTGCCGAACATATTTCATTGCCGACGGACGTTTGTAGGCTTAATGATTTTATAAGTAAATATCCCATAAATTCAGTTATGAACAGTTTTTATGGAGTATTTAAGAAGGATATTTCATTTCGATGAATTTTCGTCAAAACAACTATGTATAGGTACATACATATACATAAACGAATTTATCTGGTTAATATACAATAAACAGAATTCACAAAGATCTGGGGTCGCATCCCCAAACATCTGTTCACAAAATTGAAGAAATGCATGCACGGATCAACTCCCACAGGACTAGGAGCGTATCCTTGCCGTGCCAAAAATTGCTCTTTCCATTAGCTCACGTAGTGGATGATAATAAAAGTGAATTCGAAAACGAAGAAACGCAAAACATCACATGAATAATAAACAAGACATAAATCCTGTACATACACTTGGTATAATGAAAAATGCATGTGGTTCGATTTTGTATCTTTGGATTAAAAGATAAAAGTTTGTTTTAGGGTTGAAAACGTTTAAAATGAGGAAAACGTTTAGAAGTAATTCTACGTGTATAAAGTCACATTTACTACATAGATGTTGGAGTCAATTACTATTAGCATAAAAAATAAAACTCCCTCAATCATTGGTATGTTATGATGCTGGAATGGTAAAGCTCGTAGTTCTTCTGTGACGAAAACATGGCAAAAGCAATGAAAATCATTTTCTTCGAATCAAAATTAATTTTACTTAAATATTCATAATGGCATTCCATAAAAAGTTTTACTATCCAGAATATTCTTACTTTTCAATTTCATGTAGGTCGTTAAAGAAATTTTATTTCCACCAATTAATAAATCATTTTGAAATAGCCGAACGTGAATAGCTTCAAGTATATATCTGTTCTTAATTAAGCTGTTTGTTTCATGCACAAAAAGTATGTGTATTTCCTCGGAAATGCATCACAATATTATTATGGAGCAAGCGCGAGTATGTAAAGTCCCATGAATGACATCCAACGGCTATCAAGAATAATTCCGAATATTTATGGTTCTATTACGACAGTCTGACATGAATCCCGTGTCATACCTAGACATTCTGACGAAATTTATCTTTTACATATTTTAGAAATTTAATTGCAACATATGACTTTTGTTACAACGAGTAAAGTGTAATTAAATGAAATTTATATATTTTGTGGAAGGAAGGATATTTATTGCAATGAGTTTGTCATAGTCTATTGCAAATGTACTGGGTTGGTTCCTTACATGTGATTAATTTAAGTCATTGGAATGCACTTCCGGCGATAGTTAGAACAGAGAACATATTTTTTAACGTCATCGTGTCGCGAAAGCTTGAAATCTCTCATTTGATGCCACAATCTACCCAACTGATAATATTTCTTCCGTCGATTTCTCTTGTCATGAAAACACTTTCAGCCCTATCCAAAATAACCCATATCAGGGTGGCATCTCTTCAAAAGACAAGACACAGCTCCAACATTTGATTAGATCAAAAATTTGCATAACAGGCGAATTGAAATCGAAACATTACATACTAAGTTCATTAGTCGAAGCATGTGGTGTGGTACCAAAAAGTCCGCTGAACGAACGATTGCAAGGAATGACAGAGTCAATCAGGCCTGGTAAATGGAGGTCGTGAACACTAAACATACGAATATGCATGCATTTCTGATTAGCGGTACGTTCGCGCGTCCCCTAAATGCCTATATGTCTACATGTTGGCCGTTAAGTGCCTCCCCCGCGGGTAACATATGCGACATTTTGCAATCAAACATATGACAGAGTACCTTTGAGCATTGTCACATAAATGGGCCTCACGATTGAGTGATTGATATTATGTGAACGGGTTGGCAAAGGCAGGCATAATTCGCTATGATCCCAGACCGCCATCATTGCGATTGTGATTGAAGCGACAACGACGGCGACATTTTTCGACCGTATGTTATGTTTGGGATAACTCTTTAAGTACCTACATGATATGTAAATGGACAAATATGAATGTTATAAATAATGACAGGATTTGATGAGGTAATCTCCAGATTGATGAATAGTTCAAGTCAATTATTATAAAAGGTTCGATATGTTGAGAATAGTTTGGTTGGCAGTTGGCAGTCTATAGGCTGTCAAATGTAGATAGTGTGCTTTAGAATGAATATAAAAAACCATCGCCATAGTAATATTCTATGTGCTATATGGTTTCGTTTAAAAATTACATATCACCAATAACGTTGGTCATATAAATCAAGGTTTCCAAAATAAACAGTCTACGAGCTTAATCGCACCCGATACCAAAAAAGCCTTTGACTCGGTCTGGCATAATGACCTAATACACATAATTTTACGACTAGTCGCTCCCCAAGTACCTGTCAAAATTAGTTTATTCCTTCCTAAATCTGAGAACCTTTTCAGTTAAAACCAAAGAAGTACATATCTTCAAAAAAAGCTTTCCCTGCCGGTGTCCCACAAGCAGGGCCGTAGTTAGTAATGTAGTGGCCCTTGGCCAAATCGATTATGATGGCCCCTACCAACACCCAAACAAAATTTTAGCGATAAACAATTGGAAATTCAGATTCTTTCGTTCAAATGTGTCTGACCCAGGACCGGTTATACTGGAAGGGGTATAATAGTTTAGCTTTAAAAAGGTTTTTTTTAAAGAAATTCTGTTATATCTTCGATTTTGGGTTTATTTTAAATTTTACCAAAGTAATTGGGCAAATTGAATGTGAAAATAGGGTTAATAGCCCTATATAAATGGTTTTCAAATATTCATGTCAATCGTTAATAAATTTCGAAATACCGATATTAAATAAATGTCAACAGCTTCTTCGAGCAAATAGTTTGCATTTATCTTTACACTGAAAAACATGTGTTTGATACTTTGCATCCTGTGTACTTTCAACAGAGGCACCCTTACCCTTATTTCATGCATACATACTAAGTTTTTAAGAAAGTATTCATTGTATCATCAGTTCATTTCGGAGGGGGTTTCAACTTCAAAAACCCCTACGTATGATCGCACTCTTGCTTTCAGTGGTGGTAGGGTTCAAGCTTGATTTAGCTCTAGAACCCATCCGATTCTGATTATATCGTAAGAATATTATCAGAGTATCTGACTGAACGAACACTCTTTGAAATTCTAAAGAACATTTTTATTTGAAAATTGATACAAAACAAAAAACAATTAACGATTTTGCAAGATTTTATAGATTCAAACGTAATTTCAAGCACGAAACATGCTAAAGAAAATCAATCTTACGAAGATGCATTGGAAAGTAGATAGAAAACAATGATAAATAAATCAGAACAATAAATATTAGGAAGATTCGGAATGTTAAGCTGTATCCCCCCTCGATACAAATTGACAGTTCGCCAAAAAACTGGGATCGCAAGCTGCTAATTAGCAGCATCCAACAGGCTTTCGAACTGCAAGCAGGAAACTCACATAATCAAATTTTCATTTTGCAGGATTCCTTAAACTTAATTCTCAAAATAAGATTTTATGCACATTTAAATAATAATTATTAGGTTTTTCAAACAACTGCCAGTTGCCACCGCTAGCTGAGAAAGTGGGCGTAAAAAATCCTCGAGAATTTCAAAATTCAACTGAAAATATCGATAGTTTTAATTTAGGACATGGCCACCGCCAAGTTGCTTTAAAAAGACATTGCCATACGTCACAAAATCAACGAATTAATTAAAACGAAAGTTTTCAGACGCTGAATTGCAAAATCAACGTTCAGACACTATCCGAAATTTTACACTGAACTATCTGCTGTTCAAAATGAATAAAACGACTTGTCTGGAAAAACTATCTCCTCGTCAATTTTTCTCTATGCAAAAAACAAATCAATCCGCCAAAGGAAAAAAAAAACGAAAGCGAACAAGTCTATGATTACCGGAGACAACTTGCAGGGCCTTCCAGGCAACATCCCCCAAAATTTTTTTTTTACCAAAATATTCCACATATTCTGTTCTAGTGCCTTTCCAAAAAAAGTCTTCGATCGGCACAATAACGGGTAGGATATATCTATATGCAATAAACGGTGAAAATTTCACCCTCACAGACTTAAGCGAGTAACCCAATTTCAGACTGAAGTCTACAGTTGCAGAAAAATTTGCTTCTACTGTCTCTCTCCGTGATAGGATTTTTATGAAATTTGGAATGAATGATCCTCTGGTGGTCATTCCAAAGAATCATTATATAAGTGGATAAGATAGATAAGTGGATGGAATAACGGTAAATTAATTGGTAAAGTTAACAAAATATTTCCAACAATTGCGTCTTTCGGCTCATCGCATTGACAATTTTTTAAAACACACTGCGACATTGGGACATTAGGATATTGGGACACTGGGAGACTAGAATCTCGGGGCAGTGGGATATTAGGAAATTGTGACATTGGGGTGTTGGGACATTAGGACAATAAGACATTGGGGCATTAGGCACACTGGGGAAACTGGGACGTGAGGACATCGGGATATTGGGCCATTGGGACAATTGGATATTGGAACAATGGGACATTGGAACATTGGGATATTGGGACATTAGGACACTGGCACATTGGGGCACTGGGATATTAGGATATATAGGGACATTATTATGACCTTGGGACAATAGGACAATCGGACATTGGGACATTGGGAAACTGGAACATAGGAACATTGGGCCACTGAGACAACGGGATATTGTGACATTGGGACATCATGATATTGGGACATTGGGGCACTGGGATATTAGGGAATTGGGACATTTGGGTCTTGGATCATTAGGACATTGGGACATTAGGACATTAGCACATTAGGACTTTCGGATATTGGGACATTAGGCACACTGGGGAAACTGCCACGTGGGAACATGGGGTATTGGGACATAGGGATATTAGGACATTGGGGCATGGGAACATTGGGATATTGGAACATTGTGACATTGGAACATTGGGATATTGGGACATTAGAGCACTGGGAGACTGGGACATGGGGCACTGGAATATTAGGACATTGGGACATTATAACTTTGGGACAATAAGACAACGGACATTGGGACACTGGTACGGAGTGGCATTGGGCTACTGAGACATCGGGATGTTGTGACATTGGGGCACTGGGATTAAAGGACATGTGGACATTAGGGTATTGGGTCATTAGGACATTAACACATTAGGACATTGGGACATTAGGTACACTGGGGAAACTGGGACGTAGGAACATTGGGCCACTGGGACATTGGGACATCGGGATATTGGGACATCGGGATATTAAAACATTGGGACATTGGGATGTTGGCACATTGGAACATTGGGATACTGGGACATTAGGGAACTGTGATACAGGGACATGGGGGCACTGGGATATTAGGAAATTGGGACATTATGACCTTGGGAAAATGTGACAATCGGTCATTGGGACACTGGCACATAGGGACATTGGGCCACTGAAACATCGGGATATTGGACACTGGAATATTGAAACAATGTGGCACTGCGATTTAGGTAATTGGAACATTGGGATATTGGGATATTGGAAATTGGAACATTAGAATATTGGGACATTGGGACATTGTGATGCTGGGGCATTTTGATACTGGGATATTAGGTACTTTGGGGAAATTGGGACGTGGGGTCATTGGGACAGTGGTACATTCGGATATTAGGTTATTGGGACCTTGGGACACTTGGTATACTGCGACATTGGGACACTGACCACTGGGATATTGGGCCATTGGGATATTATCACATTAGGATACTGGGACATTGGGGAACTGATATATTAGGAAATTGGGACATTAGGACAATTGGACATTGGGATATTAGGACATTATGTGGGACACTGGGACACAGGGAGACTGGGACATTGGAATATTGCGATACTGGGACATTGGGACACTAAGGTAGTGGGATATTCGGACATTAGGCCATTGGGACACTGTGATATTTGCACATTGAGACATTAGCAAATTGGGACACTGGGACATCAGAATCCCAAAACAAAAATATTAGTTGGCTATTTAAATATATGATATCTGACCAAAAACAACAAAGTTGTAAAAGTTACCCCGCCGAAGAAAAATTCATCTGCCACAAAAATAATACATATCCCTCCAATCCGCCGCTCATATGTAATTTTGTTTTAGGTGTAAATGCTGGATGTAATTTAGTTTTAGGTGTAAATCCTGGAGAAGTTTAAATGTACAGGACTACTTCTAAAAGTAATTTGGTGGGAGCTTTAACATTGTATTCAATGCCACTTTGACAGATGCCACCAAATTACTCTAGGAAGTGGTCCTGTACATTTAAACTTCTCCAGGATTTACACCTAAAACCAAATTACATTACATGGTAATTAGGTAACATTGCGATTGAAAATATTTCTAAAGGATAAAATCTGCCCTGGAACGGGATGCTGATCTGATTACCTCAACAAAAAGCAGATATGGTCCTGGAAATAGGATGTCACTAACACATCCTGCGGACTTAGTCCAATGTTGGATTCTCGCGCCTGTTATTTTTTTAATCCCTGAAGATGTTTTGAGAATTAGACACGTTCGGCCGGTGATTACATCAACGTATGTATTCTCAACGAATCTTTACTTTACCAAAAATGTATTTGCAAATTTATAATTAATATTCATTTAAATAAGATAAAATGAACAATAATAATTTTTAATTTCACCAGATAAAACGGCGAACGGTGAAGCTTTTCTCTAAGGTCAGGTGAGAGCAATCGTGTCTGAATTGCTTCTCCATTGTCTTCACAGCACAGCCCACAAAAAGCATTCATGTTAGTGCTTAGCCTACTCTTATGTACTATATTTATAAGTATGTAGTTATCACGTTATATCGGGACGCTAATCCGTAGTTTAAAGGTCTCCGAACATAGTAAACCTTTTTCGGAATACTGGCACCCAAAAATGCTAAATCTCTGCGGTGCGTCGCCGATGGCAGAATTTTTAAGACTTTCTCAAGACAGATAGGCGGCTCATATAATCTGAAAATATTTTTGTAGGTCCACAAGTGCCCATTGTTGTTGCTGGATTTGCTATGGTACCACAGTGGCTCTTGTTGTTTTTCACCTTTCTTTTGTTTTTGTTTCCATGAAATTTTGATGAGTTGCAGGTGTTTAATGATCGACCACCGCGCCGCGAAGCACAATACGGCTTTTTCCCTGTCTTTTATACATATCGCGCCAGCTATCTGCTTTATGAATGCCATTCGCTTGGCTTTTGCTACTTTTGATTGAATGAAGGTAAGTAAGTGGCTTTGTTAGTTGTGGTCTGTCTTTCTATATAGTCTTGCGAGCGCAGATCAATCTTGCTTTATTTCATTCAGCAGCAGAGCCGACCTCAGAGAGCTTACCTAATTGACCGCGTCTCTACATGGCGCTCATAAATATTCTCGTATTGAATTCATAATGGGGTTTTTATTTTGTTTGGTTTTTTTTTACGGGTACATGCTACATTTTTGTATTTGGGGATTCGTTAATATGCGAGCGCCAAAATCATTGATTTATCAAAGGGTGTGTAAAAAATTTCAGTTAATTTCTTTGAACAAAAATATACCTTTACTTTTCGAAAGGGAAAAATATGTTTATTTTCAAATAAAGAAAAACTCAAACTGAATTAAAATTATAAGATACGTGGACATTGTCATCTTGATAGACAGGCCGAACTGCAGAAACCTAAGTTCCACCCGAGTCCACAATTTCGCCCGTGGCCACTGACATTGCTATTGTTGTAATACGTGTTACTTGAGTTCACCGCCACTGACACATTCATTTTAATCAGCTGATAATCTGGATTGTATATCTTTCTTGTTTCGATCGATTGATTGGAATAGATAAATTGACAAGCGGTAATAAAAATGTAGTACATACCAACGCCACTACCCTTTTATTACTGCTTTACCTATTCTGATCCAAAATAGATCGAAACCTTCGAACTAAAAAATCATGCAAGTTTCCAATATTGCATTTCTATACTGATAGTGATAATCACCCTGCACATTCCATTTGACCAATTTAAAAAAAAAACCAATTCAAAATAAATTTTGTGGACCACCAAAAAATCGGATGACCACAGACTACGTTCACGTATACCTCTGCATGAAATATCTTTTATGTTAGACTTAGGTTATGCCTTCAAGGCTCTGGAAACTCATTTTTAAAATGAATTCCTCGAATAGGTCAATAATCATTTCGGTTGGGCGATTGTAATGGTCTGGAGCTCTCAGGGTTTTGAGTTTTTTAATTTATCAACAACCGAAATTTCTAATCGAAATAAACGTTATTCGCCTGAAGGTGTATTTTGCCTGCAGGGAAAATGCATGCCCGACAAACATAGTACCATAAGATACGTGGACATGTATCCATAACGCCAATGGTTTGAAAGAATCCAAGAGATACATTTATATCTCTGCGAAATTTGTTTGATAGAATGTCGATAATACAAGCCGGACCTGCTCATAATATGTGAGTTGAGTTATACTCGGTATAAGTTTGAAATCAGCCTGTAGCGATGATCGTTTTAACATCAACGTGAGCTTTATATGGAATGGCAATTAAAAAATTCTTTTTAGGCGCCATTAACTGCCTTTCGTTAGACTTGAAGACGTGTTGTGTTTTTTACTGAATATTATAAATTATAAAAGTTGTATAATGACAATGACAATGTAATAAATTTTTCTGCTTACAAATGACTAAATTGTTACAAATAATAAAAGAAAAAATGTCGATAGATTGTTATTTATGAAGGCTTATGTAATATGTACCAATTAGCACTGAAAAATATTTCTTTGATATTTATTTTAAAACACTACGTTGATGTAGTCTTCCCTGTAGGAGAAAAGATCTCTACTTAGTTGGTTGAAAGGCTTATAAAAGCTTGAGGAAGCCATATGCAGTCACGGAAAACCAGCTCATTAAAATACGGGCATGCGGTGCAACCTTGTAGCCCAATTTTACCAATTAGATCGAGAAATGGTCCTGTTATGGGAACACACACAATTTCTACGCTTTCAACTAGGCGTTTTCGTTTTCAATACGACATCCAATTGACCCAATAATTTTGTTCGTTCTTTTAAACAGACTTCCTTGGCAAAAATACCGTTTAAACAAATACCATACAGCATGGGCGTAGCCCAGATTTATGTCAGGAAGGGGGGGGGGGGGGGGTGCAAGCCCGAAATTTTTTCAACATTATGATTTCCTTAGGAGTTGAAATTGTCGGTCCCGAAAATATTGTTAATTTTAAGAAAGGACAGTTGAGAATGATTTTCTACACCATTTAACGAAAAATGGCCCCTGCACGTGTTTAGACGTTTACTGGTGATTCTGATTACATTCAACTGGCCTCCAATTTTAGCTTTTTAGACTACTACAGTACTATTTTTGTCTCTCGGACTGCATATTCCACTTGCGATTTAAAAGAAATAGACTAAGAGATCAATTTGTGTCGTCTATCACTGTTTTTCTTCTGAGCAAAATTTATAAATCTTTTTTTATAAAGAAATACGGTTTATGGTTTTGATCATATTTTCTCCAAATTTGACAAAATATTAACAGTGGCTAAATTTCATTGCTGGTATGATTCAGCTACAAAATGAATCTTGATAAAATACGAAGAACGAAGAACGGAGCGAGGTTGCGTGGACGACCGAGAGCTCGCTGGGAGAACTCCGTAGGTGAAGACTCCCACCAGTTGCTGGGCTTCCGAAACTGGAGGACAAGGTCATGTAACCGCGACAATTGGAAGTCAACGATTCAGGCGGCCAAAGCCCGACGTCGGGCTATCGTACCGTATTGATGATGATAACAATCTAAGCTCCTAAGAAGATCATGGTGTTGAAAAATTTCGGGCTTGCCCCCCCCTGACCGAAATCCTGGCTACGCCCATGCCATACAGCGCAAATTCTTGAAAAGCTTTTCTAAAGCATTTTGCGATGGGCGCGCCCGGTCGTCGCAAAAACTTTTCAATCTAATCGTGTAATTTTCATTAGGCATTGCATTTGTCAATAATTCCCACATTCATATATTCAAGAAAGAATACTATATTCTTTAAGAAAGTCTGAATATCGTTATTCCTCATAGGCCGGCTTTCTGAGGTTGCTACCCCTCAGGAAAGTCGAATTCGCTCAAAGCGTGATGCTAACACGTATTCAATTGCGGAGGAGGAAACTGGAAACCATTGGAAGTAAATAATGGAATTCTGCCCCGAGGCCGTATCAAAAAACGCGGAAGCGTCACGCCCACAAAAAAAAAAAACGAGACGCGAACAAGTAAGATGACCGGAAACGAAACATGGTTTACCAAATGACAGGGATAGAGCCTTTCAACTGTAACTTTACAAAAAAAAATGTTTTACAAAATTTTATAATAATTCGGTCGGTGCAATAACATACATTTATTAACGGGGATTTTCTTCTCTGAAAGACTTAAGCGATAAACCCGATTTTAAAATGCAGATTACATTCGCAGAAATACTTTCTTTTTGATGATCCTCCTATGAAGTTTGGGAGCTTTTAATGTAGATGAAATTTTAGTTTCTCTTTATTGTAGGGATGTCAAAATATAGTTGCCATAGTTTGATAATAATAGGTCAATATCTGCTTGTCTGCTGGTGTGTATTTCGTGATGTTAGAACATTGAACAGACTTCTCCATTATATCCATCTATAAGGCGAAAAAAGGGTGTGATTGGTGGATTAAAGTGATATCAATACTTTTTAGCAGCTGATGTATTTTTCTTTGGCGAAAACCTTTTTTGACTCATTTTAATTGCAACAGATCGAGAGTGTTCACATCTGTCTTTAACTTTCAGCACAACTTGGTTTGTAGGGCTAGGGCTGCCAAACTCTAGAGTAACCCAATTCACAGGATCTTTGTTCTGGAATCAGTTTTGTCTCAGAAGGAGCCAGGAGCTAATCTTCTACCGCTAGTGAACCCAATCGAAATTGCACACAAATACAAATATTTACAAATACTTGTCTAGTGCCGTGTGGTCTTTTCTGTATATGTATTTCCCTGGACTTTGTCTAAAATGGTAAAGATGGGGCGGGAAACTTACCTAAATAGTATATCTGTCCTTCGAAGGTATGGGACGTATGGCAATTTTAACAGTTGTGTGGTACAAATCCAAATAAAATATTTTCCCATAATCTGGTAATAAACCAACCCTTCAAAATTCTGGTGTTTCGACAACATCAGTATTTTCTTACGTAACAGTAGCATAGATTCCATAGCTCCGCTGAACACCCAAATGTGCATGCGTAAACGACTCCTGCCAGCAGGGGCGGAATTTATTTCGGGGGGAGATTTGTGTATGTGAAGTTTCTCGCGAAATTTTGCGTTTTAAATGTTTACAGACCTTAACCTTCAGATAATCGTTTTTAAATGTACCCTGTTCTAAATTTCACAAAGAACGATTAACGATAATAATGAAAGTCAATTTTCGTCAATCTATATAAATGTGTATTCGTGTCTGTTGAGAGTGAACGTCTAAACCACTGGACCGATTTAGATTATTCTTTTTTTGTTTTATCCGTCATACGTTGGATAAGGTTTATGGACCAATTTTTTTTTTTTGAAAATCACAAAGGAAGTGGTGCTAAATATCAAAATTCCATTTTGTATGAGAGTCACCTGTTGTAATCAAGTTTTCATCGACAAAAATTCACTTGGGAATATGTATTTAGTTGTCATTGGATCAACTACAGTGTCGCTCCGAAAAATCGTATTCAAAGTGGCTACGCTTTTACGTACATACATCCTGGATGTTGGTTACAAGGATTTCAGAATCAACTTCGCACTATTGCGGAAAACCGTCGATATCTCCGCAATCCTTTGGCGGAGTGACACGATTGAGGTGTCGCCGGACTCGCCACAAAATTTCCTAAAAGTTCATCGGATCCTCTTCTCCGATCAGTGCACAGGGTGGTCAGAGATAACCGTCAACCTGGATGTTGGCTATCTCCGCAAACCTTTGGCGGAGTGGCACTATTGAGGTATCGCCGGACTCGCCACAAAATTGTCTAAGGGGTCATTGGACCTTCTTCCCCAATCAGAGCACAGGGTGGTCGGAAATCCGTCGATGTCTCCGATAAATTGCATTCAAGGTGACTACGTTTATACGTACATACATCCTGGATGTTGTCACAGCAATTTCACAATCAAGTTCGTACTACTTCGGAAATCCGTCGATATCTCCGCAATCCTTTGGCGGAGTGACACGATTGAGGTGTCGCCGGACTCGCTACAAAATTGCCTAAAGGGTCATCGGACCCTCTTTTCCGATCAGTGCACAGAGATAACCATCAACCTGGATGTTGGCTATCTCCGCAAACCTTTGGCGGAGTGACACTATTGAGGTATCACCGGACTCGCTACAAAATTGCCTAAAGGGTCATTGGACCCTCTTCCCCAATCAGAGCACAGGGTGGTCGGAAATCCGTCGATGTCTCCGATAAATTGTATTCAAAGTGACCACGTTTTTACGTACATATGTACATCCTGGATGTTGTCACAGCAATTTCACAATCAACTTCGTACTACTTCGGAAATCCATCGATATCTCCGCAATCCTTTGGCAGAGTGAAACGATTGAGGTGTCATCGGACTCGCCATGAAATCGCCTAAAGGGTCATCGGACCCTCTTCTCCAATCAGTGCACAGGGTGGTCAGCGATAACCGTCAACCTGAACGTATGATGGTTTCTGGGTTAGTATGAACAGTTTTCAATAGGTGGCGCGTGCACATTTTAGTAAGGTTGATTGGCATTCAAAATCGCTCATAAAGTTAAATTAGTGTCACTGCGAGCGGGGCGAGCAGTAGATTTCAGAGCTTCAAATATTGGCAATAAATATTTATGCAGCGAACAAGCCCACTCTTTAAATAGACAATTGCGGCTGCTTAATCCTACATTCCTGTTGTTTCTAGGAATCTTAGATAAACACAATATTAATAATCAAGTTTCGAATCTGGAAAGGTAAAACGTTAAAAAATGTAATCTGAAACATTGCTATTAAGAAATGAGGAAAACAATCAATGAAGGAGGATAAAAACAGATATTCTTAATTAAAACCGTTCAGTTTCATGGAAGCACAGCACAAAAATAGCAAAACTTCAGCTGAATGTCCGAGGAAATGGAACACAATGTTTTCCTCTTTCTATCCTTCCAAAAAATTCTCTTGAGCCTTCGAATACTATAGCGACTTTTGCCACTTCTACCGTACCGTTATGAAATAATTGGTAGAATTTTCAAGGAAAAACGATTTTGTGAAATTTAATGAAGCTGTAAAGATTAGGAGAATTTATTAGTAGCATTTTTGCTCAGGCGACCCTGCTAATATTTCCCCAACAAAAAGGTAGAGTATGTATAGAAATAGCACATCACAATTTGTATAGAAAAGACAAATCAATTTGTTTTGAATTACTGCTTTCTATGATCGACTCAATAAAAGATTCCCCTTGTATTGAGTTGTAACTGTTTATTTCATATTGTTATATTTGACATTTCTCTTACAATCTATTACATACATTAGTGTAGTGTTCTATTACTAATTAATGTATAGTACTCTGTTTATACTAAGTAGGTTTAAGTTAACTTTATTAATACAATTCATTTATAATACATCTCCTCCTTTAATTTTAATTTTTCTTTTGTTACTTCGTTAATCTAATACATCAATTTTTACATAAAAACTTATATTCTTACAATAAATTTTATTCAGCCTTTAAAAACGTTTTCTTAAATAAAATGAATTTCTACGTACGACTTTTCCATTGCTGAACTCAACCAAATAAGATCGAGGCTCTTTAAGTTTATTTTTTATTAATCCAGGTTTCCAATTCTTATCATCCTGTATCCATACTTTTTCCCCTTCCCTAAACGGCTTACGTTTTCTTGCTGTTCTGTCATATCTTGTTTTATTAGCTCTATTGTTCTTTTGAATTACGGGCACTATGTTTTTATAACTATCGTTAACTCTATACTTGGATAATTTACCCGGAACTAATGTTCTTGTCTGCCTACCCATTAAAACTTGAACAGGAGACAATGTTGATCCTTTAATAGGAGTATTACGGTACTCCAGCAAAGCTATCCACAAACTATTCCCTGATTCTTTGCTTTTACGAACCAAATGCTTAGCAATGTTAACATATTTTTCGGCTAACCCGTTTGATTGAGCGTACAAAGGACTTCGAGTAATAATATTAAATCCTAAAATTTTTTAAAATCGTACGAGTTGAACGGCATATTATCTGCTATTACCGTTTTAGGAATTCCATGAAGTGCAAATATTGTTTCTAATTTATTAATTACTGCTTGGGCAGTTTTTCTTGCCATTGGAAGAATGTCTAGATATTTCGACAAATAATCTACTACTATAAGGTAATTTTGTCCACTAATTTCCATTATGTCTATACCTAATGCTTGGAAAGGTGCCTCTGGAATATCATAATTTATCATTGGCTCTTTGATATTCGAATTTCTGTATTTCTGACAAATATTACATTTGACGATAGTGTCTTCAATATCCGAATTCATCGACGGCCAAAACACAAGCGTGCGTGCTCTTTGTTTGGTCTTTTCAATACCCAAATGTGACTTGTGTAATAAAGTTAAAATATATTTCTCAAGACCTTTAGGGACTAATATTCTATCTCCAAAAAATATAATATCGTCACTTATGAGAAGTTTATTTCGAAATTTCCAATAATATTTAACTTCTTCAGGTAAATATTTCTTTTCCTTTGGCCACCCTTTGATTATAATGTCTTTTAACAACTACAGAACAGGATCTTTTGAAGTTTCGTCTTGCAACTTTTTTTTCTTTTGGTCGCTGACATTGATTGTATGAACTAATTCATTGATCCCAGTTACAATTTCTTCCTTAGAAACAGGATTGTTTATATTTCTAGAGAGACAATCTGCTAAATAAAGAAACTTCCCAGGGACAAATTTGAATTCGAGATTATATTTCTCTAATTTAAGCTTCATTCTTTGAAGTCTTGGTGATGGAATCTTATTATACTCCTTGCTTATTAATCCAATTAAAGGTTTGTGATCCGCTTGGATCTCAATCTTTCTACCATATATAAGAGCATGCCATTTTTGACAGGCAAATACAATGGCAAGCAGTTCTTTCTCAATTTGAGAGTAATTTTTCTCCGTATCGCTCAAACTATGAGATGCAAAGCACACCGGTTTTTTATTTTGTATAAAACGGGAACCTAAACTATTTTGCGATGCATCCGTTTGCAAAATTATTTTTTCTTCGGCATTAAACGGCCTTAAAACTGGAGCATCTTCAATAAGTTTTTTAATTTGTAAAAGACATTTATCATGTGTTTTATGTCAGTCAAATTCTATATTCTTTTTTAAAAGTTCTCTCAAAGGAGTTGTAATCTCTGCTAATCGTGGTATATAATCTCTAAGATAATTAATGAATCCCATCAAAACTTGTAATTCTTTTTTATTTTTCGGTTTACCTAAATTTTTAACTGCTTCTAACCTACTTTCATCTAAACTAATACCATCTTTGGATATCTTATGTCCAAGAAATTTAATTTCATTCTTTTTATATTGCATTTTTACTTTCTCTAAAGCTCTTTGCATGACCATTTCAAAAATCTTATCATGTTCTTCTTCTGTTTCAGCAACGATTGCGATATCATCTATATATATGACTAAATTGGGTATATCTGCATAATTCTTTTCGTTAATTTGTTGGAACACCTCTGGTGCTATTTTTAAACCAAAAGGTAAGCGTTTGAACCTATAATAACCGTACGGTGTACTGAAAGTGCATAATTTTCTGGATTCCTTATCTAATTTTATTTGATAAAATCCTTCCTTCATATCAAGTACAGTAAATATTGTTTTACCAGTAAACTTACATTTCAATTGCTCGAAAGAAGGTATTTCGTAAAAATTTTCTTGTATGGCTGTGTTCAAATATTTTGGATCCAGACAAACTCTAACTTGCTTATTCGGTTTTTCTACTATTACTATGTTGGATACCCAATCACTAGTTTCCTCAATTTTTTCAACTATATCATTTTTGGAAAGTTGATCTAATTCTAGTTTTAACGGTGTTCTGAGCGTCTGCGGAATGCGTCTTGCAAGTCTTGTTACCGGCAAAGCATCCTTTTTCACTTCAATATGAAAGTTTCTTTTGCAGCAACCTAAGCCTTCGAAAATGTTTCCCCACTTTTCGATAACTTGTTCTTCTCTGGTTGAAATTGAATTTATTCTTTTCACTAAACCTGCCTTGACACAGGTTCCTAACCCTAAAATTGGTATTTCTTCTGTTGTAATATAAAATTTTTCTTTTAACACTTCATTTCTAATAATGCATTCTAAGATACAAATTCCTTTTGTTGTTATTTTTGAGCCATTATACGCTTTTAGTGAACTATTTTCATTTAAAAGTTTTACATTTTGAAAAGAATGGATATAGGAATAGGGGATTATATTGACTTGAGCCCCCGTATCAAGTTTAAATGTAATCATTTTAGAATTAATTCTAACTTTTTCTAACCAAATTTGATTTTTGTTCTTATTAATTGGATAGTTATTAATTGAATCAATAAAAAACGGTTTTTCGTACTCACTCGTATTTCTCGTAACTTCGTTGACTTTTTTGGTTGAGCAGGCTATGGCAAAATGATTAAATTTGTTGCATTTTCGACATTGCTTCCCGTAAGCTGGACATTCTTTCGCGTTGTGTTTTTTCAGGCATCTTTTACAATTTATTTTGCTACTCCATTCTTGTTTAACTTCTTGTTTAACTTCTTGTTTAACATTATTCCTAAAAAATTTCGGATTAGTTTTAGTCTTATTGTTAAATTTATTACCTATCTTAACTTCATCCGCTCTCCTGATGTTGGTCGACATCTCTGCTACTTGCTTCTTGGTCGCTTCTGTCGCTCGTGCCATGTCAATCGTCTTCTTCAGGTCCAAGTCCTCGACTTCCAGAAATCGCTTCTGTAGTTGCTTGTCTGCGATACCCAAGATTATGCGGTCCCGTACCATCCGATCCGTGTCTTTGAAATTGCATTTCTGACTCAACTGCTTAACCGCCATCAGAAACGTGTCAAAAGGCTCCTTTTCTTCCTGTGTCCTCGAGTGGAACACGAAACTGTTGTAGATCTCGTTCGATTTCCCTTTGCAAAATGTTTCAAACGCAGCAACAACATTTTTCAACTTTTTGCTGTCTTCTTCGCCAATTTTCAATGCTGTGTAGAATTTTTCTGTTGCATCGCTGCCCGCGGCATTCAAAAATATTGCCACATGTACCTCCTCGGGTTTTTTGGACAATTCTGCTGCCGTTGCGAAAATTTTAAAATTTCGATTAAAACTTGTCCAGTTCTCTTCCAGATTTCCGGACTGTAAATTGAGCTCATCAATTTTTCGCACTAAATCCATTTCTTGGTTAATGTACACGTATCGTACGTTTTTCAATGGTCTGCCGCGTGGTTTCTTTGTTCGCTGTATTTCCGCACGCCCCATAAATTAATCCGTATTCATCTACGGTTTTCTTGTCCGTGACACTTTTTCTTTAATTGCTCTCTGTTTTCAAGCACTTTTAGCACAATTTTTAACTATTATTGCACTAAGAATATATTTATTTTACGCTTTTCTGCCCTTTTTACTTTTTGCTTCTTTTTCACCCGCTTGATCAATTTAATCCTTAATCAATTGCGGTTTATTTCTAATTTCGGGTTTTTTCTGTATTGCTCTTATTTTGAAGCACTTTCAGCACAATATTCACTGTTTTTGCACTGATAATGTATGTAATTATTCTACGTTTTTCACAACTTTTCATTTTTTGTGTTTCGTTGTCACGCGCTCGATGAATTTAATCGGTATTCATCCGCGTTTTATTTATATTTTCGGCTTTTAACTTTATTGCACTGACAATTTAACTATTTTATGTTCTTTATTGCTTTTTATTTTCAGAGAGTGTGTTCGTGTCCGGCTGCGCCATGTATTGAGTTGTAACTGTTTATTTCATATTGTTATATTTGACATTTCTCTTACAATCTATTACATACATTGGTGTAGTGTTCTATTACTAATTAATGTATAGTACTCTGTTTATACTAAGTAGGTTTAAGTTAACTTTATTAATACACCCCTGGCATTGAATTTCGCTATGTGATCAAAATTGAAGAACGCTTAGGACTCACGAAGCGAAAACTCAAAAGCACATGCAGTGCGGGCCTACGTATTAATGTACGTAGAGGAAATTGAGCATTAAATAAACGAACGTTTTGAGAATTTTATTAAGACAGTATTAGGTGTGTTTTTTTGGTTATCCCGTGCAGGTTTGGGTAACGAAACTCCATATAAAAAAAATGACAGCTGACGCACCTGTCATTTTTTTTATATGAAGTTTCGTTACCCAAACCTGCACGGGATAACCAAAAAAACACACCTATTATTAGTGTTCTGCACATTTTGCACAATTTGATTTGAAGGTAAGTTACGGAATGTGTCCCTTCGTCAATATACTAGTTGAGGTCGATAGGAGACGGGGCAAAATGTGAATACCCTACTGGCGACAAATGTGTAAATCTGCCACTGTCTGAGGCATTAAAAAACTACGTGTCTAGCATCTTCTTCAACTGGAAACTGGCCTATGGAGGTCACTAGATGATGGGCACTCAACGATACTGGGTAACTTTACGCTACCCTTGGAGACTGATTACACTATCCCCAAGTATTCTTTTGGTAAGAACCAAAATACCTTGATTCCGTCGAGAGATCAATGGGGTAATAATACGGCCCCGGCAAGTGGAGCTATCTCTATTTACACTGATGGTTCAAAGACCGACCCAGGAGTTGGTATTGGAATTTACTCGGAACAACTGGACATACGTTTGTCTCTTCGTCTTAATGATTTCTGTAGTGTCATCCAAGCGGAAGTCTCTGCAATTTATTATGGAATCGCTAATTTGGTTGGGTAGTCACGTCGTAACTGAAAGGGACGTCACTATGTATACTGATAGTCAGGCTGCAATTCGATCACTCGAGTCGGTACTGATCACATCAAGAACTACTGTTGAAAAGTGCCACCTTGTTCTTAAAAGATGGGTCGATTTTTTAACATAACACTATGCTGGATACCGGGTCACTGTGGATTTGCAGGCAACTGATGCTGTGCGGACCATCTAGCTAGTGCTTCACTATAGCTGGTAGAGTTTAAGTCGACCCCGGAAGCATTAAACCACCAATTATCAGCTGCAAATTGGCAATTACAGCAGATTCTGAGCGCAGAACCAACGCAAGATGGATCAATGGTAGCACTTGAGCTACAACAAAGATGATCTGGACAAAATTAGATTTAATCCGCTCTACCATGCTATTGTCATTGGACCGGATGCATATTCGCAGCGTGGTCTGGGTTATAACGGGACATTGTCCTGTCGGGGAGCTCGCCAGGAGACTCAAAATATAAATTCAAATATCGCTGGTACCAATCATGCCCCATGTGGGTTAAATTGTGGTTCACCTAGCCCGTTTTCCAGTTGATCCAGGGATGTGTTAAAGAATTTGGTTTTTATACGATACGATTAACGATGGGCTTTCTTTCGAGGTTTGAATTTTTGTTTATTAACTTTTGGAAGTACAGTAGAGCCGCGATATTCCGGATTGGTTTGGACCGGACCCCATCCGGATTATCGAATTTTCGAAATGCACTAGATGTCACGCTCCTGGACAGTGTTTTAAACTTGAATCTTAAAAAAAAATAACAATTTTAACGTTACTAATTAATTTTGTTTTCGAAATATGCTTTCCCTTAAGCTTGTAGAGCACTACTCTAAAACAAATTTAAGAAAATTTTACAAAAATATAACCAAATATTTTGCAACTCCGCATCCGGATTATCGGGGTTTTACTGTAGAATCACAGTAGCGTAGATAAGGGGGGATCAAGGGGATCAATCCCCCTTCGGTCACACATTTTTTATTATTACTTTAGAAATACATATGTAAAACAAAGCGAAACTAACATTGGATCTGGAGTTCCGCACAGGCAAGCTCTACTGAATTAATCTAGAAGTGCTGGTAGAGAAATTAAATGTGAGCACTGATTGAAAATTTGTTGCCGGAAAATCTTAATGTTCGGTTCAAAAATTTGAAAATAATGTGGAACACGAAGTGCTCTTCTACAGAAGCGCAATTTCTAATGGGAAAATATACAATACAGAAGATTATAAAGAGTGGAAAACTAATGCAAACGAAGAGAAAACTCTGCAAAACTGCTTCCAATTTTTCAGCATCCTTTATTGATTGAATTTATCAATCTTATTCGTTTTGAAATGTATTGAAAATCGCATTGAATTGATGGTGCATGAAAATTGTGTGCACTTATTCGAGTTTTGCACTTAACCGTGCACCGTAGCAACCGTAGCAAATTTAATGGTAAAATCTCCAGCTATTATAGATTCTGAAAAGTGATAAAAGTAGGACAACTTGAATTATTTTCGTAGTTATGGCTTTGGAAAAATACACGGGAAGCTCGAAAATTTTCCATTTAAGCTCGATTTATTCATTTAAGGGTCCTTGAAACAGGAAACAAACACCGGATAGGTAATGAACTAGACGTCCCCTTTGATATGATACCCCGCATGCCGACCCGCGGCCAAGGATTGAAGAGTATCATATTTTGTCCTTTTTGGGACCTTTCCGATCAAGCATTTTTTTAGCAAAATCAGTTGTAGATTCCTGGGAAGTCACTGATTCTAAAACAACAAAAATTAGCCTTACTCTATTTTTTTTCTATTTGGAGGCCTGAATTGGGATATTTTGACTGCACTATAAATGCATTTCGTAAATCGCAGGTGTCCACTCCATATGCGCAAGGTCCAATTTTAGAAAGTATGCAAATGAACAAAATGAAAGCAGATATCGTTTGATATTTCCACTATTGGTCAACTGGGTCATCTGCCTCGTCATTTTGCCAAAATGCGTTGTCGCGCCAAATCTCATCGCCAACACCTGAACCACCAACACCATAAAGTTGCAAGAACTGACTTTACCGAAAAAAGCACTCATGGTCAGTATACAGCTCTCTTCCATACAACGACCATAAATTGGCAGGCATGAAGACCATGTTCAGCGAGATTTGTTGAGAAACCTTCGCTCTTTACACGACAACGACACGGAGGTGTACAAAATAATCATCAGCGAACACCAAACCAACCACGATATGAGTGTAATGTGAGACCATGCTGCGCAACCACGGATTGCAACTAAACCCTCGACGTTTCGTCTTTTTTGATATGTAAGTCAAGATACAAAACAACACACAGGTGAGGTAATTTAGCGCGGTTACGCGTCGTTTTTTTTTTTTCATATGCCTTGATTCTCAGGTGGGTTTTGTAAGCTGTTTCACTCTTCACCTCCATTCAAATTAAAAAGTCTTTGCTGGGTTACTTTTTAGCATTTTGCTGTGCTTTCTCATGGCTTATTCCATTGCTGCAGGTGTTTGAACTCGCCTGTCCATGACGAACGAAAAAGTCGTCATCGGGCGCTATAAAGGTTGGCGGACTCACGCTCAAGCGCTAAATTTGTTTGAATTACGTGACAGAAACGGCGAGCGTAAAGTATGTCAGCGTCAGCAAAACGATGATTTTGAGACTTTGTAACCCAAACGACCCAAAACCTCGACCCAAGCTACCACGTTGAATTCATTATGATTATTATTATGACTACTTAGCGATCTCATTTTGTAATAATTTGAGAACATACTTTGCATTCATTTATTTTTGTATTATGATCAAATTGCAGTGGAAAATTTAAGACACAAAAAAATTGCCAAGTGCAATCAAAACAATTTTTTTTCCAATATTTTATACGTGAATTAACTTTGGACAAGAGTGAGACTGGACACGGGCAATAAATTAATCTGGTAATTAGTCGTTTCTGATTTGGAGTGTTTTGTTGAGTGGAAAATCCAAACGATAAGATCTTGCATGTTTTTCGAACATTTTAGCAAGTGTTTCTTGACTTTAGATATCGAGTGCACTCGAGAATGTATAAATCGAGCAAGAAAGGTATTTTGGAACGATGACTTTTTGTTGCATTAAACAGGCTTTTGACACTTGTTAAGCACATTTGTGCTTCAGTTAAATGACAAGGTCGTGAGCTAGTAAGATTAGCATCGTTTAAGCAAGAAATTCAAGGTAAAATCTTAAATGGAAGGGCACACTACTGGAATTGAATCGTTAATATGCATAATTGTAGTTCCTAAAATTTGCATAATAATTCACCTCTCTCTGTGGTTCCTGTTAACCCCTTGTGGGACATAGGGCATCAAGTACCTACGCCCTCTAGGTGACCGGAGCCCCAATGCTGTACACTTACAGAATTCGGTTTCCAGGCAAAACCTCTTCTAGGTCCGAAATCTGCGTAAGAAGAAAGTTTAGCGAATTGTCTAATGCGCGACAGAATGAGCAAGGTCTAAGCCAAGCGAAGGGCGAGCTATAGGATCTAAGTAATCATACGGACGAGTCAGAGGTCTAAATTCACAAAAATTCCCTTCCATTGGCTCACCGCTCGCTTCGCCCGCACCTCACCCTACCACTCTTTGCAGCAGCAATCGGATAAATGTTGGAAAATTCTAAAAAGCGCGACAGACAGGGCAAGATCTGAACGGAGCGAGCCACGGGATCTGACGATCTGAGTAAACGTATGGACGAACCAGATGCATAAATCTTAATCTTACGAATTGCCTTCCATCAACTCACCGCTCGCTTCGCTCCCACCTCTCCTTATCCATCAGCGCTGGTCGCAAGGATGTTGGCGAATTATGAAAAGGGTGACAAACAGAGCGAAGGACGAGCCACAGGATCTGTGGAAAAGCATGAACGAGGCAGAGGTCTAAGTTTTGTGATTTGCCTTCCATTGGCTATTTCCTAGCAGCGCTACGTTGCACAAATGTTGGCGAATTCTGAAAAGAGTGACAGACAATACATATTTATTAAACCTAAGCATGAGGTAGAGGTCTAAATTTTACCAATTGCGCAAAACCGCAACAGACAGAGCAGGATCTGAGCGAAGCGAAGGGTGAACGTCAGGATCTTAATAATCATATCGAAGAGCTAGAGGTTTAAATCTTATGAATTCCCTTCCATGAGCTCACCGCTCGCACCTATTTCGCAACAGCACTGCGTCAAAAATAATTCTCTAGTGCGCGACAAAAAAGGAGATCTGAGTGGAGCGAAGGGCGAGCCCAGTGGCGTAACGTACGGTGTTCCATGTGTGCAGTGGAACACGGGCCCCCAAGCCACAGGGGCCCCCAAGTCGCGGATATGGAGTTTTTTTTATTGACACATTTTTTGGCTAACTATTCTTTTAAAGACATTCATTTTTATTAGACCGCAAACAATAAAGTCTTTGTGATGGTACTGTATACGGGCAACCAGCTCTTTGGTATTTCTGCCAGGGACATTCGGCCCTATAGGCTGCAAACAAATATTTGAGCAACGTGGTGGAAGCAGTTGAGTTTTGATTGTTGCAGGCACAGTAAGCGGTTTCTGCTATGAGGCTACAGTTGGCCATAGTTGTGTTGAGCCATCCCGGATTCAGCGTTTTGGGGTAGTGTATCAGGTTTATTGCAAAATACCTTAGTAAATGCATATTGTCTATAGTCTATAATGATGTAATAAATCAAAATAATCATAATCAAAACTGAACGAAAGATATGCAAGGGTAGTGGCCCTTCTATGATCTTTTTTACTTAAGGGACTTTATTTTTCAGATACAGCTTTCCAATCGAGAATCGCTTCTATGTATTTTGTAGGTCTAATGCCTAAATTATTGGCACTCAAAGTTTTGTCATCTGCGGCCGTGCTAGTTCAAATGTGACTTTGTTTTATCTGTTATCCTTTGTGTCTAATTAAGATAGGCTTCAAATCCTTTTTTTTACAAATTTCATCATCGCGATTTTCAACGGGTGTGGTGTGCGTTTCCTAACATTCATCCCTTCTGCGCTCAAACCTTCCAAGCTTCACACTGATTTTTTCTAAGTGTTATTTCCAAGGATTTACATTTTTGAATAAATTTACAAGAGACTAACGGTTCATCTCATTTTTTAGCCAAGGGACTCCTCAGCAGCATTTCGAAGTTTTTAATTTTCCAGCTCGCTTGAACTTACAAATTTCTCTGGCTTCTTTTGGGTTTTTGCGTGAAGGTTGAAGGTTTTTGCGTAAAATTGAGCCATTGCGATTTAGTTCTTTGAATATTTGACTCTTGAAAAGAAAGCGATTGCCACATCATGAAAAATGTGTTTATATAAAAGGATAACTTTGGATCTTTCGACCCAAAGATCGTTCAATAAGGTCTAAGCGAGGAGAACTTTGTGTAACTAGGACTCATGAAATTAAGAAACAAATGCCTGCTGATATATCCTCCTGTTCATATAATGGATTCAACATTTCCCCCGCATGACGCACTTATCTTCGGTGTAGCTCCACGAATTCGATTTCAGTCGATTTGAATCAAGATGTGGACCTGGATACGCCAAAGACTGGTTTTCGTTTAACTTGCCCATAGGGGGGCTCTCCATATATGAATTTCAGATTTGGGGTGAACAATTCTACTCTAAAATTAATGACTGTAAGACTTCTTGTGCACGAAATGTGCAAACACGTCTCACGAGTAGTGTTTTGACAGCAGCACGGCTCTCACTCGTCGAGAGCTTCCCATAAGAGCCAATGCATTTCGATGTGTCGAGCTTGCGAGCCGTTTTCGCGTCGTGTGCATGAAGCCTTACGATACTGAAGAGTTCCTCAAGGTATGGTTCTTTTCCCGCCGCTCTTTAATTAAGTGTAAGTAGCTGAATAGTCTAAGTAGAAAAAAAATGGAAAATGTTGCTCGAACATAAAATTTTTGTTGCGCGTGTTTATTGGCGCACTGCTTTACATGCGAGTTTTGTCAATATTTGCTGGTTAAGAAATCAAATATAAGGGGCCCCCAATCCAATTTTGAACACAATAAATTTTGGAAACGTTACGCCACTGGGCGAGCCAGAGGATTAAAGTAAACCCAGGGACAAGACAGAGGTCTAAATCTTACCTATAAATCTGGTTGCATTATTCCTGGAGAAGAGTATGTACACTGTACAGGGTGGGCCACGAAAGACCTACCATTTTTAAACGCGTATAAGTCTTGTACTTACCAATTGTTTTATTTAATTTTTTATATATATGAAATACATTTTATGGAAATTAAGTACGAAAGATGACATCAGACAAATGTGCACCATTTCGCTCGATACAGACATGGGCTCTTTTTAGCGCATTTTCCATTACATCCCGTAATGTTTCTGGTTGCAGGCTCCGTATTTCGCCTCGAATATTCTGCTTTAGTTGTCTAATTCAATTCAATTTCAATTCAATTTATTGCAATATAATAATTATAAATAGGGGTACATAGTTATGAGATAATTGCATGACTCCTCTTAAGCAGAGCTTGAGTGAGGAACCTAAATGTTTATTCTTGCTTAGCTAAGTGACATGAGTATAAGTATTTTTCTTAAAAAATCAAAATTATTGAACTACTAATTAGAAGGATATTATTACATTATATTATTTTAAATACATATATTCTATTATGTTCTTAATTCATTACCAAAAATTACAAAAATCCTGTAAAATTCATTAATAGTTAGGTTATGAAGCCAAAGTTTTACTTTAGATTTGTATATTAGGGGCTCAGAAATATCAATTCTAATGTGATTCGGTAAAAGATTAAAGAAATGTGGACCGGTAAAAGTGTGGTATCTTTGTGTTGCTGATTTTTTAGCTTTGGGAACAACTAAACGGAAATGGCTGTGACGTGTGTACAGGGCATGGGAGATAAAATTGAGATTACATATTATTGTTGTTAGATAGATTGAATAATGTTGCTTTCACGTGAATCATTCTTATATGAAGCACATTCAGTGTCGTGAAAAGTTGTTCAGAAGGGAAAGTAAAGGGTAGGTTAAAAGCAATTTTCAAAATAAGTTTATGTGTTGTGATCAACGTTTTCAAATGGGTGTTATAAGCACAACCCCAGATAATTATTGCATAATGCAGGACGGATTGTACGAGAGCAAAATAGACTTGTCGTATTTGAGGCGATGTTAAGAACGATCTTACAGTTTTGAAGACGAATATCATTTTACGTAGCTTTTTATTTAAGTATGTTATGTGTTCATCCCATTTTAGATGTTGATCAATATATACACCGAGATATTTAACGTTTTCGTGGTAAGCAATGTGAGGACAACCACATAAAGTTTCATCCATATTTTGGAATATGAGCGGGCAGCTTTCCTCATGTAGTCTGATGTTGCGCAACGAAGGCTGACCAGAGCAATTTAAAGAAAAGGTTATAGCTTTTGTTTTGCTGACATTTAGATGTAGCGAATTTTCGTTAAGCCATCTTTTTATATGTTGGATTTCATTTTCGGCGTGATGGAATGTGTCAGACCAGGATGTACTTGATGTGAGGAGGACTGTATCGTCCGCAAATGCTACGATTTTACTATTGTACAATTGCATATTACACAAATCATTTACATACAACAGATAAAGAATTGGAGACAAAACCGTACCTTGGGGGAGACCAAATGGTAAATTTGTTCCCCAGTCACTAGTTATGTTTCCAATTTTGACACATTGTTTTCTATTTTCTAGATAACCACTTAGTAATTTTAACGGGGTACTACATATTCCAAGCTTTTGCATTTTTAAAATAAGTTGTTGGTGAGGTATTGTATCGAATGCTTTGGCTAGGTCCATAAAGACTGCTAGTGGTTTATTATCCATATCAATTTCTTGATGAAGAAAGTTGCACACTTCTGTTATTGCATGTTCCGTTAGTCTCGGGTTTTTTAATAGAAACTTTGTCTTTTAAATATCCAAATAAAAAAAGTCGGTTAAATCTGGTCAACGAGGTGACCAAGGGAAATCTGAACTCAGTCGCCCCATCTTGTTGAAACCACAAATTAGGGTGCTTTTCCACCATTGACCGCAAGAAGTTGTCGATCATTGTTCTGTAAGAAGCCCCGGAAATCGTTTCTGGCGTTTCATCTCCATTTTCGAAGAAATATGGGCCGATAATTTTTTCGGCCATAACACCGCACCAAACAGTGCATCTTAATGGATGTAACTGATACTGGTGTGTTGCCCTTTTTGTGTACCATATGAACTTATTATAAATTTCCAAGAGTAAAATTATAATATGCAAAAAGAAAAAAAAGAATTAAAGAAAAAGAAAAAATATATACCCGTTTTAAATTGGTAGGTTTTTCCTGGCCCACCCTGTATTTTTCCGTCGTTACATTGATGATGCCATCCCGGTCCCTTGGGCTCTTAACACCGTTTTATATCGATTCTAAGGCAACATTTTAGAGATATCGGGAAATACGGTTGCCAACCATAAAAGTGCAGACAAGTCTGATCACAGGGCTAAACAAGCTTATTTTGTAGTGAATTAGGTTTCATTGTATGACATTCGGAATGCTGTACATTTTGCTGTACGTTTCACAAAGCTGTACGAAAGGTCGAAATGCTGTACTGTACAGCAAAATGCTGCACGTCTGGTCAGCTTAGCCTACTTTCCACCTCGTTCTGTTCTGTGCCATCGTCTTTAGGTCTGACCACTGTTTGTTTAATGAAGCAGCCTCGGTATTAACCGATCTTCTCCACGTGTTTCTTGGTTGTCCAACACGGCGTCTTGCAATGGCTCCTTGAGGGTTCCAATCTAGGGCCTGCTTTGCAATATTTGTTAGCCCTCTTCAGAGGGTATGATGCTTGAAATACATTTGACGCGTCAGCATCGGCATCAGCAGAAAAATGTCAATTTAGAACACACGAATTTGCCTTTGATGACCCACATTGACAGCAGCAGCAGAAGCATTTTTTCTGATTCTGCTGCTGCTGTTAATGCGGGGCATCAAAGGCAAATGTGTGTGTTCTAAATTGCAATTTTTTTGCTGATGCCGATGCTGACGCGTCAAATGTATTTCAAGCTTGACCTATCCATTGCCACTTTCGCGTTTTGACAGAAGTGCCTATCCAATCCAGGCCTGTAATACTCAGGAGATCATCATTGGAAATAATCTCCGGCCAGCGGATTTGTGGGATGCGCCGTAGACACTGGTTAACGAAAGTTTGCAGCTTAATTGTTATCTCAAGCACCGGATATTACAATAGACTTGAAGATTCGGATTTGGGTGCGCTTGGAAATGATGTTATTTTGCCAGAAAGCAGTCAAAGTGAAGAAGGCTGCCCTAGCCTTATTGATTCGCGATTGTGCATCAGCGTCCGCGCCGCCATCTGCTGTGACTATGCTTCCGAGGTAGCAGAAAGTCGTCAACTTTTTCGACTGCCTGGCCCGATACACAAATTCCGCGTTGTCCCGCAGCATGGACCATTTGAGCTACATCCTTCTTTTTATTTGATAGCAGACAAATATCGTCAGCATAGTCCAGGTGTTGCAATTGATCAAACATTTTCCATCTGATACCTTTCATTTGGTTTGGAAGCCATTAAGTAGTGATCATGGCTATGAGGAAAATAATAGGTGACAAAATGCAACCTTGTCTCATTCCACTGTGCACCTCACAAGGATCTGAAAGCTTACCCTTATGCGAAACGTGACATTGGGCTCCCTGATAAGATTCCTTGATGATGGAAATTATTATATCTGGTATGCCCCTCCTACGAACAGCTCTCCAGATATACTTCCGGTCAACACTATCGAACACCTTCTCGAAATCAATGAACATTCGGCGGATTGCTCAACAATAATTCGGAGGGTGTTTATATGGTCGCTACATGAAAAACCCTCACAAAGTGCGATGAACTTCATCCTTGATCCGGTTCAAAATAATTTTAGCCATCAGTTTGGAGACAGCTGGAAGTAGGCAAATACCGCACCAATTATTACAATCTTTAGGGTTACCCTTGTTCGGAATTTTAATAATTACGCCCTTTTTCCATTCTACTGGAAGTGTTTCGGTTTCCCAACACTCTCTGATTAGGGAAAGCAGAACATCCGCTGTAGCATTAGAATCCGCTTTAAATAGTTCAACCGGAATTTCATCTATCCCCGGGGCCTTGCCGGCGTCCAGAGATTCTATAACCGGCTTTAATTCCGTCTTAGATGGTGGTCTGGAATTAATACTGGCTAGTGGAGGGACGTCCTCTTCTGCCGATGAAGATGCACTTGCAGGCCCAAAAAGGTTGTTAAGGACATCAAAAAAGTGCTCTTTTCATCTCTGAAGTTGCTGCTCTTCGGTAACAAGCAGTAACTCTTCTTTATCTTTCACAGGATGGTCCGTTGTGAACGATTTACCAATTAGTGGTTTAATTACCTTAAATAGGGTACCGCCTCCTTCGCTAAAGCGTTGATGTAAGTACGCTTATCACGCCTCACACTTCTCTGTACGCCTTTTTGTATTGAACGGTATTCAGCTCGAAGTTGATTTTTAGCTGAAACATCAGCAGCAGAGTTTATCTGTTCCTTAACTATTTAGCGTGCTGAGATAAGAGACCAAGTAGCATCACTGATACAAGGTCTCCCACCTCGATCCAATCTTCCCACAGTCCCTTCACCACATGAAATAAAAGAATCCTTTGCAAAATTCTATCTATCTTCAATTGTAGGATTCTGAAGAGATGTTGCTGCACAAGCTTTTTCGTGCAAGGCAGTCGAATATGCACGTCTAGTTGAGGAATTTTTTAGCTTTTGCACATTAAATCGAGGCAAGATTCGCGTGTTGTGAGATCGTTGAATCGGTGCCGTTCGTAGGCAAAATTTCGCGATAGCATGATGGTGGTCGCTGCCAACATCAGCCCCACGCAGTGACGTATTTAAGGGGGGGGGTGTTGTCTCACCCCCCTAATATTTTAAATTTTCATCTGCAGTCGGCAAATATAAACATTTGAAAGTTGCGATTTTTAAAGTATATAATTGAATGTACCTGGATGTGTCAAATGAAAAAGCAACAAGCAACGGAACCATGGAGCGGTATAAAGAACGAGGCAAGGAAGGAAGAAGGAATAATTGAATGTACATACTTATTAACGGAGCTATCCGGCATAACAACATAAAACTAATGTTTAACAACTAATTAACAACGACAGGATAATCAATGCGTTAGTGCAAAGCTCCATGGTTTTCGCAAGAAAATTAGATATTTATCCTGAATTTATCAAACTACAGCTGAAATAGACTTTGCAACATTTTACCGAAAAAAAAACTTCAAAATCCTTCTTGAAGTTTTTATCTCAAAGTCCACAGAAGAATAGCCAAACTGCTCCAACCATTTCAACAAATATTACAAATTCCGGCCGATAGGAATTGCACAATAATCTCAGTAAATGCGGAACTGTATTGATCGAAACTTCTTTTTGTGTTTCAAAGGAGATCCCTGACTGCCTTCGTGCTGAAATTCAAATTCTTCTTGATAATTGCTCCAAGTGTGCTCTAAGTTTTGGGGAGACAGCGAGAGAGGCCTTTAAACTAAGGACCGAAAGCTTAAAATATTATTCATTTGACGTGTCCAGTGTCATCAACGATCATTTAGTAAATTGAATAATCATTAATGGGGGATGAACGTCTAGACAATTTGATGCTAATGTTTTCTGCAAAGGATATTGTCGATAAAGTGGATCACATTACATCGAATTCTGGAGCGATGGTCCAAAATTAAGTTACGGCGTGTCACAACCAATGAAGAAGAAAAAGAAGGAAACGAGATATCTGAAAATAAAAGGGACAATTTGATTTTGTTATATTTAGCAGTTGCGTAGGAAATTTAGTGTTTGGGGCTGGTATGGTTTAATACTTTTTGGCTTTTTCATTGGTTGGAGTATTCAACCGCAATGCACTGGAATACACACTATTTAAAATTTTGTATTCGTTCCCGAAAAAAAATCGCATATCTAGTGTATTTTGCGGTTATTTGCATTTCCTTTTTAGATTTTCTTATTCATTGGTCACAACTTAACTATGGTTGGATCAAATTTCTATGTATTCATACAATCCTTCGTGTTTCTGTCTTTCTTTTTTTCGATGTTTACATAAACACTAAAAAAATATATTATATTTAGAAGTACGGAAATTTCGCAAATAAAAAACATAAACTAATTTTGGATATTGGAAATTTCGATGAAATGTGCAAACCACTGTTCAAAACTTGCGTTGCAAAAAAAAACGCCCCGTGTTGTTATTAAGTATGAAGTGTGTCTTCCAACTGCATCACATACTCTGATTTCAGACAACACACATAGTTTAGTTACTTGTTTGATAAGACCACTCCTCGAGGAGTTTCGGTAACTGTAAAGCGAGAAACATCTGAGGCATATTCCGCTAATATCGTTACGCATTTATCTTTTTTTTATGTAAAGTTCGCCGAACCACGAGAAAAACCTTCCCAAAAAATCGCATTGCAGAAAACAAAGTTCATTCATCGTGCCCGTGATTCACCAAACTCTCTGCATTCAACAATTTCTCTGCACTTATTAACGGAAAACGTCTAAAACAACCTGAGATGAAAATTTATCTCCAATGATTGACATTTTTGGAAAAAAATAAACTTTTTTTGTGGCTAAAGTGCAAATTAGAACATTTCGCATTGATTCTCATAAATAACCAATTTTCTCCGAAATTCGCATCTATGCCATAAAAACGAAATTTCCGTACCTCTAATTATAATTGGTGAATTTTCAAATCTAGTCGGCAAAATTTTACTTTTCACCCCCCAACAAATGTTTGCTCGGTACGTCCCTGGCCCCACGCTTCGACTTGACGTTTAAGAGGCAGTTTCTCCATGTCTTAGGAACAGCATTATGGTCAATTTGGTTCTCTGTTCTGCCATGAGGAGAAATCCAAGTTGTTAGGTGGCAGGGTTAATGCTTGAACAACGTTCCACCAATGACTAGTTGCCGAGAGTTACAGAACTCCACGAACATTTCGCCATTGTTGTTCCTGTCGCCAAGCCCGTGATTGCCCATTAATTGTTCCAAGCTTAAGTTATCAGTACCGACTTTAACGTTGAGTTTCCCCATTATAATTTTGATGTCACCCCTGGGGCCCTATCAAAGGTGTCGCCTAGTCGCTGATAGGAAACGTCCTTTGCGGATTGGTGTGCAGGTTCAGTCGGTGCGTAGCACTGAATAATTGTGATGTTTCGTACTCTGGATTTGAATCTGGCTGTGATGATACGGTCGGAGATAGGTTTCCAGTCGATAAGGGATCGGCGTGCATTCCTAGTCAACAGGATTCCGACGCCCGCTTGCCGAGGTGAATTATCGTCTTCACTTCCAGAGTAGAGCAATACAGTGCGAGAGCTTGGTGATAAAGTCGCCCCCGATCCGAGCCATCTTGTCTCGATCAGTCCTAGTATATGGATGTTGTATGCGGTCATTTCCTGTTCGACTTCTGTGAGCCTTGTGTTATTACACTCACCCCACATCGTCCCAACGTTCAAAAACCGATCGTAGTCCGTTGTTTATAGCTAAAAGTCATTGTCGTTGAATCAGTCCGAGGTATCCGAGGCTCGTTTAATGTTTCGAGTGTAAAGTAAATTTCAGGTAAGCGGGATACAAGCCTACAGACCCTATCCCTCAAGTCGCCTTTTACGACAAGCCGGGATCGCTGTGGTATAATTCTAACCCCAAAACCACAGGGGTCAATTGTTTGTTAAGTTTCGTACTTATCTGAAGCCTGGAACAGAGTTGCTGTGTGCACAATTGTAGAGATTTGTTCGAAACTCAGGAGAGTTTCATTCTCTCCTGTTCCTTTAGTCTTAGTCGGGAAAGACGGTAGCATTATTCTTGATCCATACCACAATTCACCTCACCGGTACGAAACCATGTAACCGATGAGTCACCTCAACATGTACATAATTTGTATATATGGTTCTAATAAATATGTACATAAATACCAAACCAATTTGGAAAGTGCTTAAATGGGGAAAATTTCTAAATAAATTGGCCATTTCCATTGACTTTACCTTAATGCTTATGGTGTCTCCTGGTCTTCGCCAATAGCAGTCATAAAAGACTTTATGTGTTGATCCCCGCAAGCCTGTCATTTAACAATAAAATAATTCGCCACAATCTGTGATCACTCGTGATCTGCATTATGATGGCATCATAAAAACAACATCCACTTCGTTGTGGCGTTATTACGGCGGAATTTCAATTGCAGCGTTTTATGGATATCGCTTTTATGAGCTCGGGAACGCAATTGAATTTCTGTCATTTCAACCCAACGAAGGTTACGACTGTTCTATGGTCCATTGAAGCTTATGGACAACGATCACCATTGACCACAAGCAAAACCTACGGAACTCCAAAGTTAACTTTTCGAAATTTCTTCATTTTCCTTATAGATATTATCCTATAGGTAGCGATGCAACTTCTGAAGACTCATCATACTCCATCACCGGCGACAATCTCGTACCGCCTTGAATAAGTGGTGCAATTAAGCGGCCTCTTTCAATGCTGCAGTCATCATCAGTGATGTGACCATCACACATACGACGGAATGAATATCATTTCTCTATGGGCACTTAGTCGTAATCTTCCAACATGTGTTTATTTCGGGATTTTACAACTTTCTGGTCGCGGAGATGACAAATGGAAATTTTTCAAGTGATGCTAATAACAGTTCCGGCTCAGCATTTATTATCCATCAGGCGGACCGTTTTGGTGGGATTAAGGCCCACTAAGCGGTGAGCGGGTGTCATTTGAAGCGCTAACGATCGCGAAAATGATCATGGACGCATGGGCGCTAACGCAGAGGTATCGAAATATGCAGACATTTATGTTTTATTTTCTCAAAGCACCGCAAAACACCCGGCCAAGATTTAATATCTTGTCTGTACGTACTGTGTATATCTGTTATTTGTAGCGTTAGCAAAGAAAACTATTTGGCTCGCTCGTTTGAGTACACACACATCATCTATTCTCTATGTACATTTATCTGCAATCGATTTCTCGTATGAGTTTGCATATTTTAAGCGAAATGGCATAGCAGACACACAGGTGCGTCTAATTATTCCCCTAATGACGCGAACACGTGCAAATCTCAGTCAAGCATGATCGTTTCCGTTGCTGTATAGTATCTGTACAGCGAGCGAGTACGAAATGTACATATAATTTTGTAGCAAAGCAAGTTGCATTATTTGTAGTTTTGTCAGAAGCAGCAGAAATGAACTTGATCGTTCACCTGCTCGTCGTGACTTAGAAGGGGGTGCAAGTAGCGTGAAAGATTTCTTTTCGTGGGAAGACATCGTCTTATTATGCGATATCACGTGTTATGTAAATTTTGGTAAAAAAGGGTCAGGTGAATAGGTGCGCCCTTGACTATAAAAAATGCATTACACAATATCTAGTCACGATAGATTATTTTACATTTATTAATTTGTACTTTATACTAGCGGCATCCATTCATTTAAATTCTTACTCCAAATACAAAATCCATTAACATTGCCGAATCCGAGCTTCGGTCAGAGGGGGGTTACCCAAGGAACCATTTATCTAATACTGATTAAAGCGAATACTTGTCTAATTTAACCATTTATTCAAAACAAGTTTTAAAAAAAACCTTTTTTTCTATACTCGTATTTCAGTTGATTGCGAAGATCATATAAGATGATCATCAGCATCATTTGTAATGAAAATTTTACAAGGTGTATTTGAAGTTTTTTTTAAATTCGGATAGTACTATTGCAAGACCACATGTATTTGACAATTAAAATGTATGAAACTAACGTGCTCGTAACATACCCTTAATGTTCCGAGCACGTTAGTTTCAATCCAATTGAACTAATTGTTGGTATCATGGGGCTGTGTATCGACGCTTAACCGAATTAAAACCACCCCCTTGGGAAAAGTTTTCAAATTTAATTTAATTAAAATTTTTTAGGGTTTTTTAGAATTTTTTTCAAAAAAACCCTTATGAAATCGATTTTGTCCGTCCGTCCATCCGTCCGTCCGTCTGTTCACTAAATAACTCGCGAACGGCCCAACCGATTGTCATGAAATTCGGTATGAATGTGTAGAATGGTTACAGTCTTTGGCACAAATACCTTGGAAGTTGGTAGGAAGAAGATAACAGGGTGTCCCGAACGTTTGAAAAAAGTCGACTTTTTTAGTTTTTATCGGAGATTAACGTATGGGTATTTAAATCAAAGATCTGGACGAGTACATCTCATAACAGTTAACATTTTCCAGTTTCGAGTAACGGTAAAAAAGTTAAGGTGAAGACTACTAAGTTCTAAAAATGACAATACCCTAATTTTATTTTAGCCCAAGGGTGAAATCTACACCAATATACACTAGCCGGCATATGTATTTTGACATCTGGTACTCTCGAGCCAAGATACTGATTTTGTTTAACTAGAGCGAATGACGGTAAATTTCTTATAAGGAAATCAAAGTACATATCAACAGCAATAAATATGCTCAATATTTTTCCTGTCCGTTTTCGCTCTCCCTTGCTATAAAGAAGAGAATAGATTGGTGCGAGATTTTGGTGCGACATAAGTATTTTGACAATATTTAAATCTTTGATTGTTCAACAATTTCTCTGGAAAAAAATGGATAAAACATAATTTTGTTAATGATTTGTGTTTATATTTTGAATTCCAAGCCGAAAATGTGGCCAGTGGCTTGAAACATTGAAAAAAAAATCAGAAATTCGAAGTTTGGTTTAAGCCTCCGTAGAGGCAAACTTCAACCCTGGTTTAAAGGTTGGAGACGCTGCAATTGAATTTTATTTCCTAAGGTAGACTGTTCATTATTAAACACCAAAATTGAATAAGAGGAAAGAAATAGAAAACTATTCCATGCATCACAGAAATGGGATGTGTAATCGAATAATTACCGAAAAACCTTCCAAATATTTATGAAAAATTTCCTAATTGAACCAAAGGATATTATGAATATGTAGAATGTGCCATCGGAGGCAGAGATAATAACGACCACATTCGGCTTAGAACTAAAAAAAGGCAAATTGCATGCATATGCATACTCAGATAAATTGAAACCAAAGAAAGATGTAAAAACCATACCAAAAGCAATCCTCTGTTACTAAGGAAAAAGTTCAAGCTATTGCAACTTTCGGAAAGTATTCGTTGTTTTATTACATTTTTACAAAAAACAATCAATATTTAAAGAAAATGCCCAGTTTATGTGGAAAAATGGATACCTGGTTATCAAAATGAATACCACAGTGGAGGCACTCTCAGGATGCAGGGATATATTGCTTACAATGGCATACGCTGCTCAAGTTCAAATCACTGTTTCCATGGCCAAAGCTTCTTTTGGTCTTCATTGAATCGTCGGAAGTTGTATTCGTTTCTTTTGCGGCACAATTCGGTTTAAATTTCACTTCTTTCTTGGAGTTCTTCATCGTGGCTCATTCATCACTCGGGGTTCGCATTCGCTTTCTTTCAGAGAGCGCCAAGATTTGTTTTTATTTTATTTTAAAACATTTTTTTGCTTGGTAATAAACAGTTTACCGTATAAAATAAAATTCAATAGTAGGTATTCAATGTGTAAACCAGGGCTGAGGCTTGCATCAATCGATGCTCAAACTAATCTTCGAAATTCTGATTTTTGTTTATGTTTCGAGCCACTGGTGATATTTTTTATTTGAAAATTAATATGGGGAACTCCAAAATTAATAAAAATATGTTTTCTGCATCAATTCTTGCGAAAAAAGGGGTGCAATCAAAGAGTTTAATGTTGTCAAAATACTTATGCCACACCAGAATTACGCCTCCATCTTTTCTCTTTTCTATAGCATGAGAGTCCGAAAGAGGAACAGGAAAAATATTAAGCTTATTTATTGCTGTTGATATGTGCTTTAATTTTGATAAAAGAAATTTACCGTTATTGGCTTTAGTTATAAGCAACCAGTGTCGGGGCTCGAGGGTATGAGATGTCAAAATACATATGCCGGCCAGTGTAAGTCTACTATCATTGTAAAGGTTGTTTTATGTAGTTTAACTAGGAATATTTTGCTGTAACTTTCACGATTTTCGAAAAATAGCATAGCTGAAAATTTGCCCACTCTTCCTATACCTTAAATCGAGAAGCACACCTCCTCAGCCGATCCCGCCTTAGATTATTGGAATATACAGGGTGCCCCACTTTAAAGTGTATGATTTAAACATAGCATAACGTTTTTGTTTATCAATTTTTTTTTTAATTATGGGAAAGTAAACTAGAGAGGAGATATGTTGGTATACATATGTTATCAAGTAGGTCAGTTTTAGGAAAACAACAAGGAAAACCTCGTTTCCGGGTATTAGCAATTTTCACAATTCAATTTATTCAATAACAAAATGGTTCATTCATTAACTTATAAATTCAGGCTGAGGGGAAATTAGCACAATCGCGGAGACATCAGCGAAGTTTATATTCCAAAAAATGCACTTTTTGAAGCAGGATACCATCACAGGAGATAATCGGAACGGCGCATTTTTTTAGAAAATGCGAGTGTTGAAGTACTGACAGCTAATAGAGAGCGTTATCAAGAAATGTTGGGTCCGCCCCTGTCTACTGTACTCAGTACAGGCCAAACATGTGGTTTCGGCAAGACGCTGCACCCTGCCATATACCGCTCAAGCCACAATGGACATTTTATCTGAACTGTTCTGGATAAGAATTATTTCAAGGGGAGCATTAATAAACTGGCCTGCTCGAACTCCAGATTTAATACCTGTCGACTTTTTTTATGGGGTTACTTAAAAGAAAGTGTTTATGCTAATAAGCCCAGGAGCATTTCAGCACTAAAAGAAAATATCCAATCGGAAATCAGCCAGAGCCCAGAGACATTGCCAAAAGTAATGGAGCATACGCTGGAAAGGGCTCGGCTTTGCGAAGCAAGTAACTTTTACATGGGAAAGTAAGCTTTGACATTATGAATTGAAAGGTGTAGAAGGTGCGCAGAAGATGAAATATTCTTGTACAAAATCTTCTTTTGCTCAATGTGAGGCGGGTTTAAATTTTGTGAAAAAATTGCTCCCAAATATTTACACAAGCTAGTCAAACAATTCAGGTTATTCCTTTATTAAGTACATTTTCCCAGTAGAGGGAAATCCTGGGCACAGATTCCCTCCCTATCCAAAAAGCTATTACATTATTTCCACGGAGTGGGCCTTCATCTCAGCACTGTTGATCGTTTCGTCATTCTTGCTTTTACCTATATGTACATATTCGCAACGATCTTTTAGGTTCAAGGTTAATTCTAGCGTGGATTAGTCACAGCAAGTATCCAGTTAAAAAAACAATTTTCAGTCTAACAAATCCTGGTGTACGCACAATTGCTGAGGACAATTCAATCGTTTATCATGCTTTGCGTCAAAACACAGAAAACAACAATAAATCGTCATTAAAACATGAACTAATCTCGTCGTTCACATCATTACCAATAATGCCGTCTGTCAACCTTCAATTTAACGCTCTATGACAGCGGCAGGTCCAAGTTCGATTTGGTGCGCAAACCAAGCCTAAGCTCGTTGTAAACGGCTCAACATTATTACTAGGCCTGTTCGGTACCGAGATTTCAGTACCGGGTTTCGGTTTTTTTCAATACCCGGTACCACAAGTGGTTTCCCTGACTCAGGTTTTTTTCAGTACCGACGGTTTTTTTTAAACCATAAGCCGGTTTTTTGAGTACCGGTTTAAAAACCGGTACCAAAAAACCTGAAAAAAAAAACGGCTCATGGTTGAAATGAATCGTTCTTTTGAACTCGAAACCAAAAAACCGACTCGTCGGTCGTTTTTTATAACTCGGTACCAAAAAACCGGGATATCCGTACTTTAGAATATCGGGTCCGGTACCAAGTGAACACCGGTTTTGTACCGGGATCCCGGTTTTTGGAACAGGCCTAAATTACAAGAAAAATCGCCACATCAGACTCGCCTCCTTGATGATATGGGCCAATGTATGAGTATGCTTGAAACTGGCGTCACTAAAGTGCTTTATACAAACTGGCAGCTAAATATGTCTAAGACCACGAACGGATCTATGACACCAGATTGCAGTTTATTTGCGCAATTTATTTTTCAATGTCAATGGACAACTGTATGGACACAGAGTCATGGTATGGACACCGACTGCGAACGATTCCAATGCTATAGACGCGCTTTTCTAACAAAGGTTTCTGTGTATGTTTCATTTTTTTAAGGAATTGCATTCATTTGTTGTCGCTGACGCAGCACAGCTCCAATATTGCGTCCATTGGTGCGACATTATGCCGGCCGGTTCAATAAAATTCTCCAATAAATCAATTAAGGCCGTTACTAACTATACGGCCCGGTCGCTAGACGACGACATTTATAACGTATCTAATGGGAAAACAATAAGTTGACAGTGCTGTTGCCTTTTTTGGGGTGCGTCGAGGCGCCCCAACACTATACGATCACAATAATAGCCACTCGGGGACCCCGTAATGGTGTGGGTACTGGGTACGATCAGATCAAATCGAACGGACAAACGGACGGTTAAAAGTAACCGATCAATGCATTGATTAGATTTATCTGTCAAAAAAAAAAGTTCGTTGTATCTTGTATTCCGATGTGGTGGAGTCTGGAGTGTGGAGGAGTATATGCCGATGGCATTTTATCGACGAGGAATGCAGACTCACAAAAATAAAATGTTTTCTTATTGATTTTCTGCACGTGTTCGAGCTAATTCAAATTCAATTGGATTTCGTGGGACGCCTACATACTCGCGGTACATTCGTACGTTATTAGACGAACATATGCGCGAGCGGTCGACTTTGTTTAGAGAAAGCACTCCATTATGCATTCAGATGACAGACTGCATATTTTTTGAGCTACGACGAGTGTACTATATAGTGTCGTACTGAACATACGGTCGACAGTTGTGCATTATGCCAGCCGCTACAGAGCAGAGGTTGGTTTCGCAGGAATGTCTTAAATAGGAAAAAGATTTTGTATCTTTGTTGCAGCATATGATATTCACTTACATATATCCAACCAAATGCAACCTTATGGGTTTTATGGTGACATTTTTGTAGATAAACCTCACGTACACGTATTTTTGAGCTACATAATATGATCAATTCTTCAGTAATATAAAATTTAAATTTAAATATGTACCCTAGGTGACAAATACCCTATAGGTGCGATGGGTACGATCAAGAAATATTAAAGGACATCCTCTGGACCTCGCAAATACATACCAGCACCTCTCAAGTGCCAATACTCTGTATCGTTGGCCAGTTGGTGATTGATAAGTATCGCCACGTGTGTTTCAATGAATGAATAAATCAGCCCCTACAGTCGAATTAGAAATTAGAATTTCAAATGATACTCGATCAAGCAAATTGAATTAGACATCTGAAGGGTGTTGTGTGTATTTTATTGCCATCCACCTGGGTCCCACCTTCAGCTCAGCATCCATAGCGACAGGCAGAGGCAAATCCCCATAACACTCAAACATCATATTGCCGTACAGTCGAGACCGCAAAAACCGCAATATCACACGAGTGCTCATTTCTTGTCATCCGATCCAAAGGCAACTTTCCCATAAAATAAATTGAAGGTGAGCAATGGCATGTTGTATTTGTTTCTTGTGGTCGCTCCGGTGCAAAACAAGACAATCGAACGTTGTGTGTCTGTGCAGTGATTGGACAATTATCTGCCAAGACAAGGTAAACACATATATCTCTAGTCGCACTAAGATGCGATCATTTGCCCTTACAGCGGACATGTCATGTATGTATCGATAAAAAAAATAGTTAATATCCTTACATCCTACAGAACCAGATCACTTAGCTCAATCAGTGGCAAAACAAGTGTAACAGGAAAATTATAGTTTTTAAAACATTGATCTTGGGAGTTACACATCCTCAGTTTTCGCATTCAGCTGCGTTGCGCGCACTAATTACAGGGGAAATTATAAATGCCAGAGCCAGGACTGACTGTGAAGCGAATGCAACGACAGCATTTTGCTAAATGTTGCACCTCCTCGTCTAATGGGCAATCTTATAAACTCATTACGTAATTAATTGAAAATTTTCATTAATTCGCGCACTGTAAAGCGACCGCAACCGTGCAGAACAGATAGGCACGGCAATAGAAAATCTGTGGGCAAGTAAGATGAGTAGTGCGAGCACCTGTTCGACTCGACTTCAGGTGCTTGTATTGTTCCACTCAAGTACATCTAAAACATGCTGGGTTCAAGTGGGTTGGCAATGGATGTACGTTTACCTACTATTAACCCTATGATTCCCGGTACGGAATTCTTTTTAAATTGCGTGTGTCTGTGTGCGACTTAAGAGTTCCTTCTGTGATCTCCAACTAGTAGATATCCATACACAATACTTTTTGACAATAATTATGGGTGAAAGGGTATGGTACGTATCTTTATCGTATTCCCTTTTCATTATGTGTATATAAACTCGCGAGCGTACCGTACAAAAAAAAACCAAATTGAAAGATTTTAACTTTAAACGTCAATCCACACTTTTCAGTCATCATTTGATATTGATATTGAGGGGACCCGTCTTTCGAGTTCCGAGTAACTTCACAGGCTACAGAAGTAGTCAATTTCAGAAAAAGTGTTTATTTGTCAGTAACAAATACTGAAATTATGATTTGACTGATGCTGCTAATATCAGACTTAATCAAATTTCGCCTATTGAAGTCTGGCTATTGCACTGAAAAAATAATTTGCTAAAACCAAGCAAAACATACAACAAAAAACAACCAAGGAATATTTTTTTCTGATTTAACCCTTAATTGGGCGTATAAAGAAAGTCACGAAAGTGGTCGCACGGGGTCTCTGGAGACCCCAACAAAATTTAGATTGTCTTAGGGATTTTTGTGTATGCCTAGACAAAAAATATCTACCAGCCGAAGGCTCAATCTCTTCCTCTTCATTTTGTGGCGGTGACTGATTTATAATACGTTTAGATAAGTTGGAAAGCTAGCAGAGGTTCGGGCACGTGTGGATCAGTTTAAACACACAAATTTTAGCTTTAAAGTAGAGCTGACCCCATGCGACCAATTAAGGGTTAAGATGTAGTTGCTTGTTCCAAGAAGTCTTTGCTTAAAATAATGCTTTTTTTTTCAACAAAAAGACTTTTCTTGAAACAGGAAAATATGTACATTATAAATCAGGAAAAATTCTTCCTTGCTGTTTTTTATTGTATTTTTTTTCTTGTTTTTTAGCAGTCTGGCTGGTCTAGCGGTTAGTGCGCGCACCTTCGGTGCACAGGCTCATGAGTTCGAATCTCACCGTGTTCCATGGTGTTTTTCGAACTCACGAGCTTGTGACGGACTATGATCTCACTCAGATGTTAAACGAGTACCCATTTATGGGGATAAATAACACTGCTGAGCGTGATGCTGATCTCATTAACTCAACAAAAAGCAGATAAGATCTTGGAAATAGGATGTCACTAACACATCCTGCGGCCTTAGTCCAATGCTGGATTGTCGCGCCTGTTATTTATTTTAGCAAATGATTTTTTTTTTCAGTGTAGAAAATAAGGCTCCTTGAAGCGATTAGAAAATATTAGCCCCCAATCCACATAATATTTCCACCACGGTGTCGGTGTCACTCTTCATGTACCGGCAACATAGACGAAGGTCAGAATGGGCAACCAGAATTTGAGCTGAAATTATTGAAACTAATCCGCCATATGAGAGGCGTCCTTCTTTCCCCAGACGTGCACATATGCATACTTTACCATAAAACTTATTAGAATAAGATTCTAGACAGAAATTCCGATGCAGCTGTGCCCTGAGTATGTAGGTGGAACTTCCTATAAATCAACACCATCCCACACAGATTTTTAATTCATTTCACGCCTGGAAAATGTCCTGATTACTGCCTCTATTAAGCCGACGACTAAGTGCCAAATAACGAGCCATCTCATCAAAGTAATTACTGATCACTTTTAAATTTGATATCAACTCTTAATCAGCTTAACTTTCTTACCATCGTATCAAGAGCATCTTAAAAATCAGAATTGTGACAAAAGAAAAGAACGAAACATTCAGGTGGGCAGCGCAAACATACAATACCAAAAGGGCAGCTCGGTCCAGAAAAAGAAAAACAAATGCATAACATCATCAGACTCAGGTGTGGGCCTTTTATGTGAGGATTAACTAAACATCATACGATTCGTTCACATATATTCCACTGCATCTCTCGGGCGTCCAAGTGTCGTCCTGGATTTGCTTTTAAGTTGCACCGGCGGAGGCCGTTCGCCTGGTCCGTTCGGGACTGTAAAATGCACACGTGCAACATCCAATTCACTGTGATGCATATAGTGTGTAGGTCGAAAGATGAATCGTTTCTTGGAATTCACTGATTCTTCTCGACAACGACGACGCGAAGTGGTTTGCTTACCTTTACACTGAGCCATCCCAACAGTCTGGTCTTTTCATTCATTTTTCCACGGTCTGTCGTTCTTATGCCTTACCATAGTTACGTATACGAGTAGTGTCTGTGTCAATACGAACGAGCTCTCTAAGTATGTAATCTAAGTCATCCGGGCTTAGCTTAACTAAAGAGAAGCCTACCCACAGATCTTATAGTATGTTGCCAGTTTCGACCGGATGAGAGCCTACAGATAACAACTGAATTAGTCGAAAATTGATGATTGCAGGCATTAAATAACAACAAGTCTTTTACGTGGTCTAAAGAAATTCCTCAGGTGCAATAAACGGAATTTGGTTTGGACCCAAAGGATGAAAAAAGACCATAAAGTGTTCAGGTGCATTACATGGCATTACTGTGGTCAAAATATTTGCCTCGTTTACTTGTTGGCTCTGTTGTGTTGCATTTATCTGTAAATTTTGGGAAATTATAATTTAAGAAGAATGAAGAATAATAAAATTTCAGTAGAATGGAACAAACAACCAGAAGGAGATTTTTAAGCAGATTATTGGGAAAACTCAATGCTCGTTATCAATTTACAAAAAAAAGGATCACGTATTGGATTCAATTTTATCTTTTCAATGGGATGATTGGATTTTGATCATTATAAAGTCAAAAATTTGAGGATGTGGAAGACTCTTAATATTGTTCCTTCACACTCAAAAACATTTGTGTAGTACCTATTTTCTTGGCAGCGTTTGCAATTATACACGAAAACTAAGGTTTCCTTTGATTCAGAATAAAACAGGATAGCGTAACGTTCTATAGAAATCCTCACATCCTGTAAATTTTTAAAAACAATTTTTGATACATTTATTTGGAAAGATACTCTATATCTGGTTCTGATCTAGGCCAAAGAAACCCAACTATGTATAAAGTATTTTTCTGCATCGTTAAAAACGCTATCGTGCTAAGAAGCACATCTTCAACTTTGCAACAAACTTCACGGAATATACGAAGCGACAAAATCTCGCATGTTTCAACCACGTAAATTACTCTGTTACATCGAATCGAATGTTCGGTGCGTTGTTCATCCATTGATGCAATTAATTTTCAATTTATTTTCCATAATTAAGTTTTTACCCGCACCTTACCATTTACGTTGTTGTTCAGAGTTCAGATTATTTCTTTAGACCAGGCTTGAATGCATATTTTGGATCCCTCCGCCCAGCCATCCAGAGTGGAAGATCAAATTCGTGAAATAATTGCTTTGACTCTTCATCTTGCGACGCGAACACAACGAGTCTGCAGTGTGGGATAACGCAGGTGTTCCGCTATTTCTACTGTACGTGGTGAGATCGGGCAAAAAGTCAGGAGATGCAGTACTAGATGACTGGCGCGCTTACATAGGTGTAGATGTGATATTAATTCAGATTTTTATTATAATCATGTCGACTCTCGATAATTTGAAATTCAAGGGACAACTATTTTTATTCAACTTATCGAGAGTTTTATTTATCGAAAGTTTCTACAAATATCTTGAGAACGGTAAAGTGAAGTAAGATCATAATATATCAGAGTAAAAAATACATATGTATTTGTTATTCAAGTTTTTACTCTTCAAGTAACTCACGGGAAACTAAATTGAAATCATTTAATAAATTTGATTTCCGGGAAGAAACGGTACTTTCAGTGCATACCACATCATGCACCGGTAAACATTTTAGTGCTCACCCTCTGAATTCAGACTTCGAAATTTCAATTTATAGAGCGGCAAACAAAATTTACTTCAATTTATAGAACGTTGAATATATCTTGAGTTCAATTTATCGAGCTGGAGTCAACTTATTTCAAATTATAAAGCAAGGAAAAATCATTGCCGCTTTTAATTTATCGAGAGTACATAAATATATGGAGTTTTTTTTTATATTTTTTTTTCAATTTAACGAGAATTGGAGATGAGAACTTCAACATATCGAGCAATTAAGTTTATCGAATTTGTAATTATCGCGAGTCGACTGTACTGTGTTGTCTGTGGTATGAGAAACTGCAAAAAATATCTAAAATTTATTTTCGAACTTAGAGATGGTCAAACGAGAATTTACCGAGCACTTATCACATATCTCATTAATAATCCCGCAAAAACATTTTAGTCGGAGCAAAGCGAAAAAATGGGCCGCTCCGGATTCCTTTATAGATCTCTCGTGTCTCCGTTCGAAAGTTACAGCCATTAAAAGTTGCGACCCAAAACCCAAAAAAAAATCTCAAGGGAGGGACTAGGGCAATCGTCAATTGCGTCAATTTTCAGAAGCCCCGGGACAAACATTTTGCATAAATTTTCAGTCTTAGCTGTCTGCATTCGAAAGTTACAGCAGTTCAGAGATGCAGTCCAAAGACAAAACAAAACGAGACCGAGTTCTGATCGTGCGAATAGCACGATGAGTGTATACCCTATACACCATGTACAGACCTAGAATGCGCGTAAAACCGAAAATATTCAATTTAATTTTTTTTAAGGGGGGAGGGGTAGATGGGCTGAATCTCGCACATCTTTAATATCTTATAACGGCATCCAGCAGCTATCATTTGCGATAAATTTCAAGTTTTTCGGGACATTCTATCAAAAGATATGGCGGAATATTGCTTTGTAGGGGATGTAGGGGTAGGGGAAGGCAGACCTTCTCCACTTTCCACTAACTTCAAGCATAAGTCACAATTAGGCATTGATGAAAATTTCAGGTCCCTAGCGACATTCTGTCGAAAAATATGGCCGAATTACACTATCACGGAGGGGTTATTTGTATGGGAGTTAGGGGAACCCTTGGTCCGATTTGGCCCATGTTCAATACCATCCAAGCTTTTATCAAAGCAATCATCTGCCCGAAATTTCAAAACGCTAGCTCCATTATTTCGGGAGTTATCGTGCGAACTGACAGACACACGGACGGACAGACAGACGGACATGGCTTATCCGAATCAGGGACCGACCCTGATCATTTAAATATAATATACTTTGCCATACCTCAGGTGGCTCCTTTGAGGTGTTACATAAATCGTCGTAACAAAAACAATATACCCTATACCATCTTATGGGTATAGGGTATAAAAAAAATCAAAAATGGGACCAAGTGCAAACGTGTAAATTTTTGGAACATTTTTTATAGAGTTAGAACGAAAGGGCCCATTTAAAGCACTTTACTTTTAAATTCAAGGGCTGACGAAGCACACGTTGGGGCGCATATTTTGCTTAAAATTTTTCAGTCTAGCATCGGATTATAAAGCTTCAACTGTCGACGGCATTCCAAACTTCACGCACTACGATACTAAAGATGCATGCAAGGACTATATGGCTGAAATGAACTATGTACAGTAAGAAATAAATTTTCAAAATGAAATATGTATGAATCAAATCAATTCGATGCGGAGTCACTCTTGATGGTTTTCTCAACTTGTAACATCCTAATCAACATTTCAGAAACATCTTTTACGCCAGGAAATTTGAACAAAATTAATGGTAACTTCTTGAAAGAACGAATCTGAGATAAATTTCTAGCTCCTGTGGCTGGTAGTAAGAGGGCCAAAAGTCCCTAACGATGGAAGTCCCCCCCCCTCCCTAGGGAAGTTATGAGGGCCCAAACATCCAAAAATTCATTTGGGGGGGGGGCTCCCATCGTTGGGGATTTTTGACGTCATACTAACAGCCACAGGAGCTACAAATTTATCTCAGATAAGTTCTTTCAAGAGGTTACTGTTATTAAAAAATTCCGAGAAGCGGTTTATTGTTTAACCTCTCATAGCTTCCTTGGGGGTGCCCGCATAGATGAGTTGTTTTGGCATTTTAAGTTGAGGTTATAGAAGCAACAACTTGTTACAGACTTCCATCCCGAATGCGATCCCGTTATGAAGAAATTCACGAAAATAATGAAAAATAATAAAATTGTGCGGTTCGGATTCTCATAGCACCCTTGGCATTGCACGCATTGATCTGAAATTCGGATATTTTGTTAAGCGTTGTATAAGCTACAAAATCGTTGCATAACAGTTTTCGGTGCACGTTACTGTTATAGAGATATTCCCCAAAAACTGCTTAATCGAATGTTTGGACCCTCATAACTTCGTTAGGGGAGGTCCCATCTTTGGGGACTTTTGGCGTCTTACTAACAGCCACGGAAGCTACAAATTTCTCCTCGAAGACCATAGAGCATACTCCTCCGTCTTAGCGCCATTCACGAAAAACCCCCATAGCGCCCTTAAGGGTGCACGTATTGATATGAAATTTGGCCGCTTTCTACAAAACTCCATAGGCACTCGTAGAGACGGGGACTTTTAGGGTCTTGTTAGGCTCATGCGAAAATCCAGCCTTCCCCTAATTTTTCCGAAGTGAAATCCAATTTTCCTGTGGTATTTGTGCATAGGATCATAATTCAAGCAGAATAAGGGAAATAAAATTGTTTTCAAAATTAACGCTTTGAATTGACTGAATTGTCATGATAAATGCAACAACATCAACGCGTTAGCTTTGGAGGCGATGCGGCTTACCGTGGTGACAGTGGAACCCTTTACAAGCTCATAAAGCCACTGACTGGCAAATCTTTTACCAATGAGCATCCTGTGAAAGATAAAGACGGGTCTCTGCTAGTCACAGATGAACAACAACTGCGCCGATATGGAGAGAGCATTTCATGGAGGTTCTTAACAACAACTTTAACCCTTCAAGCCCATCTCCACCGGAGACAGTAAGTCTTCCGCAAATGGCCAGAATTAACAACGGCGTACCATCCAAGCTGGAAATAATTAAGGCCCTTCAATCATTAGAAGCAGATAAGGCCCCGGGGGCACACGGTATCCCGATGGAATTTTTTAAAGCGGACATCAACGCTACAGCGGATATTCTTCTTCCCTCATCCAACAGTGTTGGACAACCGAGACTCTGCCTCATGAATGGAAGAAGGGCGTCATTATTAAAATCCCCAAAAAAGCTTATATCTGGACAGCCTTACGTAGGAGAAGCATACCAGAGAAGCTGATTGCCATCATAAAGGAGTCCTTTAACGGAGCCCAATGTCACGTCTTGTACAAGGGCGAATTGTCTAGACCTTTTGAGGTTAACAATGGAGTCAGACAAGGTTGTATTTTATCACCAATACTGTTCCTTACTACCATCAACGAGGTAATCTGCGACGCTCTAGGCGACCATAAAAGGGTATCAGGTGGAAATTATTTGATTACCTTCAGCACCTGCTGGACTATGCCGACGACATTTGCCTTCTTTCGAACACCGCAGATAATCTGTCTCAAATGACAGATGCTTTGCATCGTGAAAGTCGAAGTGCTGCTTTAAAAATTAATGCCGCTAAGACGAAATACCTGAGCTTGACATCAGAAAGGTAAAGAAACATTTCTATCTCCTGACAGCAAATAGAAAAAGTCGAGAACTTTACTTACCTTGGGAGCGTAGTGACAGCGTATGGTGGGGCTGATGCCGATGTAGAGTCGCGCATAAATAAAGCCCGAGCAGTATTTTTCAGTTTGACTCCTCTCTGGCAAAACAAAAACATCTCCCGAAATACCAAACTCCGGATCTTCGAAAGCAATGTAAAATCCGTGCTTTTATATGGGTGTTCCACTTGGAAGGTGACCAGTGATATTACAACTAAACTACAAATTTTCTTGAATCAGTGCCTTCGACGCATCCTACAAATTCGCTGGCCAGAGGTAATCTCTAACGACGACCTCCTCCAAATAACTGGCCAAAATAGGATAGGCATCGTCATCAAAAGGCGGAAGTGGCAGTGGATAGGTCACACACTTCGAAAAGAGCAAAAAAAAACATTGCAAGACAGACTCTAGATTGGAATCCTCAGGGAACCGATGCAAGGCCCTATGCCCCACTAGGGGTTAAAAGGAACCAGAGAGAGAGAGAGAGTATCTTCCGGCATCCGCAAAAAGTGAGTGTAAAAATAATTCCGGTCAAAGGCATTTGCGTAAATTAAAGGGTGTAAGGTTTGTGTTCGTAGAGACGACTCATGGGATCATCGCTCAGCGATCGAAGTTAAACCATCGGTTTTGAGCACTATATGGGTATACTTTCTATACAAACATGTTCCTTTAGTCCATAGTCGATACTAGGAAAGTAGAGCCATTCAAAAAATATTTAAATGCGGCTCAAAAATGGATGCAAACTACGATCGCTGAGCGATCATCACATGAATTGTCTCTACGTCTCCGCGTCGAACGGCGCGCGGTAGTGTCCCGATGAATTCTGAAAATTTATAATTTTAAGGTGGTCGTGAGTCGTGATCGTGACTTATGTTTGAATACTATTCAGCGTAAATTCAGTAAATGGATAAATAAAGTTTAGGATGAAGACCTTTCCAGACGCATATATAAACGACAATGTTGACGTGAAAGTAACAGCAAAATACATAGTTCGGGAACGAGTTAAAAAAAGCTACAGAAAAATGGAACTGTAGGTATAAATAAATAGTTTAAATATTTTCATTATTCATTTGGATATAACAAGGAAAATATAGTTTTCGTGCGTAAGGCTGCCAAGAAAATACTACACAGATGATTTTAAGTTGTGAAGGAAGTCGTAACAATAAGAATCTTCCGCATCCTCAAATTTTTGACTTTACCTATATAATGAAAGCCACTCATTCCATTGAAAAGATAAAATGGAATCCAATACGTGATATTTTTTTATAAATTGATAACGAGCATTGAGTTTTCCCAATAATCTTCTTAAAAATCTCATTCTGGTTGTTTGTTCCATTGTACTGAAATTTTATTATTCTTCATTCTTCTTAAATTATAATTTCCCAAAATTTACAGATGAATGCAACACAACAGAGCCAACAAGTAAACGAGGCAAATATTTTGACCACAGTAATGCCATGTAATGCACCTGAACACTTTATGGTCTTTTTTCATCCTTTGGGTCCAAATTCCGTTTATTGCACCTGAGGAATTTCTTTAGACCACGTAGAAGACCTGTTGTAATTTAATGCCTCTACAGTCATCAATTTTCGACTAATTCAGTTGTTATCTGTAGGCTCTCATCCGGTATGCAACTGGTAACATATAAGATCTGTGGACAGGCTTCTCTTTAGTTAAGCTAAGCCCGGCTGACTTACATACTTGGAGAGCTCGTACTGACACTACACGTAACCACATAGCTCAGGCATAAAGTAAGAAATTGGAATAGAGATGGAACTCCATATAACATTAAAACCTTGAACAACATTTTACCTTTGAGTGTGTGCTGTATGTAAGATATCTTCCTGAATGTACACGTTACATACAGCACACACTCAAAGGTAAAATGTTGTTCAGTAGGTTTTAATGTTATATGGAGTTCCGTCTCTATTCCAATTTCTTACTTTATGGCTCAGGTACTATGGTAAAGCAGACCGTGGAAAAAATGAATGAAAAGACCAGACTGTTGGGATGTCTGAGTGTAAGCAAAGTCGAGAAGAATCACTGAATTCCAAGAAACGATTCATCTTTCGACCTACACACACTGCATATATGCAATGCACAAGAGTGAATTGGGATGTTGCACGTGTTCATTTTACAGTCCTGAACGGACCAGGCGGGCGACCTCGCCGGTGTAACTTGAAAGCAAATCCAGGACGACACTTGGACGCCCGAGAGATGCAGTGGAATATTATATGAAATCGAACGATCTTTAGTTAATCCTCACATAAAAGGCCCACACCTGAAACTGAAATGCCCTTTTGGTATTGTATGTTTGCGCTACCCACCTGAATGTTTCGTTCTTTTCTTTTGTCACAATTCTCATTGTTAAGATGCTCTTGATACGATGGCAAGAAAGTTAAGCTGATTAAGAGTTGATATCAAATTTAAAATTGATCAGTAATTACTTTGATGAGATGGCTCGTTATTTGGCACTTAATGGTGGACTTAATAGAGGCAGTAATCAGTGAAATCAAGTAAAAATCGGTGTGGGATGGTGTTGATTTATAGGAAACTCCACCACCACAGCTGCATCGTAACTTCCGTCTAGAATCTTATTCTAATAAATTTTATGGTCATTATTAACTTAAAATATTAATCAGCCGAAAAAATTTACTCTGAATTTCTATGTAAACTTTTTAAAACAATTCTTTTGCTGAAGAAAATTTTGTACAAAAATTTGCTAATGTGAGGCTTGTTTAAAACACATATGTATTATTTTTATTTTATTTTTGTTCTTTCCCTATTTCTGGATCTGCCAGAGTAGTAAGCCCCCTTAGCGCTTCCCGTGGTTGCTCCACTGGTGAATGACAATGTGACAGCCTTTTACGATGACTTTAATTGGCTCGGCAGGCTTTGATGTCCCGAATCCTTCATCATAATTCAGTTCCAAACTAGAGATGAGCATCGAAACAAAAACATCGATGGTTACCATCGAAAAAACATCGAGACCAAACCATCGATGGTAAGAAAACATCGAACCAAAAACATCGATATTTAGGTTTTTTGAGTACTCAAAAAATAATCACTTTAATATCAAAAATTTAGCTGATTGAACAGATATATGGTTTAGTTTATGGCTTTCATGCATTGCCTCCCCCACCCACCAGAATGTAACTATTCTCCTTGCGTTTTTTTTTTGCATAATACGCATTTGTATAGCGTACCCAAAACCCATCGCATAGAGCAGACATGTTAAACTCGCGGCCCGTGGCCAGGTCGAAGAACTTAATTAAAAAACGAGACCGAGGCTAATTTCGGGCGCGGCCGAAATTTGGATACCCTTCGCTCCCCTCGGGCTAAAAGTTTTTTGGGGCGTATCTATGACTTGTGTTTAGTCCGCCCCGCTTCCATGCTTTTCCTTGAATTTTCACATAAGTGCCGTGGCGAAGATTTAATGGGAGAAGCGGGGGATGTGGGTTTCTTAGAAGAGCCAAAGGGGGGGGGGGGGTTGTACGGCAGCCCTACGAACGCATGGCCTTTCCATAAATTTTTACGTATGTTTGTGGCATAAATTAAAACACATTTCTATGAGATTTGGTTGAAAATGGTGGATACATAAAAAAGTTTTTCTTCGAAGAACCTAATTTTAGGGTTGGGTTTATATGCCAGCCCCACGACCCCATAGTCCGATTTCATTTATTTCCACGTTTGTTATGTGGCATCAATAGAAATATAATTTTCTGAGGTTTGATTGAAATTGGTGTGCAAATAAAAAAGTTTTTTCTTTGAAAAATTTTGGATTGGGGGGCTAGGTTTGTATGGTAGCCCCATGACCACATAGTCCGACTCCATCTATTCATACATATGTTTTGTGTCATCAATAGAAACACATTTGTGTGAAGTTTTGTTGAAATTGGTGTATAAATAACAAAAAATTTCTTAGAAGAACTTAATTTGGGGAGCTAGGTCTGTATGACAGCCCCATGACCCCATGGTCTGATTTGGTCAATTTTTACATATGTTTTGTGATATAACTTGAAACACATTTGTGCGAAATTTGATTGAAAACGATGAGAAAATAAAAAAGTTTTTCTTAGAAGAACCTAATTTGGGGGTCTAGGTTTGTATTGCAGCCCCACGAACCCATTGTCCGATTTGGTCGGTTTTTACATATATTATGTGTCAGCAATGAAAACACATTTGTGTGAAATTTAATTGAAATTTATGCATAAATAAAAAAGTTTTTCTAAGAAGAACCTAATTTTGGGGGATAGGTTTGTATGGCAGCCCCACGACCCCCTTGTCAGATTTCAGCGATTCAAACATACAAACTGCCTGCAACAAAAAGAAGCATGTGTGCAAAGTTTCAGCTCCATAGCTTTTAAACTGGCCGAGAAAAACGCGTCGCAACAGACAGACAGACGGACATCGTCCAATCGACTCAGCTCGTCACGCTGATCATATATATACATATTTTATATGGTCGGAGATGCTTCCTTCAATGCGTTACAAACTTCATGACAAAGTTAATATACCCTTTCACTCTATGAGCGAAGGGTATAAATATGTGGCAAGCTAACCATCTACAGGTATACCGTCAGGGGAGCACCTAGCCTTTCGGCCTTTATCTCCCGGTCCCGCTAAAATGTTTGGACCTTCGGCTTTTTACTGACAAGGTGTTGTTGTCAGACGGAGATTTCTCCATAAGGCGCATGCACACACCATCCGGAATCCAACCCCGGGATTGCATCACTAGCTGGATGACTTGGGTAACAACCTCCAGCCACTACGAGTCCAACACCTTGATGGGCAAGGACCATGGTCCCCTGGGCACACCCATCCCCGTAGTACACTATTCGCTATAGACTTCTCCATAGCAGGTGTGATCCTCCTTCGGCCCCCTATTGGTTAAGCCTTACGTCGAATTCGGGCATGCACACCCCAGGCTCGTTGGACCTGTGACTACGAGCCTGTGCAGTGCAGACACGTAGCGCTGCTTTTCACATCCAGGTGGCCCCTTCAGTTTACTAGTCAGCAATGCGACTCGGGCAGTGTGGTCATCAATCCACAAACTAGCTAGATATAGGCGCGTAGGCATTTTCCACCAAGGCCGTTCTCTCTAGCTAGCCCCTTCAGGACTCGGGTCATGCGGAGCCGTCACCTCCGAAGCTCACACGACTTCCATATGATGCACCCCCCCCCCCACCAGAGGACATCAATATCGTGCTAGGCCTTTACTGCTTCCCTCCCGCAATCTATGGGGGGAGGTAGGCACGCCAAGAGCCACCCGTGCATAACTCAGGAGCACGGGACCGTTAGCGCCCGAATGGTCTTTGTACGGATCCTCGCCATGGCGTATCAACTGTACCAGGGGCCCCCTTGCGCTGTTAGGTCCGTGGTGTCACAACTCACCAAAGATCTCTGTCCAACTACAAACAGCCTTCCAAGCTGAGTGTCACATGGACACAAATCTCCCTGCGGGGATAAATATGTGGCAGCACGAAATCGAGCTATTGAACTCATTTCAACAATTCACTAAAACTCGTCAAGAAGTCGGGGGATTATGCACGCTTAAAAAAATCGCCGCCGATTATTTGAGTTGCATTTGCTTCAGAAATCTTTTTTGTGGCGGAAAACATTAAATTGTTTTGTTCCGAAATTCGGTCCAGATTTTTTTAGTATTAGCCGAACTTGCTAGCTATTACTCCAATCAATAGAGACGAAATAATAGGGGTTAGCGTGCAAAAATTGGGGACTCCTCAAATTTTTGATATGTTATAAGGACAGGTGGGGTAAGTTAAAATCTAAGTTTGCGTCACTTTTCCCCCTGTGCTCCCGCCGCTATCTTCAAAAAACCCCTTTCATCAGTTTTTGGCCTATAACTTCTTTACAGTTCATTTGAGCACAAAATCTGCCAAGACAATTTTGTAGAGGACAAAATTTCCTACAAATTTAATCTAAGATGTTGTACTCTACAATCAAAATTATCAGAGTTATAGCGCTACGAAAATGGAGAAGATATCAAAAATCATGCCAATTTCAAATTCACAAAAACGCATTGTATACCAATAACTCATAGCCTCCTCTGTATTTTAGTATAGAGTTCTCGAAGTATGTTTTGAAATTTGTTAGTAATGATTTTTGGAGTTTTTAGCATATTCTTTGTGCTATAACTCTGCCAATTTTGATTGTAGAGTAGAGTAAGACTTGTCAGATGAAATTTATAGGAAATTCTGTGCTCTACAAGATTGTCTCGGCACATTTCGTGCTCAAATGGACTGGGAAAGGAGTTATAGACCGCAAACTGATAAAAGAGCCGATTTTAGATGTTTTTTCCAAGATAGCGGCGGGAGCACAGGGGGGAAAGTGACGCAAACTTGGATTTTAACTTACCCCACCTGTTTTTATAACATATCAAAAATTTGAGAAGTCCCCAATTTTTGTAAGGTAAAATCTCCCCGTTGATTGGAGTATATCTGCCATGTTGCACTTTAACTCGCGTTCGCATCCTTCAGGTTATTGGACAAGAACATCTTGGGCTGAGATTTATTTGAGGGACAACGTTCTAAAGCCCCGAAATCGTATATTTGTTGAGGAAAATGCCTGATCGTGAAATGTTGTAAATATGGCCATTTCAGCCCAAGTACAGAACTTTTTCCTTTTAGCTTATTAAGCTTTACCGGTACATGCGTTTGTTTCACACCTCATCACAGAACAAATTTTTGTCTATTTTTACCTGGATGTTTATAACCGTTTCTACAGTGTTCGGATCAGCTGTCCTAAATTTGACGGAAAATAATTCACAAATAGTGTTAACACTTTAACTTCTTATCTAAGTTACTCCATTTATTTGAAGAAAATTTTCTATAGGAAGTAATCCCTAGAAAGCTGACTACTGATTAAAAGTCACATCTTAAAGGAAATATTCTGGGATTAAATTACAAAAATACATTGGTTTCAATACGCGTTTGTATTTTTCTATTCGGCGGCCCGCTTAAACCTTAGGACACTGATATTTGGCCCAGGCCAGGCTTTGAGTTTGACACCCCTGGTATGGCCGTGTGAAGACGACTTGGAAAAGTACGCGACGGAATTGCAATGGACCCGCTGTTCCACTTTCTCCATAGTCTCTGAACACTGAGGCAGAAAGAACGATAATCGGATATACTTCGTACATTAATCTTGACGAGTGGACAGTGGTCGGTGCATGAAAATAAAAAATGCGCGACGAAATTGTAACAACTACGGAACCTCTTTAAATTTCAACGTAAACCGTGAGGAAAGGTTGAAACTATTTCAGGGCGAAACCACATTTGGAAATTGTGCCTTACCAAGCGTATAAAGAAAGACATTCCTTTATGTGTGTACAGTGTTCACAATAGATGGAATGGATTGCATGTTGTATGTTACGATGGATTCACATTTTTTCCTGATTGGGCTGTTTGAAGGTATTCGCATATACTCTTATAAAGACAAAGTCGAGTTGTATAAAAATATGTTGAAGAAAGAAACATCGATAGTTGAAAACCATCGAAACGCAAACCATCGATGGTGAAAAACATCGACCATCGGACCAAAAACATCGATGTTTTCGAAACATCGATGTTCGATGCTCATCGCTATTCCAAACACAACACGATAAAAATCTGTGCAAACTCCAAATTTCCAATCAATCGATGCATAAGAACTTCTGCATCAATAAACACTGTCGTCAATTTCGACCACCACGATGCATCACATCCCATGATGAATCTAATTAAATTGGCCAAATCCAGAGTGGAAGTCAGCATAACCGAAATTTTGCATATCTAGATAGTCACAGCACGGATACCATAACGATTCTGATACGGTCCAGCCAGGGAAGTTAGAAATAGTATTCCTTTTTAAATTCCGTTTCAAATAAACTCAAGCCCAGGGGATTGACGTCTGTTTACTTTTAAATGTCAACAGGCGAGCCCCACGATTGAACGAGTTAGTCTCGACAACGAGCTAATTACTTCTTCGTTCAGATATATTCTGCACTGTCCAGAAAATGTTTTGAATCAAATTCATCCAAGAACATTGATGCTTGCTTATTCTGCTAGCTGATTCTGCATAGTTGCAAGGCGTATCCGCTAGGTTAGAGAGAAAAAAAAGACGTGACTCTTTAGGAATATTGTTGCAATGCTATACAGCTCTTGATGTGTTTGTTTCTTCTCATGGGAACGTAAACATCATAAAGATGACGTGCCGATTTAAAATAAATATGCCAAGAGAACTGATCGGTTGGAATATTTCTTATTTATTTTCTCCAATTGGTTAGAGTTAGAGGCGTAGAAAAAAATGTGTGAACGTGATATTTTTGTTGCTTTGTATTATTCGTAAAGGTCTAAATTTCGAAACCGAGCCGCAACCTTCCTTTTGTATTTTAAATCGTCAAAAATCATCCATCTCCATCAACGGTCATCATAATTCATACTTGGACTTGGGTCATATTTTCAGATCGTGCTTAAGTGAATGGAGCACACAGTTATGTACTTAACTCTTAACACTTGATTGAATTTCAAGTGTGTACCCCAAATATAAATTCGTGATTCTGATTTTATGATTTGTGTGTGTTTTTGTTTATTTAAAGTCTGAAGTGATGACATTTTCATAATACACATACACGAAGTCAACGTAATGAAATTTTCGTGTTCTTTTATATTGAGTTCGATTCATTGTTCGATGCCTTGTCAAAATAATGCGTAATTATGCTTATTTTAATTAAAAAGTTTAGATCAAGGCTGTCCAACCCGTGGCACGCGGGACGCATGTGGCCCCTTGAAGTTGTCCATGTATCCCGGCAATATATTAGAATTATTACATTGGGACGAACGAATTTTATGTCTCTTGGCAACAGACAAGGAAATTTGATATAAAAATGGAAACTACATATTTTCTAAACATACGAAAAGAACAGAATTTGGCTTCACAATTCTCGACAAGATTATAATCATACCTTAAATTTTCTAGTACAGTAGAGCGTCGATTATCCGAACTAATGTCAACAAGGGTGATTATGATAAACAAAAGTTCAGTTAGTCGGGTTTTCATAGAACAATGTACATATTAGGGTCACCTAAAAATTATTTTAAACGACAAATTGAAAATGTCCAAGATGTCGTGGGGTAAACATAAATAAGAAACTTAAAGGGATTGAGTGAGTGAGTGTTAATGAGTGATTTTAAACAAGGCACTCTCTCTCCCTCAGACACTACTTAATTTTCCTAATTTTTCTGTTGATTCGATGTATGTATTTCTGAAGAAAATCAAAGTCTCCGGTTAGGTTAATCGAATGTTCGGATAAGGGACTCTTTACCAAGAATACTTGATCTCGGGTATTATCAGGAATGTTACAAAAGTCGGCAAAATGCCCAGCCAAGGAAGAATTTTTCCTGACTTGAGATGTATTTTCTTGTTCCAAGAAAAGCCTTTGCTTAAAATAAATAAATAAGCATTATTTTAAGCGAAAACTTTTCTTGGAACAAGAAAATACATCTTAAATCAGGAAAAATTATTTCTTGGCTGTTTTTTGTTGTTTTTAGCAAATGATTTTTTTTTCAGTGTATGTACTTATAATTCAAAAAACAAAACATAAAAGTTAGGAGTTAGGGCAAATTTGTATTTTAGATATCTCTGAATAAATGGTTCGTGAGCTTGAGTTTTAAAAATGACGGCTGTCAATTTACGTAGATAATATTTCGGAAACACACTGTTGAATTAACATTTAAAGTAAGTTTTTCGCTCAAATTTAGGGACCACTTTCGTTTTCGTTAATAGACTTTAAATACGGAGACCTTTTTATTCTCGGCCATTAAATAAAACGGAGCAGATTCTAAACACCTTGTTTCGCGTTCTGATAATCCGTCTTACTATTCAAAATCTGAAATTGAATTGAAGTAGACAGTGGTGGTTCTCGAATTTGTGTGTTGGAAATCAGAATAGGGACACATTTAAAACAGTCAAAAAATTAGCAAGAACAGCGGAAATTTCCTGTTTTAGCATCATGTTTAAAAGGTTTGTTTATTTTTATTTTTTGAGTCAAAATTAAGAGTTGTATAATCACAAAATCCAAGAGACGTAAAGAGAAAGAGACCACCTTGAGGAAAGCCCCTTCATACCAGTCTTAATTTCTCGACTGTCGTTGATTCTGGACTAAAAGCGATTGTCCTAGATGTTTTTGTATGTCAATGTCAAGATTTTAGGGGATAACCCTTTAATGCTAGCATAGCCTTGGCAGAAATAAAATTAGGGTAAATGATCGAGTGGGGGACAACGCAAACATCCATGGTCACAGTGGGATTCAAATCCACGCTCCGGCAACTCAGAGAAAGAGTGACATCTCTACAGTCATTATCAGTGGCGGAACAACTTCACTCGGGGCCCTCCAGCCAATTTATTGACTGGGCCCCCTAAACTGAGAGGAAAGCAGAGTGAAATCAATCGAAAACACGCTTAAATCAACATTTTTTAAAACATGTTTGACGTTACAGTGTTCCTACTAAAAACTAAGAACGTAATACTTAAAATAACTTTGCTAGAGTTATTTTGACTCTTTGCATTTTTATATTGAGAATGGCGTTCTTGTTGTAACGTCTATTAAATTATTGATTTTATCAATCGTATTTTTTTATTTTTAAATTAAAAAGCTCACAGAGCCCAGCATTGACCTCTATAGGCGCTGGCGACATTTAACCTTCCGTTAGTCGCAATAAAAAATGTAACACGAATAGACGCAATGCATCTATTAGATGCCAACTTTGTCATCCTGTTGTAAAGTAATGAACATCTTCATAAGGTTGTTTTCTTCATTATCTGAATATTTGAAGCCTTGTCATACCAATTGTTAATATCAAAAGAAAAAACCGGGGCTGTTAATAATATTTTTTTTTGGTATGAAAAAGTCTTAAAAAAGTGAGATTTTTTGGAATTGTCTTACATAATTGCAGTTTTACAGATTTCTAAGCCAAACTAAATTTTAAAATAAACTTCAATGGTAAAACAAAGGTGTAATAGTGTAAATCTAAAAATATTTAACTTGTAGCAAATATTTTTTTATCGCATACTGCTGCGCCTAGGCCTGTTCGGTACCGAGATTTCAGTACCGGGTTTCGTTTTTTTTCAATACCCGGTACCACAAGCGGTTTCCCTGACTCAGGTTTTTTTCAGTACCGACGGTTTTTTTTAACCATAAGCCGGTTTTTTTGAGTACCGGGTTAAAAACCGGTACCAAAAAACCTGTAAAAACCGGCTCATGGTTGAAATGAATCGTTCTTTTTAACTCGGTACCAAAAAACCGGGATATCGGTACTTTAGAATATCGGGTCCGGTACCAAGTGAACACCGGTTTTGTACCGGAATTCCGGTTTTTGGAACAGGCCTAACATCATTTTGTTCAAACCAAACCCACCTATGTAAACGATCGTCGTCTTTGGACCGTAATATAATGGACATATAGCATGTCTTAAAAATGTGCGAAATTTTCTGAAAACTTACTTGACAAGACATGCTAATTGTATTTGACTTGAACTAATATCAATCGCAACGCAACGATCGTTGTGGACCATACTAAAACGCAATTGGTTTCAATGCACACCTGATCACATATTTGCCTGTCCGTCTGTTTACATATCATTTTAGATGATTTCATTGTTGCTGACTCTTGACAGGTAGTTTAAACTTCAGTCTGTCTGTACCTATTCTGTAGGAATAGGAATGTCCATTATAAAAATTGGCATAATATTGTTTAATGTTAATTTAACGAGTATGGTTAGTTTGCTTTATAAAAAAGACCCTAACCCTGGCGGAGATGCTGCACAGATTTATTTAACAAATTGTAGGGGCTTGAAATACGGTTTACACAATTTTAGAAAATAAAGTGGAACATAAACGCCATCAGTTGCGTGGACGATACTACACGATTATTTTCACACCCTAACTTCGTTCTCAGAAACAAAATTCAAGTGTCCCCTTTCAAGTTGTTTGAAAACTCAAGATTTGTATATGATGCTATGTGTGTTTAAGTTTTCAATTTATTTTGAAATGCTCAACAGAATTTTATTTATTTTAGAGTTCATTCATAATATTTAGTATATGAATAAAATGTACACTAAAAAAATCATTTGCTAAAAACAAGAAAAAATACAATAAAAAACAGCCAAGAAATTATATTTCCTGATTTAAGATATATTTTCTTGTTCCAAGAAAAGTCTTTGCTTAATATAAATAAATAAGCATTATTATAAGCGAAAAATTTTCTTGGAACAAGAAAATACACCTTAAATCAGAAAAACTTTTCTTGGAACAAGAAAATAGGTACATCTTAAATCAGGAAAAATTATTTCTTGGTTGTTTTTTATTGTTTTTAGCAAATGATTTTTTTCAGTGTTGCAAATATTTATACGTACATAATTTTCCATATACAAAATTTAATACAATACAACCTTTTGTGCTGAAGATGAAGCCAGAAATTAGCATGAATTACCAGGAAAAAAACTATTACTCGTACAAAATACACTGACATTCTTTGTTATCAATGCGGTTAAATCTTGGAAGAAAACATTATGTCTCCACCCTTATCAATATGACACATAGAATAAATAAATTTATTCGAGGTCATCACTTTCCGCAGAAACTTATCATATGCGGTTCGTGCTATTTTAAAACTGCTAGCCCACAGCTCTTTCAGTACATGATTACTTATGCAAAAATATGTAATTATGTTGTTTGTTGTATGGTTTTAAAAATAAAATCTAGGAAGCAAAATTTCTCATTTGCAGGCACACTTTGACGATACAATCTTCCGGACGGATGCTGGTTGATTATATGCGCCACTTAAACATAAATCTAGAATAGCTCTGAGTAGAGATGCCCAACTTCACCAGCTCCCAGTAAATCAAAGTCGTTTTATGACTAAGCACATTATTCGACCTCTCCGCTAATAAACATGCAATTACTGTCGTACTCATATGCACTTTGCTTTTTGTTTCACGACGTATGTTCGGCTCAACCGTATCTGTATGAATAGTTTTTGCAGTACAACTCGCGTAAGTTGCCGACATTGTAGATATTCAGTTACAACTACCGCATTAACCGGTCGTTCCATAGGGTTTTTTTTTCATCAGGTTATCCTATCTGCAGACTGCACACGGAACAGCGAAATCGTATCCGTCAAAATGTTAAAGGTGCATGCAATTAGGAAGTGTAATTGGATGTAAAGTGATCGGTCTTGTATAAATTTAACGATCTGATAATAAACAGGCTGAGATTATTTGACGGAGAGGAAGGAAAAGTTTATTGGTACATGTATTTGTTGTTATTACGAAGCTCCTATTAGCAAAATTTGCACAACAATTCTTTTACAAATTTTGATTGCTGTGGATCTGTCGCAAAAATTTTCTGATTTCTCATTTTTTTTGCAAGTTTTGTCACCAAATAATTAAGTATAATCAAGGTAATAAATTAAAAAAAAATAATAATTTAGTCGTAAAGACAACTAATTTTTATGGAGATCTATTAGGCAAACAAATATGTAAATAAATAAATGATAGAAACTTCAAAAGTTATATGTATCTGCCAAAACGGAGATTAACATAGGTGGAAGGCCCGTTACTGACGAGCCATACGAATATGGTAATTATATAGGTCTATGGTGGTAGTCGTAACTTCTTCGGAAGATCTGTTCACCTCTTATTTTCGTACATGATTTCTGTGCAAAAAGAAAAAAACCGTGACCAGAGATCCCCTCCCCCTCTGAAAAGCTATATACGCCACTGTTACAGGGTCGCATAGGGAAACGTCGCGAAAAATTCATGCTTCAATTTTTTCTTGCGACACTCACTATAGCATTTTAGAAAAGTGGCCTGTGAAAAATGCATACAAAAAGAATGGTGTCAGTTTTATGACTACTCTTTTGAAGTCGTTTTCGCTTCGGTGACTTTCCCTCAACAAAAACGAAAACGAAAAAAAAAATTCCCGAGCGATCGAGTTGATGGAGGTTTTTTAAATATTTAAGCGAAATCGGAATATTCTTAGAAAATTGAAAATGTGAAGAGTATCAAACTTTGTGTATTTGTTTATGAAATTTCGTAGAAAAGTTCCAAAAAGACAATGCAACAATAAATAAGAGTATAAAATATACAGAAACCTAGTTTCATCCTATTTTCTGTACTTAATCTGTATGCATTGCGCCCGACCGTGTTACGAGTAGTATTGCGGCCGCCGGAAGGTTAGTTCAGCCAGATTTTCGAACTATACTGACAATTTTTAGAAGTAGTACATATAATTGAAATTTCATGATTTCCGCATCAGGTCGTGAGCTCGGTCGTCACCATGGATTCAGTGATACGTCGAGCAGCGAAATGGATAATACTGCAGCGACAGTGGCGTAACGTTTCTAAAATCTCTTGTGTTCTAGATTGAAATGGGGGCCCTTATAATTTATCTAATCTCAACAGTCAAAAAGGTTATCATTTTAGTCAAATATCAGCATTAGGTACGTGTCATTACTTGTAGAGGTAGAAAACAGTGACGGCTCGTGCCTATGGAAATGGGTGAGGCGAAAAAAAAAACACATTGATATAGGATAATTTTACAATTACAACTTTATTTAACGCATCATATAATATCCCGTTTTAAATATTTGGCGTTTCGGTATAAATTAAAAATCATTCAAAATCAATTTGAAATGTTTGGGTGTCAAAATATTAAAATGAAAAGTGAACCACATAACTATCGCCTTTTTAAAATCATATGCAAAAAGCAACATCATCTAATACATATATTTTCCTTTTTCTATTTCAACCAAAATACAATAGAAAACCGAAACTATGCTCCGTAAGCTCTTATCTCCCTTAAGGGGATCAATCCCCCCCCCCCTTCGGTTACACTTTTTATAACCGTCACTATGTGAAAGGGTATATTAACTTTGTCATGAAGTTTGCAACGCACAGAAGGAAGCACCTCCGACTATATAAAGTATATATATTATTGATCAGTGTGCTGAGAGAAATCGATTGAGCGATGTCCGTCTGTCCGTCTGTCTGTCTGTCTGTCCGTCTGTTTCAATACAAACTAGTCCCTCAGTTTTGAAGCTATCGGGCTGAAATTTTGTACACAAGTTTCTTTTAAGTGTACGCTGTATATATGTCCGAACGAATGGAATCGGACCATGGGGTAATGGGGCTGCCATAGAAACTAACCTCTGAAAATTAAGTTCTCATAAGAAAAACTTTTTTCTTTATGTACCCATCTTAACCAAGCTTCACCCAAATGTGTTCCTAGTAAAGTCCCAAAACATTTCTAAGAACGGATGGAATCGGAACATTACGTCATAGGGCTGCCATACAAAAAATGTTGCAAACTCTACTTCGGTTGTAGTTGAAGATGATTCGTCCAATTTTTTTTTTCAGCACGACGAGTTCGGTGTTGGTTTTTGTAGTTCGACTCAGAGTCCATATCTAATTTTCTTGCGAAAATCATGGAGCTTTGCACGAATCTATTGATTTCGCTGTCGTTGTAAATGTCTTTAAAAGGCTTTATTGTACTGCGAATGAGTTTCATGGAGTCAATAATGTTAAGGTACCCCCATACCCATTTGGTTTACTGCGTCAGAAACGCCGTTCACGATGTACGGGCGATAGCGAGTATGTACTATTATAAGCTTACCAGACGTACAGCATTTTACTGTACAGTACAGCATTTCGACCCGTCGTCGTACAGCACTGAGAAATGTACAGCATTCCGAATGTCACTACAGAATAAGCTCCTTGGTGAGGCCTGTGATCAGACTTGCCTGCTTTTAAGGTGTAAAGCTTGACCCCTGTACCCCGTACGATCGATATTTAGCGAGATAATCGCAGTTTTATGTTTGGCAACCGTTCATTTCCGATACCTCATGAACCTTTGCCAATCTCTCTGAAATTTTGCACACACTTGTAGAGCTACTTGGCGCTCATATTTTCTCCAAATTTCACTGCCCACCTATCCGGGCTCGGAAGTTACAGCTGCCCATAACGCACTTGTGTGATTTCTAATCGAAAATCGTCCGTAACTTGGCAATTCTTGAGCGGAATTTTGAAATTTGGCAAACATGTTAGGCACCTTACTGCCCATATGTGGTGAACACTTCAAAGCTCTAGCTGCCAAGGTTGAAAAGTTCAGCCGCCGAAAGATGCGATTTCCCTATCACAAAACGATGAAAAAAATCAGCCACTGTACTCCATCTCCATCCGATTCCTTCACCAGCCTCCATAGGAAAATGCATATTAAAGAAAGAACTCGATATGAGTTTTAGACAAAGTTTTTTTTCCTGTTAAGAGCCCAGGGGACCGGGATGGGATCATCAATGTAACGACGGAGAAATGCATATTCTCCTCTAGGAATAATGCTACCAGATTTAGGTAATATTTTGACCTCTGGCTCCTCCCTAGGTTTACTTCAATTCTGTGGCTCGCCCTTCGTTCCACTCAGATCTTGCATTGTTTGTCGCGCATTAGAGAATTCACCAACTTCACCAACACCGCAGCGAGCGGTGAGCCTTTGGAAAGCAGTTCGTAAAATTTAAACCTCTAGTTCGTCCATACGTTTATTCAGACCCTGTGGCTCGCTCTTCGCTTCGCTCAGACTCCGTTCTGTCGCGCTATTCATAATTAGCCAACGTCCTTGCGACCAGCACTTGTTGGAAGCGGATAAGGCGAGGTGCGATCGCAGCTGAGTCGGTGCAGGGAAATTCGTAAGATTTAAACCTCTGGCTCGTAGTTACGTTTACTTAAATCCTGTAGCTAACCTTGCAATTGGTAACATTTAGCCCTCCGGCTGATGCTTAGGTTTACTTAAATCTTGTCTGTCACTCTTTTCAGAACTCACCCATATTTTTGCAACGTAGCGCTGCTGGGAAATATGATAAGACGAGCGTAGCGAGCGGTGAGCCAATGGAAGGCAATTCACAAAACTTAGACCTCTGGCTCGTCCATACGCGTTTACTCAGATCCTGTAGGCAGGCCTATAGAGGGGGGGGGGCGCCGTGATTCCCCCCGGACCCGGGAATTCAAAGGGGGCCCGGATTTTGACACAAAACTAGTGCTTCAACAAACAACATGATCGTCTCGTTACTAAATTTCTAAATTCAATCTGCCCTCGCCTTTCGAAAGTGCATGCATGATTTTATACATAAACAATTAATTTCGAATTCTTCATCCAGTAGCATACCATTTTTCAAAAAAATTGTTTTCGAAGTGAAAATAGGAGCCCTGTACAGCGACGTTTTTTTTCTAGAAGGACTTTTCCGGGCGATTATTATTTGGTGTACGTACTGCTGCTACTAATGAAATTTTTTCCATGGTACCAACACCCAGATGTTGATCCCTTAAATTATTGAATCTTAATTTCAATCTATCTATACTCCTCAAAACAAAATAAGGGCCACTAATAATTTGCTGATTATTTTTTTGTGGAAAAGGAAAATTATAGTTTTGTTGATCTAATTTAATAAAACAATATGTTTTTCATTAAATCTAATGAGTTTTATTGAATTTTGACCAAAAGTTACACTTTTTTTTAGCATTTTTTCGGATTGCTTACTTTTTGCGGTCATGTAATCGTATCAATAACAGTTAATTTGTTTGTCTAATCTGTAAAAAAATTGATTCTTTGTTTTTTTAGTATCGAGTATGGCCTCTACTTTTTGATATGCAGTCTCGAAGCCTGGACGGAACGCTTTCAATAAGCCGATCGTCTTTCTATTGATATTTCGTCCCAACACATTTTTAGCAATTGAATCAGCTATTGCTGATTGTGTATGTCCTTTTAAGCGGTCCGCATCCGGCGTTTTAATTGATCCCAAAGATGTTCTATCGGATTTAGGTCCGGACTGTTGGCAGGCCACTCCATGACCTCAATATTGACCTCCTCGAAAACAGACATTGTCGCCCGGGCAGTATGTGGTCCAGCATTATCCTGCATGAGGATAAAACCATCCAACGCCTGTTGTGAAAAAGGAATGATATATGGCCTAACAATCCTTTCAATATAACTTTCGGACGTAATTGTCCCGTTATTTATGATAACAAAGTTAGTTTTGCCTTGCAAGCTAATTCCGGCCCAGACCATCACACTGGGACCGCCTTGCCTCTCAATTTGATTAATGCAAGGATCCAAAAATGCTTCTCCGGCTCTCCGCCAGACTCTTATGCGTCGGTCGTCACTAAAAATGTTTACTTTGCACTCATCCGAGAAGAGCAGCTTGCGCCATTGTTGCATGTCCTATTGGATATGTCGACGAGCAAATCTTAAACGATTCGTACGATGCGTCCTGCCCTGTTCTGTTCTGGTAACACGTTTCCTTGACCACTGTTAGTGTTCGTGCAAACGATTTCTGATTGTTTGAGGGCTAACAATGGTCCCAGTCGTCCTTAATAGCCTACTTTGTAGTCCACGAGCACTAATGGTACGATCCCGTCGCGCACAAAGTCTCACATATCGGTCTTCTGCGGGGGTGGTTATTCGAACTCGGCCTGAACCATGACGACGGGAGACATTTCCTGTCTCCTGGTAACGGTTCCAAAGATTTTAAATTGCTCTTCGCGGATACCCTGATTGCAGGGCCACAGAACGTTGCGAACGACCTTCCTCCGACATTTCTAAGGCTCTGGACGAAGCATTTAAATTTAAATGGCGCCGAATTGTTGGTATTTTGTATTTTACAGATTCTCCTTATCTTTAAAAGTGCAACAACTAATGTTGCATTTAAAGAACTTGGCGAAAACTAATTCTTAATCAAAATGAGAAATAAACAAAACTACCAAATGTATGACTCGTGACCCCAAAAGTACTGTTTAAGACTGTTCCGTTAGAGCTAATGTTAACGAATGATACTGTGATAACTCACATCACATTCAGGTACAGAATGGCATTTTTGAAAATAATTATCACACTAAAAATTCGCCAAAAGACGTTGTTAAAGTCAACGGACATAAGTGGCCCTTATTTTGTTTTGAGGAGTATATATATTTATCAGTACTCGCCAACTCGATAACAAAAAATTTATGGTTTTTCTGTACTAGAGAAAACCGCGAATGGCTTACGGAATAAGTAAAATAGGAAAACAGATACTTTGTAAATTCGGTGTGCATTTCGAAAGCCAATTTTATAGTGTAACGGCCAAAAGTCGGGCCACTGCGAGTGTGCTAATGAATTACAGATTTGAGCTTCCCAAGCATTTAATAGAACTGTGAACTATATCCGCCTTGTTTTCCTAAAACCTTTGTAAGGGTTGAGGTACCTATTAAACCACAGCTGTTTCCTTTAAAAAATCTTCTTACATAGAAAAAAAACCATAAGCGTAGCGAATTGGCGGTATGTACATATTTATTTGGTGCACAGAAATAAATTTGCCTAGTTTATTGCATTATAAACTTTCCTTTTTGCGTGTAGTACAGCCTTTATTATTCATCTGTAAAATGAACACTTGAAACAATCTCATCCGTATAGTCTTCAAATCGTATCGTTTTATGCGAATATTGTGTAAAGGGCACGACCATAATTAAGATTTTTTCATCACGCTCAGATTTTAGTAACGAAACTTCATACTAGACACTTGTCCCTTTACGCAGTCGCTTTTTTATGAAGCTTCGTTACCCAAAAATGCACGTAAAACGAAGGAACCTTTTTTAATACGTATAGTTCCTTAAAATGTTCAATCAACTCTCAAGCCACTCTCAAGCCGTCTTTAAAATATACTGGAATAAAAAAAACACACACAAGTGTTCAACAATCCGGTCAACCCCGTTTTTTTGTGAGTTTAGTATGTAAAAATGCTTCAGGAATGAATTCAGTTTCTGTCAGTTGTTTGGCAACTGGCTTATCCGGTATCAGTTTTTTATTTTATTTTATTTTATTTTTCTACAATTCGTATTTTTCTGAAAATCCATAATTTTAGCTCAGAACTTAAATCTCCAAATGCACCTGAATGCGCAGAACACCGCTTTAACCCTGGAAGGTCATGCTTATTTTTAGTACGGAAAGGTCATGCTTCGTCGAATCGACGACGCTCAACGTTGAGGCCTCATAAAAATCGCCCTTTCGCAAAGTATTCATAAAATTTGACAGATTTTCAATCCTTAATTTATTTGGAACGGAAAAACATAAATTTTGAGTAATTTTGTAAGTAAATTGATTTACCAATCAAATTTTCTCAATTTAATGTTATTTCGCCGAAAATATGAAACATTACATTTAAAAGTTAAATAAATAAAAACTGAACGTTGATATAATTCAAAAAATGTGCTTGAATCACAAAATATGAATCCTAAATATGATTCTAAACTTAATAGGAAATTGGGTTTAATGAATGAGAATGAGAAACTCTTTTATATACAAAAGGCACAGCAATCTTTCACTTCGCCTATTCCAGTTTTTAGAATTATTTACAATCAATTTAGGAATTTCTTCTCCCGAGTTCCCTTAATTGACTCTTATTCTATGTATGATGTCTGGTTTTGACATTGAGTGCCGTGGAGGCGTGATTTGGAAATGCAATTTTTCTAAAATGAGTAACAATTTTAAGCCATTTTCCTGATTTGTCCTATTTTTGTCCTAGTAATTCTTTTCCATAATTTTTTAAAAATAGGTCCTAAAAAGAAACATATTTGTTACGAGCTAGTTGTATGAACACAGACTTATCGTCGTATCGACAACCAGCTATAAGAAATTCTGCAGTTCTAAAAGTTACACAAAATTCATCCTTCGACGCCAATGTCTAAAAATCCAACATACCCTGCTTACTTTGATTAGCCGCAATGTACCCGGCAATTGCATCGGCACGGTAAGTGCTGTACGAAAAATCTGCTCAAAATAATTAAAATTGTCAAAAAAAAACGGGATGAATGTGATGATACGTCGTCGATTGGACGAAGTTTGACCTTCCAGAGTTAAAACTCTCTTCAAATATTTATCGTACTGATGCCGGACTATAAAGGCTTCCGATTAGAAAACTGCCGGATTATTTAGATTGAGCCGATTCAGTGAGGACGCTGGATTATGAGGTGTTCCGGATTAGATGGAGGCCGGATTATAGAGATTCCACTGTACAATTTGTTTCCGATATGTAAAAAAAATGTTTGTTCGATTCTTAATCGTATGGAGAGGTGGGCCCGGAATCATTGTCCCCCCCCCCCCCCCGGGACTGGATTTTCTTTCCACGGCCCTGCCTGTAGGTCACCCTTCGCTTCGGTCATACCTCGCTCTGTCTATCACGCTTTTCATAATTCGGACGCTGATGGGAACCGAATAAGACGAGGTGGGAGCGGTGAGATGATGGAAGGCAATTCGTAAGATTGAGACTTTTGGTTCGTCCATAAGTTTACTCAGATCCCGTGGCACGCTCTTTGCTTCGTTCAGACGTTATCATGTCTGTCGCGCTTTTTAGAATTTGTGAACATTTTTATGACGCAGTGCTGCTGCGAAGAGTGGTAGGGCGTGGAATTTAAACCAATGACTCCTCCGTTTGATTACTTAGATCTTGTAGCTTGCCCTTCGCTTAGCTTAGACCTTGCCCTGCCCGTCTCGCTTTACACAATTTTTGCTTACGCAAATCTTTGGCCTAGAAGTATGACTGAGGATTTGCCTGAAACCCGAATTGCCTAAGTATTTGTACAGCATTGGGCCTTCGGGAGTCTGGTCAGCTTATACTATTATGATGTGCCCGTGTTTTTACAATGCGAATCCCTTTGTCTGACAGCAGCCAATGAGTTTCTACGCGCTGATTCACTGAGCATCCAGTAGATCACTTTCACTTTTGAGGGAAGAGTCATACACTTTAAAGTTTCCTTCATATAAAATAAAAACAAATTCAAATAATTTTTCAATTCAATTTTATTATTTTTTTTAAGTTTTTTTTTTGCATTTTTTTCATAATTATTTTTCTTGTGTACATATCTAGGTATATTTTCTTATTTATTCATTTGACTTTTTCAAGTCTCATACATACATACATTATACACATTTATTTTGCTTTTTTGTTTTTTATATATAGTAATAATTATCATATTCTATACACTTTGTACAAAATATTCTACAGATCACAGAACATGTTTACATTAAAAATGTAAAAAAAAAAAAACCTAATCCAATCATGAAGAAACTATATAGTATAATAATTAAAATTATTTTAAATGTATGTCAATGTAATTACTTGATAAAACGAAGTAATTACACATTTAAATGTTTATAAATCTATTTCAATGTTTTCGTTCAAATATTCTTTTGTTTTTGTTATTTTTGAAAATTATGAAATACTTTAATGAATTATGACGATAATAATATTGAGGATGTAGAAATGAAATATGTAATTATTATTAAACATATACATATGTAGATACAAAAAAAAAAAGAAATTATGCCTCGCGCAAAAACACTAAAAACAAAAATAACAAAAAAACTAATACCATATATGCGGGCAATATATAAATTAATCAGACCGCAGATTTTGAGGTGTGTTATGGCTTATTGAAATTGAATCGATTTAAGGTTTGAAAAAATACATACAATTCAGCATGAAATTAAATACATGACATGTCCCTAATTTCTTTTCATCTGTCGGATTTTTGTTTCTTCCATTTTGGGTACATATTAAGACAAATGTTATATTAAACAGAAAAAATCTGCCATTCATATAAACAATTTATAAATTTGTGTAATCTAGTTTTCTTCATATATTACACGTACTTTTTTGTTTCCTAATTATATAATAGTTAAATTGCATCTGAGCCTGAACTTAAAGTCAACTGAAACAGCTTTCTTATTTTGTGGAGTTTTTTTTCAACAAATATTTTTTTTTCTGATTTCTTGTTTGTTGTTATCTATATCTTATGTGTTTGCACTATATATGTAAAACTAATAGTTTAAAGGACATTGAAAATGCGTTTTTTTTTCGAAATGAGGAACACATTTTTCAGTTTTTAAATGTTTTATATGTTAAAATAATAATTTATTCAACCTAAGCGATGGATTTATCGATCACGTTTTTCTGTCACCTGTAATTAGAGAAGAAAAATGAGGAATTAGTCAAAATGTCTTGCGAAAAAAAATAGTTTTTGTTTAAAAAGACTTAATCATACAATTCATCATTGAATAATTCTTATACCAAAGGGATTTAAAACTGGTTTCATCGACGACTTCACAATCTTTTCAGGAAATCCAACTTTATGCTTATCTAACTTTAATCAATTAGTCTAGCCACAATGCTGCTATTATACAATATTGTACAATAGAATAATAAGTGCATATTCAGTGTCTAGAGCCAATAAAGCACACAATTACTTGTTAAGCCATATAACTACATACTTGAAACGAGACTCAAAACTTCCCACCTTTTTGTGGCTTTGGGGTCACACTAAAGTCAAGCAAAAATAATATTGTGTGTATTGTAATATTCACGAACGTTTAATAAGTTCATTTCGACAAATTGTGACCGCTGCCATTTTTTTCTTGTGTAAGTTGCCCACTCGATCTGAGTATGATTTGTAAATTTTCAGTTGCCTGATAATTATTACTGGTGTAGTAATAAGCGCGAGCACGATCGTCGCGCTTGGCACACGGAAAAGACATTAAACCTAACCAGAAAAGTGTCATAGACTGTGACAACGAAAATGAGTTACTCAATAGGGTTTTTCCATAATACCTATACCGAACATTCAATCAGGTGTTGTTTGTTCTTCTTTAAAAATGGTCAATGAAGTTCAAAGTAAACAGCTTCCCCTATACCTACAGAATCGTTCCGCCACTGTTGTGCGCAGCGCAGACATTCTTTAATGATTCATAAATATAAATTCATGTGGCAAATATAATTTTATTCCCATCCTTGATGACAAACAAATTACCATATGGTAAAAAACAAAACGATCCCCTCAGTGATGTATGACGCGCAAAAATTATTTTCAAAAAAACCCGCCGCGATTCACACACAAAACAACACCTGCAAGACCTTTTGGCTTTGGTTGTGTGGTTTTTCTGGTTGGGTTTTGTTTTGATTTTTAGATACTTTTCGAACTAAATTGAAGGCCATTAAGTTAATTTAAATATGTTTCGTATGTACATATATATATTATGTATAAATTGAATGGGATGCCTTTTTTGTTTTTGTTTCAACAAGGCATGGCCTATGGCGCCCGTGTGGGAAAATGTATTTTATAAGAAAAAGTATCGTCCGTCTCACGCATAGAGAAAACAGAAAACTATACGCGACTACGTAGGGGGCGAAACGCAAATAACAATTTTTTTTATGATGCCCGTCGGATCTGGGTCGCGCAATGCACGTCAATCGTTGTAATTGAAAATAATTAGAAGCTAATCAACGCGAGAGCACCACCCGCCGTATTTGGTTAAATTTATGGACGATCGTAAAAGATGAAGTAGGTCTGTCTATCTGGCGTGAATTTATCGATGCAGATAGTAGTTTGGATCGATTGTATCTGCTTTTGAAAATAACGAAATTATTAATTTTTCTTCGAATGAAGATTGCGATAATCGAGCCTCATCGTATATATGGCTTAAGCCAGTGCCAGGGTTGTACCTCTTAGTCCTAAAAAGGCCTGCAACCAGGTTTACAACGCAAATGGATCACACTCGCACTTGATGATCGCGAGAGCATCTTCTATTGTGATTGACAAAACTAATGGTACACGACCCCAGCGGCTCTAGCGCTTATTCCATATAAAAACAAATGCTAAAGGTACGTTGTGCTAGGCACGACTGCATCGGCTCTAGCGACAGGGACTCGCTGATTTCATATAAAAACTCATTTTTCTCTCATTCTAAAAACGAGTTTTTATATGAAATGAGCGAGTCGCTGTCGCTAGAGCCGATGCAGTCGTGTCGAGCACAACGTACCTTAAGCGATTATCTTCTAAAAAATTAGTTTTTATATGGAATGAGCGAGTCGCTGTCGCTAGAGCGGCTGAGGTCGTGCCGGGGAAAATTGAAACCTTAAAGAGTTCTGTTTTGTAAATGATCGCTGGTCGCGGCGGTTATTCGATAAATGATCTACTAAATGACAAACATTAACCGTTAATGTTTGACATTTAGTAGATCATTTATCGAATAACCGCCGCGACCAGCGATCATTTACAAAACAGCATTCTTTAAGGTACGTTGTCCTCGACGCGGCCGCATGACAGCGACTCGCTCATTCTATATAAAAACTCGTTTCTCTCTCATTTTAAAAACAAGTTTTTATATGGAATGAGCGAGTCACTGTCGTGCAGTCGTGTTGAGGAAAATGTACCTTTAAGGTACGTGTTCGTAGAGACAATTCATGTGATGATCGCTCAGCGATCGTAGTTTTGCATCCAATTTTGAGCCGTATTTAAATATTTTTTGAATGGTTCTATGTACTTTCCATATATATCGACTATGGACTAAAGGAAACCAAGGAAACCGGTGATTTAACTTCGATCGCTGAGCGATGATCCCATGATGAGTCGTCTCTACGAAGACAAACCTAAAGTAGCGACAGCGACTCACTCATTCCATATATAAAAACTAATTTTTAGAAGATAATCGCTTAGCATGAGCTTTAGTTCTTATACCGTTAATGTTTGATATTTAGTAGATCGTTTATGGAAAAATCGCCGCAACTATAGCGATCATTTAGATAACAGCATTCTTTGGTGTTGTCGATCATCATAGAAGACGCTATCGCGATCCTGAGGTGAGTGATCCATTTGCATTGAAAAGATTGTTAGCTTTGCTTTGATAATCGCTAATCGCAACTGTCACGCGGCGATCGCTTCATATCTTCTATTTTTTTCTACGCGTGAAGAGTACTTATTGTTTTAAATAACGGTATTTTTTGCCTTTGAAAACCGGACACAACTTTGGCAAAATAAAGTTAATTGCAAAATTTGGGTGTGGAATTCACCATAGAAAAATTAAACACGTACCGAATTGAATAGTTATTTTGGACATAACAGTTATTTGTATCAATCGATATAACTAAAATTGACGATGCCGGGACCAGGACTTAAATAGTGCGGTGCGATTGACAGTCACAGAGTCGCCTCGCGACCTTTTAGTTGCGATCGTCGCTGAATCTATTTCCACGAATTGAGTTATTCGTGGAAATGTATTCAGCGACGATCGCAATTAAAAGGTCGCGTCGCGACTCTGTGACTGTCAATCGAACCGCACTATTCAGGTCCAAAATAACTTTTCAATTCGGCACGGACCTGAATAGTGCGGTTCGATTGACAGTCGCAAATTCACGATGCCGGAACCTCAATAGTGCGGTTCGATTGACAGTCACACAGTTGCGTCGCGACCCTTAAATTGCGATCGTCGCTAAATTCCACTGAATTGAATTATTCGTGGAAATGGATTCAGCGACGATCGCAATTAAAAAGTCGCGACGCGACTTTGCGACTGTGTATCGCAACGCACTATTCAGGTCCCGGCATCGTCAATTTTAGTTATATCGATTGATACAAATAACTGTTATGTCCAAAATAACTATTCAATTCGGCACGCCTTTATTTTTTCCATGGTCACCTTTCACGATTCGATGCTAGACCCTAGACGTTAAACGCCCATTAAGAGTCTTTGATTTTGCAAGCTTTCACCGCGGCCATATGTGCAATATCGAATCAACCATAACAAAAAAAAGATCCGTACACAAATAATGTTCAATGTTACTACAATGTTTTTTTTTTTTTTGCGGCTGATGTAATCGACATCGACAACAAAACAATTTATTATTGCTGTGCAAGCCGCAACAAACATTTTTATAAGGTGGACTTTTGTCAAGATCGCCTTGAAGAAAATTCATTCGATGCGACTATATGGGCGGAAAGCATAATTAGCGAAGCTAAAGAAAACGAACACATAAATGTGTGGACCGTAGAGTAGAGGCCAACCCGTCATTATACCGATACGTATAAGGACGGAAATAGACGCTATATCCAAATAGGTATTCAATCTCAGCGCAATAATCTCTTCAATGCATCGGCTACGTTCACCATGAGACTGTTTGTTGTATGGGTACTTTGAACCTACACAGCTGTTTCTGTTGACGCTGTCTTTATCGAAGCTATTGGAACAATCTTTAGCCCAACTTCAAGTGCACGTGCAAAATGTTTTCTCTCCAATCTGTCGACTTCAATGATTGGGCGCTCCGTTGATGCCCATATTCTTCCAGATGGCCGGATCATGTCGATCAAGCGTCATAATGATAGATCGTCCAAAACAACGCCGCAGTATCCAACGGTGTAAGTACTCTGGCTTCGCGATCTTTTCTATTTGCAACATTAGGTAAGTCATGTCCGAACAAAAAACACATCGCGTAGAGCCCCCTTTGATTGACTCTATTCGTTGAGTCGATCATGCAAGACGAACGAATGGGTCGTGATCGTCAAATGAATTGATCAAATTAGAGAGACCCATACCAGCGGTTGGGGGGCTAATACGAAACGACGACTATCGACTAACAAAAAAGCCCTCCTCGAATTAGTCAAAAGAGTCGGACAAGGCAGAGGTATGTAGGTATAGACAAAAAAAAAACATATCGGTGAAATTTTTACAACGTGATGACATTATACGATTTGGAAATACCTCGACAAAGACCGTCCCTGCGCTGACTGTTTTTTTTTCGTGTTGTGTCGATACAGACAAAAATTTTTGCAGGTGTTCAACATTTTTTCGAAAACCATGACTCTTACAATCTTTTAATTTTTTTGTTCGTTTGATGTATCGAAGTTGCCTGCTATTTTTTTTGTCTGTTTCCATCATCGCATCTCCGTGCGGACCACAACACGATGAATTTGTTCGCGGGAGAGCTTAAGCAAAGCGATCAAAGGCGATCGAGTTAAGGCCACTTTGGTCTTCACACGCTATCAAGCACAGAGCTGTGTTGTGCAGCTGTAAAATGACTTGATACTTTTTTTTTAAATACTCAGACAATGGGGCCATTCGCCAAAAAATATGTGGGGGTGCTGCTATTTTGGCGACTGATTGTGCAGATAATTTAAATAATTTGGGCGGATTTGAAAATGTGTTGTGGCGTAGTACAGTTGGCGTTCAGACGTTTTCTAAGATTTTCATGTGCAATAGGCAAAAAATTTGAGTTATCAAAAAATATTTTAATATCCCAAAATAAAAGCTAACCATGGTCTGCGTCTACAGTTAATTCCTAATATGCTCAACTAAAGACGCAGTTTGCCAAAATTTTGACCAAACGTGAATATCGCTCCGCATCAATTTAAGGTCATGTTCTTAAAAGCTCATCAGTTTTTAGGATCAAACTAACATCTAACAGAAACATCAAAAGATCCTTACCGTATGCGACGAACTCGACGCTGAATGCAAATGGGCGGCTGCAGATTCGGCCGAGGCAAAAAGCGGGCTTTGCGACGACAAAATCGTATTCGGGCTGGATCTATCGGTCAACGGTTGACGATAGCTGGCCGGGCTCGATGCAGGTGATGAGGCTGATGATGAATTCTGACTGCCAGCAATCAGATTCTCCAATTGTTGTTGATGCGACTCGGCATTCAAAGCAGCGGCAGCATCGAAACTATCCACATCGGGATGACTTTCCAACTCCTTTTGCAAATCACAAATATAATCGATCACATGCTGAATGATTTCCAATTTCGATAATTTACGATTTTTCGGCATGAACGGCACCAAATCTTTCAATTTCGACAGATACATTTGAATTTCGGCATTTTCACCGTCACGATGACGCGCAACGCGACCGTTAATTATGGCCGGCACGGATGCACCGGTTGCACAAACTGCTGTGATGGCTTTCATGATGAATTTATTTTTGTTCTTGATGATTTTTCAAATGCGAAGATAATCCAATAAATTGTTGTGGGCACGCACACAAACACTGTTTAGTCACTTGTATATATATATTTCTGATAAATCCACAGATTTATTTTTTCAAATGGGCTTGTGTCTGCACAATCACTGTTATAATTCACAAGATTCCAATAGTTGACACTTTTCTCACAAAACACTTGTGTGAAAATCAGAAGAGATTATAACTCAAGGGTATATGTCTCCGTAGACGCAACTAAACCGTTGTGTACGCTCGAGAAATCGACTCGAAATGACGTTCGAAGTTCCCCCAGCGCTCCTTTTATACAACTCGCATGACTCCGCCTCTCGACCAATCAGAACAGTCGTTTAAAAGATATTTTTCCGATTGCGACTTCTCCTCTGAACGAAATGACGAAGATTCCCCACCATAGTCGGGCATTCTCCTCTCGACTTGTGTCTCAACCAATAAGCGCACGTCTCGATAAAAATACGAACATGTGAAAATTCACGAATTTTTCCGATCTCAAACCGAATTCAATGTTGTTTATTTAGTTTCGTTAAGTTTTTAATGGCTTGGAAGATACACACAACATGAGACGGTTATCGGTCACAGGGAATCTGATGAATGATGTGCATTATTGAGATAAATACTCGTCTCTAGATACAAATGACCTTATAATTGAAGGCAATGCAATAAAGAAAATGATATGATGAACGAAAGGTACTGCACAGTGTTGAATTCCATAAATCGCATCTTTCGTTGGGAAAAGGGGAAGTTTTCGCATGAATTTCTATCAATCACTCGAAAATTCTGGTCCCCTTCGCGGGGTGATTGTGGTGTAGAAGAGGAGAGATTTTATGCAAAGCTTAGCGCCAGTTGTTTTGATACGTTTTCTTGTTGACAGCTGTTTGTTTTGCAGAGTTTCGTGCAATTGTCTGAATTATGACGCGACAACGGCGCGGACTACCTGTTGAGTGTTACGCGGTTTTACTGTGTTTCGTCTTCTATACGGGACGATTTGATGCTTGCAATATGGGAAAAATCTGTGAGTTGCCATTCGCACACAGTGATATGATGTGTGGTTGGTTCTTAGATATTGGTTCAACGAAAAACAGCCGTACAACCAGTGGCGGCTCGTGACCTTCGGAAGTGGGGGTTCACTACTCACATACAACAAACAAGAGCAACCAATTCTTAAAAAATATGTAAATTAGGTGTTCAAGTGTTAGGTTCAAATTTCGTTTTCGGCTTTATCAGCCTTTCGCAGAGGCGTGACGTATGGTGTTTCATGTGTTCGGTAGAACTATTGTCACGGAAAAAAATCGGAAACAAAGCGAAAAAGCCTTCATCCATTAACCAAAAGAAGGGTTCACCCATTAAAAAAAATAAAAACCAACATTAAAAAGAACAAATTCTCCCGGTAAATTCACAATTTCTAACAGGCCCTAAAAACCTTTGAACGATTTACAATAGCCAATAAAATTGTGATACGTAATTAAGTTCCAAATTCATTCACTCAAATTAAAAAAAATAATTAGTTCGCTCCGCCCGCCTTCAAGTTTTTACGAAAAAAGCAAATTCCCGAATCCAAGTTTCATCCTGTTTTTTGCATCTTATATATGCCAGCAAACAAAGATCTAGACTTTCTTTAACCATATATACACACGACACACACTACGAATTCTTACCCCAAATTCATCATCACTAAGTAGTGTGCACAGCCTATCTGTGCACAAACTCCAGTGTAAATTTTGCACTTTTCCCTTGCCCCGGGAACTCTTCACATATCTGATTTTGGAGCGAGTGCACCAGTTGATATGATATGTGATATGATATGACTCTGTGCACCACAGCGAGAGTGCTTTATGAATGGATGCTAGATGTTGGACGCTGGTCGCGACATATTCAATGCGTGGCTTGTGTTATAGGTACGTATGACACCCAGAATACGTATTTCGCGTGCTTCGGAGTTTTTATATACATATTTTGTGAAGTGTTTTATTTTGCGAAGATTTTCAGCAAACGATGAGTTGATATCGTTGTTTTATCTGGGGGTGCACGTGCACATGTGCACATATTGGCGAGCCGCCACTGCGTACAACATATTTGATGGTGATGTGCTGATGATGAGGGACAAAGTAGCAGCTGAAGAACTGAATGGGCAAATTTTTTGTTTGGTTTTTGTAGTGATTGAATGAGCTGAACTCGTATTTATTGTTAAGCGTGAGAAAAATTTCTTTTGCAGACCGGACGATGATGGACGGACCAGCCGGTGTTTTGTGGTGGGAAAATAGGATTTTTTGCATTTTCTAGTTAAGATTTTATTCTTGTTATTAAAAAACGCGTAGCAAAAAACTTTATCTTCTAAAAAAATTAAAATTGAAATATTTTTTTTAATGCTCTAACTATAGCCCGGATTGCACGTTAATGCACTAAATTGCATTTTTCAGGGTATATTGCACGTTTTAAGGTTTTTGCATGAAAACGAACATTTGCATTTTTAGCCCTGTTTCTTAACAATTTTTCTCATAAATTATGCAATCTGCAGAATTTTTCGATAAACAGAGAAGAGAATAAAAGTATGTATTGACAAAGGAAACACATGTGAAAAAACTTTTTACTTTTTAGGGCAAGTCTTCTTGAAGTTTTTTCAATGCTTTTCCTGCGTCCACTGCTCCGACAGCGCCCGCTCTAAGGGGGGGGGGCAAGCCGGGCGGTCGCCCGGGGCGCCAAATTTTAGGGGCGGCTTTTTGGCTAAAACACATATCAAAAAACCGAGAAGCCGAAAGGAAAAATGAATTATCATCTTCTATTTATTGGAAATGAAACCATGAAAACTACAGATTAAATAAAAAGGAGAGGGGTCTTGTGGCCAGTGTCCCAATTTCCTAACATCCTTATGTCCTAATGTCTCAATGTGCAAATGTCACAGTATCCCAATGACCTAATGCCCGAATGTCCCACTACCCTCTAAAATTTCAAATCAATTTCTTCTTTAAGGAACGTGTTAATTTTTGAATTTATCAACTGCTTTAAAAATTTATGTTTTAAAGATAGTTCTTGCTAAGCTTTGAAGATACACATTTGATATGAAGTACTGCATTTAGAATCTTAAAATGTTTAGTGAGATTTGCCTAAATTTTACGTCTGTGATTTTATCAAAGTTATGTGCTAATTAAGCTCTTTCCTCTTATTTAAAAAGAAACATATTGGAGAATGGTGTGCTAATCCCAGTAGAACATTTAGTTACTCTTCCTTTCATCATAATTAAAGATATTCTTACCCTAATTTCCTAATTCTCGTCAAAGGGAAGGGCTTCTTGATTTTGAAATAAAGGACGAAATTCTAGCACGTAACTTTAATATCAGTGGCGGATTTGCACATTTGCCGCTAGTAGGCTGTTAACATTTTGCCGCCCCTACCAGGCTCTACGAGAATATTGCTGATTGACCTTCATTTATTCTCAACTTTCCCCTTGCACTTCAATATAGATGAGTGCTTCCACTTCGTGGGTCTGAGCATTCTTCAAACTTTATGTAATAGATAAATTAAAAAAAAAATTGATTGGTTGGAAAGTCGGTTTGAAGGGTAGGTATATTGTTCTTCTTTATTGTGTCCCGCTTTTAATGGACAATTCAGTAATACTGATAGAATCGATGGTACAATTTGTTTGAGCAAAAACACAATCAATAAAATTGGCATACGTAATTAAAAAAATGAAATGAGGTTTTGAAACTACAGTGAACCACCAAAATTTGTGAGGGATGCGTTCCACGAAACTGTCTCGAATTTCGGAGTACGGTGTTTAGGATAGAGGTGAGACTTGTTTGAAATGTTCATAAAATATCAATAATGTTATATTTCGAGTGGGATAAGCTTGTCACTCAATTTTTGGGGGTCTTGAAATTTCATTGAAATCGTATTTTTCTGGTTAGAAATACTTTTCTATCAACGTCACTTCTACACTCAGAAAAAATGTCCCATAATCTCTTAATAGCACTCCTATTAACTAAATTTCCAACAGCTAATAGGACATACATTTTAAATTAACAGGATAATCTAATTAGATCACACAACTAAACAAAACCGGTACTGAACAAGCACATTGTTTTATTGGACGTCCTATTGCATTAATAGGATAAGCCTTTTAATTCAATTTCGAGCACATGTACGTATCTCGCAACATAATTAACAATATGCTCCGTAGCCGAGATCGTTCGGTTGCCTTCCCGTGACTCGGTAAATTCAAATAGTAATAGTGAATCGAATATTCAATACTCGGTCTGGCCAAATATTGTGATTCTTAAAAAAATCCACAGTGACGTAGCGTGAATGGTATAATAATTATGGGACTAAGCAAACTGATATTTATCGAGTGACAGTAAGTAGTATATTTAGAAGAGTGACAGTAAGTAATGATTTCTAGCAATGTAAAATGACTATTCCATTAAAATGATATCATATAAAAATAATAACATGATACCACATTAACTTAATATTTTGACCGTATTAATTTAATGATGCTGTATCCCATTAGTTTAATCATGGTCCTATTAGTCAAATAATCGGATTTTCCTATTGAATAAAATTAATAGGAGAAAATTACCAATTCCTATTAATTTTATGTGATTTTTTCTCTGAGTGTATGATACACTTTTTATATCTTTAGGAAATTTCATATCTGATTTTTAATTGAATATTTTAAAAACCAATTTCATAACGGTACTTTTATCTAGTGAATCTGCAAATTTTCTTTAGTGTGATTACTTTCCAACGCATGATTAAACAATTTTGGGAGAACAATTTTTTAAATTAAATTAGTTTACTGCAAACTTTAAAGATTGAGTTAAAGATTTTCAAATTTCTGGTCGTACAATAAAAAATTTAAATCTTCAAATCAGCCGTTGCTGAAGGATCAAAATACTGCACAAATAAATCTCTTCCCTCCCCTGTTGAAGTGCTACACTTGTCATACTGGAAATTAAGTTGTTGGTGTTTTTTACTAACAAAAGAGGTCTCGGACCAAGAGACCATTAAAAAACGAAAAAGTGCTTGGTTTCGAAGATTCGTCTTAAGTTGCAAATCGTTCCTGGTGTTTGAAACTCTGAGATAACGGTGACAAACAAACAGTTCTTCACTTTTGTATTTCACTGAGGTACAAACACACTTCACACACTGCTCCCAAAACGTATCTCATGAGAAGTATAAATGCTATATCGGGGCATTGAAATTCTTATTCGGAATTCGGTTTCCACTGTAATAAACGTGTATGTAATGTGTTTAACGTAAAAAAAATTTGCCCCGAATTTGCCGCCCCCGTAAAATCTGCCGCCCTAGGCTCCAGCCTGCTCAGCCTACTGGTAAATCCGCCACTGTTTAATATTGCAAACATATGCGATATGCCGCAATGGCTGTTTTTTTTATGATGGTGCAATTGTGCCAGAGGCACAATAGCAGTCCTCCCTAATATATTTCCGGACATGCTAATATCGGGATTAGACTGGATTCCCCCGATTTTACTAGATCGAACCTTATTCTCTATAACAACTCGCGAAAGGATGCATTTATGAAAATAAGCCACCCAAGTTGAAACCACTGAAGAAACTCGTACACGAAAAGACCCGGCTAATTAATGTTTATCGGCTCCACCATTTTTTGGCATACCATTTTCGAGAGCGTAGCTATGAATTTGTGTGTTGATATGTTACCTACATCAGCCATCAAGCCGATGTGTTACAACAACCAAGAGCTGCTAAAATCAACCGACTCAAGAATAAAAAATATGTTAAATCCCTTCTACAACAACAACGACATTATGTACTGTCTACTATCAATCTGTTTCTGTTACTGAACCTAAGGGGCGGCAATTTGTCCTCTTGCCCGGGTCGGCGTAAGAGCTAGAGCGGGCGCTGGCTCCGAGACCTACCCTCTAAAAGCCTGGAAAAATTACTTTTTCCAAATTGCACGTTTCTGGATTTTTACTGCACGTTTTTAAATTTTTTACTGCACGAAAATCCGGGCTTTAGCTATAACTTTGTAATCTTCGTGCTCAGCAGGGACGTAGCCAGGGGAAGGGTCTAGGGCAGATTTACCAGTAGATTGAGTAGGCTGCAGCCTAGGGCGGCAAATTTGGGGTAAATATTTTTTTTCACATTATGTACTTACACATTCAATGCCGTGGAAAACTGAATTTCGACGACACATTTCAACGCCAGATATAGCACTTATCGTTCTCATGAGATACGTATTTGGAGCAGTGTGTGAAGTGTGCTTATACCCCAGTGAGACACATAAGTGAAGAACTGTTTGTCACCGTTATCTAAGAGCGTCAAACACTATACGGAGATAAAAAAATAGTGAAATTTTATCAAATCAGTAGTAAATTTTACAGAAATGTAATTAATTTTGACTCCATCGCATTTGTAGTAAAATTTACTACTCGCGTTGTGAATAACTTTATTAGTGCAGTCATATTAGCATTTCAAATAGAAAAAAAATAAAGTAAGGCTAATTCTTGTAGTTTTTGAATCCCAGAAATCTAAAACTCATTTTGCTAAAAAAAATTTTGATCGGAAAGGTCCCAAAAAGGACAAAAAATGATACTCTTTAATCCTTGCCCGGAGGTCGGCATGTAGGGTATCAAATCAAAGGGGACGTCAAGTACATTACATATCCGGTGTTTGTTCCATGTTCCAAGGACCCTCAACGGAATAAATGGAGATTAAATGGAGAATTATTGTGTTTCCCGTGTATCTTTCCAAAGCCATAATTACGAGAGTAATTCAAATTGTCACTACGTTTCTCACTTTTCCGAATCTATAATAGCTAGAATCTGTTTTCATTAAATTTGCAAAAAAAATTATCGGAAAGCTCTCAAAAAGGACATAAAATGACACTTATTACAAACCTTGATCGAACGTGGGCATGCGGGGTGTCATATCAAAGAGGACGTCGAGTAAATTCCATATCCGGCGTTTATTACTTGTTTCAAGGACCCTCACAGGAGAAAATTGGGATCCAATGGAAAATTTTCGTGTTTCTCGTATATGTATCTTTCCAAAGCCGTAATTTTTCGTTTAAGCCCGAATTATTCCATTTAGTTTCCTTGAAACAGGAAACAAACACTGGATATGAAATGCACTCGACGTCCTCTTTGATATGACACCCCGCATGCTCACGTTCGATCAAGGTTTGTAATTAGTGTCCTTTAATGTCCTTTTTCAGAGCTTTCCGATAATTTTTTTCTTAGCAAATTTAATGGTAGAATCTTAATCTATTATAGATTCGGAAAAGTGAGAAACGTAGTGACAACTTGAATTAAATAGAATGTTTTTAAATTTATAAGCCACCTTATTGATTTTGCAACTTGAATTATTCTCGTAGTTATGGCTTTGGAAAGATAAACGGAAAACACAAAAATTTTACATTTAAACTCAATTTATTCCGTTGAGGGTCCCTGAAACAGGAAACAAACACCGGATATGTAATGTACTCGACGTTCCCTTTGATTTGATACCCCACATACTGACCTCCGGTCAATGCACTGGGTATTCACGGTAATATGCTTAATTGGTTCAAGTCTTATCTTAAAAATAGAAGATTTTGTGTGAAAATTAAAAATGAATTATCTGAAAATTATGATACACTATCTGGGGTCCCTCAAGGGTCTCATCTTGGTCCATTTTTATTTATCTTGTTTATAAATGATATAGGCGAATTCATTGGTACTGAAAACTATTTATTATTTGCTGATGATCTTAAAATTTATCATGAAATCAATAATAGTACTGACTGTTCACTTTTACAATTTTATTTGGATCGATTATTGGAATGGTGTAAAATTAACGGAATGATTATTAATGTCAAAAAGTGCAGTGTTGTAAATTTTTCTAAGTGTACTAATATTATAGAATACCCATATCACATTGATGGTGTTCAGTGGAGTAGATAGCTTTTCTGAGAAGGAGGGGATCATTTGTCAAGATTGCTTATACTTATACGGTTATCAAATTTTGAATTTTAGAATAACAATGTCTGCATTTATTACACTTCAAAGGATCAGTGTTTTTCAGCAAATTTTTTTATTTGCAAAATAGAGAGCAATTTTTGGCATAAAATGAGCGTCCTGAAAATATTGAATTCTCCGCAAAAATTGTGGCACTGCATCGTTAATTTGGCTTTACATTACATTTTCGTACAAATTTTTGCTATTGTGATTGGAGTATCAGAGCTTTTTATTGGGATAGAGAAGTGGTTCTCAAAATTTTTGGAGTCATGGAATGGAACCTAGCATCGCCGCTTTCCTTCCAGGAACATCTCAAAACAGGGATTAGAATCAATTATATAATTAAATTTCCAGAAATTGCAAATTTTGAAGACGAGAGCTCGTTGGGAATGCCCAGTATATGTGGATAAAGTACAGCTTTTTTATTTTTTTTTAATTCGAAACTCTCCGATAACTTAGAAATTCGTGGGTAGATATTTCTAAAGTTTTCAAACTTGTAGGACACCGTAGCAGCTATCTTCTATAAATTTCGCGGCCTAGCTATCAGCCAATTGTTTGAAAAGTATACCAAAATTGTGAACAGAACTTAAAATTTGGACCATTAAACATTTGTTTAAAAAATCGTACAAAAGTTTCGATTAACACAAATTTAATCGTCTAATTTATTTGGGCCTTAATTTAAATCTCAAAAACCTAAAAGAAACACTGCGGACATATTTTTTCCTGGTACTATGTAAAGGGTTTTCCAATAGGGACGCTTGATCTTTGAAATGAAAAAAAAAATACATGTAGGAGAGATATTTGCGAATTTTTTTTTTTATTTGAAAGGTCCATCGACCCCATTACATATGGAATATGACATCATTCAAATGACCGCCACGGCTTCGGTTGGTGGCGCGCACACGAAAGGTCCAATTTTCGATGACTCTGGCGCACAAATCGCCGTCAATGGTGAGCGATACCGGTCGATGATAACCAACTTCTTTTGGCCTGAAATCGAGAATATGGATCTGCACAACATGTGGTTTCAACAGGACGGCGCTACGTGCCACACAGCACACGCTACGATGGATGTTCTGCACGAGCAATTTACGGGCATGGTCATCTCGCGCGGAGGCGACGTGAACTGGCCACCGAGATCGTGCGATTTGACCCCGCTGGACTTTTTCTTGTGGGGTTTTCTTAAGTCGCAGGTCTATGCCAACAAACCGCAAACCACCGATGCCCTCAAAGTTAACATACGCCACGCCATCGATCAAATACAGCCCGATTTGTGCGCCAGAGTCATCGAAAATTGGACCTTTCGTGTGCGCGCCACCAACCGAAGCCGTGGCGGTCATTTGAATGATGTCATATTCCATATGTAATGGGGTCGATGGACCTTTCAAATAAAAAAAAAAATTCGCAAATATCTCTCCTACATGTATTTTTTTTTTCATTTCAAAGATCAAGCGTCCCTATTGGAAAACCCTTTACTTCCTTTTCCATTCCATAAAGTAGAAAGTTGTAGAAGAAAATCGGTCGAGTCTCGGATGCTGGTCAAATATTTTTTTGATTTCTGATACAGTGTAGGAGACTAAGCTTTGGAATTTTAAAACTTACAAACATTTTTTGCATGGATTGTTTGCTTTTTGTTGTCAAAAGCTCTATCTACATTTTTCCTATTGTTGTATCTTCGCGAAACCCCTCAGATATCTTCACGGAACCCTAGGGTACGCGGAACTCCTTTGTTTGTTAATTTGTATTCGAATTACTGCCTGCATAAGAATATATCTCATTCAATTTCTAAAAATTTCTAAAAATAGCTTTGAGAGTTTTTCGTATTAAATTCAAATAAATTGGAACAACTAGAGAAAGTCAAGACTTGTTTTGCCCTGCTATATACGATAAAACCTTTCGTCAAATTTCAACTTAAAAAAGAAGAAAGAATGTTGATAGACTCAAACAATAAAGGATGCTCAAAAATATGGAAGCAGTTTTGAACCGTTTTCTCTTCATTCGCATTAGCTTTCCATTCTCCTGAATAAATCTCTATACTCTAATCTACTGTAAATTCCGGTCACTTGTGCGTGAATACACTCATTATTTTTAAAATTTTGAACCGAACATTAAGATTTGACCCGCTCTGTGGCTCACTTGGTTGAGTCACACTCTACGATGCTAGTAATCTAGAGGTCCGGAGATCGAATCTCGGTTCCAAAATTTCCGTACATGTTCAGATAGGAAATATATAGTGCTTTCAACATTATATACACTCCGAAATGATATACAATGTAACGTTGACTCGAAATTGCCTATAAACGGCTGAGTTAAGCACGCTATATGGTACTGAGAAAAAGAAGAATTCAGATTTTCCAGCAAAAAATTTTCAGTCAGTGCTTACATATAATTTTTCTAGCAGCACTTGTAGATTACTTCAGTAATGCTTACCTGTTCGAAACTCTAGATCCAATGTGAAAAAGTAAAAGAACGTAAAGCCCTGTGCTGTAGGGTTTCTATTCTATCGATACGCTTTAATTTTACAATTGTAACAATTGAAATTTGAGGAAGTGCTGAATTTTCTATTGTAGTTCTGAAAATGGTTTCACGTTTTTATGAACACTTCACACGTTGAATAATTCCAGCTAAAACTTTACTTTTGCTTTGTTTTACGTATCTAAAGTAATAATAAAAAATGTGTGACCGAAGGGGGGGGGGATTGATCCCCTTGATCCCCCCCCTTATCTACGCCACTGATGGTGTTATCTTAAATAATGAGCTTTTGGTTAAAGATCTTGGTGTATCGCTTACTTTTAATGAGCATGTTCAAAATATTGTAAAAAAAGCTAATCAATTATTAGGTTTTATAATTAGATCTACTAAAGATTTTACGGATTTGAATGTGTTACGACATCTGTATATAACAATTGTCAGGCCTTTATTGGAATATTGTTGTGTACATTGAAGACCGTATCATAATTGTTATTCTTTAATGCTGGAACGCGTGCAGAAAAGATTTTTAAGAACGATCGCAGTACGCTTGGGGTACAGTTTTAATGAAGTCCCTTACGATTTGCTTTATATTCAATTTAAAATCAGTAAACTTGAAGTTAGAATGAATTGGTATGATGCATGCTTTTTACACAAACTACTCAATAATATGATAAATGTCCCCGAACTCCTGTCAGAAATTGATTTTAACGTTCCAAGTAGGCTTACGCGATCTAATAATATCTTTTCTATACCGTTTCAACGAACAGTTTATCTTTTTAACTCACCGATTACACGTTGTACGCGTTTAATAAACACATATTATGCAGATTTCTATGATCCATTTTTCCATTCAATTAATTGGCTTAAGCATTTACTACTGAATTAATTTTTCCTCATTTAATAGTATATAAGACTTTGAAATTCTAGTTAAGACATATTGAATTAGTATCTGAAGTTTTTGTTTTCCTATTTTGTACTTAATATTCTACCTTACTTTTATTTAATTTTTGTATATTGGGTTTTTCCGTTTGAATAAAAATAAATAAATAAAAATAATAAAAAGGATTAAGGAGTATCCTTTTTTGTCCTTTTTGGGACCTTTCCGATCAAAATTTGTTTTTAGCAAAATGAGTTTTTAGATGGGAGCTCTCACTCTATTTTTTTCTATTTGGAGGCCTGAAATGGGATATTTTGACTGCACTATATTACAATGCAATAAAGTTAATTTTCTTTATTGTAAAAATTTACTACAACAGTAGTAATAATTTATCGTAGATAATAATTAAAGTTAATCGTTTGACTTTTTGAATTTCACTTCTGATTAATAAAATTATCTGTCTTAACTGTAAACTTTCACCACGAAAGTAGTAAAACTTGCAGTCCAAAATAGTAAAATTTAATTTTAACATTTTTACTGCAGTAAATGAAAAAATAAAAATTGTATACAACGGTAAGATATTCATTTGTTTATTTGTTCCTAAGAAAAGTTTGTTTACAAACATGATAAAATAAGCAAATTTACATTCACATAATGGTTATCAAATTTTATTTATCGCATTCTCGATAATGCGGACTAAATTAAGGTAGGGTCGATCCGGGTTGTGTAAAATTCGGGGAAGTCAACTATCTTCATCCTGTTTTATTTCTTCTGTCTGTGAAGAATTTCGGTGAGTTCAAATCCTTAAATTTGTGTTCTTTCCTAAAAGCAAGGAACAGAAAAAACATGTAATTAAATTGCACAAAATAGAGAAAAGTTTAATTTGGTATATAAATAAATATAGTTCGAATGCAATGCAATCTTTGAGATACAAATTCCTGAAAACTCGATGTTTCGAGGCCGGTTTTCAAGGTACGTACTGTGCTTCAAATTGTTATTATTAATATGAATTTATGAATCACCTTTTCCTTAATTTAAGAGTATAATAAATTCCGTCTTCATTCTCAATTTTCACACCTAGACTGCATCAATAATACGGTGTCTGTTTTAAAGATAATCACAAGTTCTTGCAATGCTTTACTTCTGACTCCATCAGTTGATTCAATGTACGTACTTCCTATAATAATATAATAATTTTAGTCACAATAAAATAAACGTAAAATTGTAAATATGTATATTTACTTACCACGGAATAAACGGCTATATTGAAGGAATTTTCTGTAAAAATCGCACGACGCCAAACTGATTTCATCCATAAAACAATATTATTTTTAAAATTTAATTTTTCATAAAATAAGTCAGGAATTACTACAGTTTAGTGAAATCTATTGCGTTTGTAATTAATTTTACCGAAATATAATGTAATAAATTTGTTCACTGCAATGTAATGAAAATTGTATAAGCAACCGATATGTCAAGTTCACAACATTTTGTAGTAAACCGATAAATGTATATTAATTATGTAATGAATATTAATTATTTAATTAATAGTGAATTTTTTTACTCGTTTTAGTAAAATTTACTACAGAAATTTCTCTCGGTATACTGACATCAGATATGTAAGTCCGCCATACTGGCCAACGGAACGACTTTTGCAGTGTTTTCTTTACTTTTTTTCTAATTTATTTAAACTGCCTCCTAAAATATCGAAATATGTATATTTCACACAACATTATTCAATGGATGAAAGTTTCAGAAATATGCCGCCTTAAAATTGGGGGAATATGGGAAATCCGGTCCTGGATGCATGATGTGTCATCATAAGATAAGACAAAGTAGTAATAGAAATAAAAGAGCCAAATAACACTTTCACTGTCAACTATGATATCTCCAATTCTCAACTTTTTTCGAGTTGTGAATGCTAATATTTTCGCGAGAAAGCAAGTTTCAAAAATTTGTCGCCCCTTAAAATCTGCCGCTCCGGGCAGCTGCCCGGGTTGCCCATATGGGAAATCCGGCCCTGCGCTTCGCAGTTTGGGCCTTAGAGCAGTTTGAATTGGACAACGATTTTGGGCGAAAAATTATCTTTTCTGATGAGGTGCATTTTCATATCGGCGGCTACGTTAATAAACAAAATTGATGCATCTGGGTCTCGGAAAACCCGCACGTTGTTGTCGAGAAGCTAATACATTCACAGAGTGACAGTTTGGTGCTGATTGTGGAGTGGTGGCATCATTGGACCATTTTTTTTTTCAAAATGAGGCTGGTAGTGGTAACAACGTTTTGGTTAACAGTGCGCGTTACCGAGCCATGTTATCCATTTTTTTTTACTAAAATTGAAGACATGGATTTGGACGACCTCTGGTTCAAGCAGGATGGCGCGCCATGCCACACAGCCACAATCGATCTTTTATTAAATTCCCAAATCCAGAAACGATTCAAGCACTTAAGGCCAATATCATCCAAGCAATCCGTGAGCTACAGCCTGAAACCGCTACTGCGACGCACGCCAGCCGGGGCAGTTGTGTGCTATTATAAATGGGAGCTTATTTACTTTCTAATAAAGCCAAAAGGCATGGAAAAAAAATTTTAATTTTGTTCACTTTATTGCAGTTTTAAAAACGAACTTGTAATTGGCCCACCCTTTACATATATATATTATTGATCAGTGTGACGAGAGAAATCGATTGAGCAATGTCCGTCTGTCCGTCTGTTGCAATGCAAACTAGTCCCTCAGTTTTGCAGCTATATCGAACTGAAATTTTGTATGCAAGTTTCTTTTTCGTGTACGCTGTATATATGTATGTTTGTCACGCTCTGTGGCTCACTTGGTTGAGTCGCACTCTACGATGCTAGTAATCTAGAGGTCTGGAGATCGAATCTCGGCGTGGTCCAGGAAATATATAGTGCTTGCAACATTATAGACACTCCGAAACTACATAAATGCAATGTAACGTTGACTCGAAGTAGCCTATAAACGGCTGAGTAAACGCAAGGGGTTACGGTACAGAGAAGAAGAAGAAGTATATATGTCGGAGCAAATAGAATCGGACCATGGGGTGTTCGGCTGCCATAGAAACCAACCCCTGCCAATTACGTTCTTCTAAGAAAATCTTTTTTCTTTATGAACCAATCTCAACCAAACTTCATCCAAGTCTGTTCCTTGTAAAGCCTTAAAACATACATATCTAGGAACGGATGGAATCGGAACGTTACGTCGTAGGGCTGCCATACATCATACAAAGCAACTTTCCTTTTCCTTTCCTTTTTGAATCATAACCAAAATTCATCCAAGTGTGTTCCTGGCTTAGCCTCAATGCATCCAGGAACAGATGGAATCGGAACACGTCATAGGGCTGCGGTGGAAATTATAAACACAAAAGACGTTTAAGTTGTGTAAATGTGACGGGTATTCAAATTTCGGCCGCGCCCGAAATTAGCCTCGGTTTCGTTTTAACTCGTTCAGATCGGAGACATCAAAGCTGAACAAGAATAACGATTTCGGTACTCCCACTTTTTTCATCATCAAATAATAAATACAAAATAAATTCATTCATTCCCACACTCTCAGCTGCATTTTATGTGATGTATGGAACTTAGCCCGCACTCTATTTTTTCGTCCTTAATTATGATTGACACTTTCATTACGACTACGTCTACGCTTGAGGCACTGGTCAAATCAATTCATTCATAATGTCAATACGTCTTGCTGGCGGAAGAATCAAAAAACCTAAAGGAAGGGTCTTTCTTTTTAACTATGCGTGAACTCGAATGTATCGCAGCTCATTAAGTTTTTAAAGACCCGCCGATCGTCACGTGCATGAACACTTGGAATACATACTCGAAACGGGGGCCAAATGGATTGTACTTTTGCCCATTGGACCTTGCCTTCGATATCACATTATTGCTATGGTGGTTCAATTAAGAAGTACATACTTCGTGTATAGCTTGCATGCATGTTTGTACGAATGTGCATGAGGCGAGGTCACGAAAAGGTCTTTCGATGGTCAAGAAGAAATTGATTGGAAAACGCTGAAATGCCTGCCAATAGCCCGCACATACCAAAGCGTCTATGTCTGGCATGCACTTTCTGAAATTGAGAAAAACAGTGCTCGCATATTCAGTGTGTCATACACTCGATGTAATTCATTCATATGTCTGCGCGGTACTCATCCAATTAAGATCTCCTTTGTTGAGTACTCGCAGCCTCGCTATTGGGCTTGGGGCCAGCGCCCGCTCTAGGGGGGGGGGGGCAAGCCGGGCGGTCGCCTGGGGCGCCGAATTTTAGGGGCGCCATTTTGGCTAAAGTACGAATTTAAAAAAATGAAAAAGCCGAAAGGAAAAATTTAATATTAACTTCGATTTAGTGAAAAGGTAACCATGGAAACTACAAACGAAATAAAAAGAGGCGAAACGAAGGAATAAGATTTTGTTTGTACAAATAAGCACATATCAATTTAGATATACGCGTTAATTTTTGAATTTATCAACTGTATTATTAGTTCTCTTTTGAAAGTTGTGTTTTAAAGATGCAAAGTTATTGCTAGGATTTGAAGAAAAAAGAAAAAGAAAATTATTGGAGAATGATGTGCTAATTTCGTTCTCCAATTGAACATTTCTTTTCATCAGAATTAAGGATTTGCTTGCATGATCCCTAATTCCTGCCAAAAGGAAAGTTGTCTTATTCTACTAACCTTTCTCATATGCGGAGAAAATTTGTGTTTCTAAAGAAAAAATCTTCTTTCTTCCCCCAATCACACTGCTAGCAGTTTACCGAATACCGCACAAATGACAAAATTGAAATCGTCATCATCTCTGTTCCTCCCAAGCGTGTGTCGCCGGAACTTTGATTTTTTGCGCGCGGTTTTGCAAACCCCGATCAGCAGTGGCGCAACCAGGATCTTATCCTTATTACTGGACATTTGATTGTACTATTTTTCAGTAAGGAGGTTTTCACACTTGTACTTAATCTGGCCAGATTACGTAATCTGCGGTGTGGTGAATTTAAAAATATATGGAATTTGACAGCTCAGATTAAGTAATTTGCACAGATTACGTAATCTGGCCCTTAGTGTGAAAACCCCCTTAGGATACTATACGGTGTTTTCGGTTTTTTTTTAGCTCTAATTGCATCCACGCGTATTTTCGATGTATTTTTTTTCTTAGCCAAGCGTAATGCAGACGCGAGTGTAATGTCGTCTCGTTATCATCCAGTTCTTTCTTCTGTTTCATAAAACAGAAGCACATATTGAATCGTGGAAGTCAAAAGGGACTTTTCTATTTTTTTTTAGAGATCTCTTAAAATAATTTTACGAAATGTTGAATAGAAATAAGTTTTATTGATGCCTCCGTGTACAAAGTCACCGAATTACATTTTCAAGACATAAAATCATCCACAATTTCAATTGAAACTCACATTATGTTTTAGCTTTAAAATAATAATTGGAGCTCGATAAAAACTACTATTAACGAAGCAGATAGATTTTTTTTGCAGCGCATTTATTAGAATTTTTTGTTAGAAAAATCACCTTAAACTTGCCGCGTTTTTGTTGTTTTTTTGCACAAAGCTATTTCTGAAATTCCGGGAAGGATGATGACAGACCATCGAAACTGGTAAATAGCCTATTATTCTCCAAAAACAAGAATTCATGTTTACCTAAAATCTGTAACAATATGCATTATGCTACATATTTCATTTTACAATTTTTGCTTTTCCCAATTTTTGAGTCTCTTAGCCCCTCTTGTGGCTGCGCCATTGCCGATCAGTGTGGTTGTGACCCAAATATTTTGTTTTAGCCTGTTAATCATCATCAATGTGGCACGATAGCCCGACGTCGGGCCTTGGCCGCCTGAATCGTTGACCTCCAATTGTCGCGGTTACGTGACCTCGTCCTCCAGTTTCGGAAGCCCAGCAGCTGGTGGGCGTCTTCACCTACGGAGTTCTCCCAGCGAGCTCTCGGTCGTCCACGCAACCTCGCTCCGTCAATTCGTTGTGCGTTCATCACTTTCTTTGGCATGCGATTATCGTCCATCCGTTGTACATGCCCCGCCCATTGCAAACGTTGAAGCTTCACGATTTTCGATACTTCCAGCTCATCGTACAATTGATACAACTCATGGTTGTACCGGATACGCCATTGGTCTCGCTCGCGAACGGCCCCGAAAATTCGCCGAAGGACCTTTCGTTCGAATCGGTCTAGCAAAATTTCGGAGGCTTGGGTGAGGGTCCATGTTTCGCAGCCATAACATAGCACGGGTCGGATGATCGTTTTGTACACGCGGAACTTCGTGTTCCTGTGCGCAAGTTTCGAATTAATTATAGGGAGGACCGAGAAATATGTCTTATTGGCTAGTTGTATCCGTCTGTTAATAGCAGATCAATAAATATTGAACCTCCGGAGAAATCATAAGAAATGAGAAATAAGTAGTCATGTAAACACTCAGCACTTAAAATCGTTAAAAAAAACCTCCTGTGAGAAGTTTCATGCCCAAAGCCACCATTTTCAACACAATTTCTTGCCAGGCATTTAAAAAAAAAACATACATATGTATGTATATCCTAATTGGCAGCAATTCCATTTTAATTCGCCCGATCACGCCGCGAATGGATTCATTGAAGCATCTAGCATTAAGTGGGAAAATTTCGGACAAAGTAGCTTGGATCTCAGCAAGATGAAGGATGGGAACACGCCGCAGCCGCAATAGCTGTTCTCCCTAATATGTTTCCAGGCATGCTAATATCGGAACTTGGCTAGGCTCCCCAATTTAATGTGTTAAGTGTTTTAGTGGAAGACAAATGTTTGCATTAAAAAACTATCTCTTACGTCATTCTAAAATCCCTCAGGTTTCCATGAGCCATCTGTATATATTTTTTTGCTGGTGGTGAATAATATGTGCCTCCGCCTAGGGAAATTTAGCTTTAATGGAATATCAAAAAACTCTCTCTAGAAGATCTTCTTGAACTGAGGTGAGTTGCGCTTGAGAGTATGAATGATGACGGAACAGGTTTCTACTACATACTATCAACAACATAACATAACATACTACAATCTACTATTAATCCGCCTGGTACAGTATCTAAGGGGCGGCAATTTGTCCTCTCGCCCGGGGCGGCCTAAGTGCTAGAGCGGGCGCTGCTTGGGGCAAGAGTCATTGTTTATTCCTCCTATTATGTTTTCATGGTCGGTAGTGGTGTAAATATGAAAACAAGGTTGGCTTCATTCTCAAGTAGTTTCTTTGCATTCGTCTTGCTTAACCCTCAGATGACCGACAACTTTTCCAACGGTTAAAGCCCAACAAGGTCCCCACAGGGACCTGCACTATACAATGATGCTTATAACAGTTTCATCTATGAATATTAATTAAATTATCACTTTTTTTGGGTTGAATGTTAAATGCTTAGTAGTATAAAATATAGTAAGCAGTTTGAATTAAAGAAAAAACCACTTTATTTTCTTTTTTATATATGTAAATACATAGTAAACAAAGTGCTAAGCAATTCCCGAGCCTGGTTCTTTAAGAAATCACGTGGCAGAAACGTGTTGCTGCTTCGAACTGTCTCAACAAATGCTAGCTCTTTGGATTTAAGCTGCAATGCCAACTCCAATGTCGTGAAAAAAAATATCGGCGTTTATAGTTCATCTACTTCTTTCATAGCGGTGAACCAACTCTAAGACCACTTTCTCTCCCTATTTGGTTTGCTGTTCTCCGTCAGACTGTTTTTCACTGTAAATCATCCCTTTAAAGGGGTAATACGATTGTGCATCGCAAAGGCACCATATTTTGGTACCGTATTATGCTCGTTTCGACAGTATGTACTGCGTGAAGTGAGTTCGGCTTCGAAAGGGGAACGATTTCTCGTCTACAGTCATGGACTCGTGTGGTGTAAAGGCCTTCTCCAAATTGGCCATTACCATGGTCCAGATGTCGTCTGTTGCAGCAGTCTTGCTTTCCTGAAGCCTCGTCTCCCAATCGAATCGAATCATTCTGTTTATTGCTTTGTAGCGGACATAGCTGCTTTATATAGAGGCAAAAGTGTATCCATAATTCTTCTCCGAATTCGACTGATAGCCCCTCGAATACAGCAAAATCCCTATATAGGCGTGAAAATAATTCAGGGTATATTCCTTGGTTTTCCATTTGGGTTTTTGGAATTCCACATTGCTGCGCTTTCATTCCCCTTCCTATTTGTCTCGCGGATAATGATGTAAGCGATCTCATCAGTGATGATTGACTTGAAGACTCCTAAAGGATCCGCAACAGTTCCAGCAGCAGGCCCTGGACGACGTTGGGTATAGTTTACGACGAATGAGTTCGAATGCAGCCACTAGCTGGTGGATTAGCGTACCACTTCTAGAAATGAGGCCTTTCATTAGGAATTGCTGCTGCAAAGGCTGCAGTGTTTTCAAACAGGTCGCCATCGTCCGATGAATCTGAATAATCTGCCACTTCAACCTCCACTTCGATTTCGACATCAGACTCGTTTTCATCCGGAATATACTCATCATCACTGTTCTCGTCGGCAAAGGGATTATCTTCATGATCCTGCTCCAAGTGTCTGGCCAAATTCTCCACGTCTGCATCTTGGTCACTATTGTATCCCAAGCACTAATTTTTCCCGATGGTTATTGCTTTCTTACAACGGCTTTGATATTGAGCGAGCTTTTAGCGCGATGATGCGTTGTACTATTAGCAACACCTAGAGCTGAATGAATGCAGGTGCAGCGAGGTCTTTCTTATACATAGACCTTAATCACAAGAGTTCAACGAATCGGAAAGATCCCATGTGTACCTATTACGAACACACTAATAACAAAAGTTGCCACTGATTATAAGAAAAGGAAGCGATTATTTCTGTTTATTTTACCTTTTTCTATTGAATTTGCCAGAACCAAATGGTTTTTACCAATAAAATTGAAATGAAAAACTTCTTATCGTTCTCATTCCCAGTGAATTTGCAAATAACCTGTTAACAATTCCTCTTAATACATGAAGGTCCCAGTGGACCTAGTTGGGCTTCACCGCCATATATGACTTTAGCCGGCTGGTTATGACGAAATTTTTTAAAGAAATAATTCGAAACAGATTGCATTTGCTTCTAAACATATTGATTGGAGAAGTCAAGGGAGCTGAGCCGGTTCGATTGAACCATATTCAAATGGCTCAAATTTGAAAATGCCATAGGTCCTCAGGGACCTTGTTGGTCATCTAAGGGTTAAGAGACATACAACATCGACATCGTGCATATTGTATTACTCAGGATTACTCGCGGTATCGTCGGTTAACCAATCAATAAAAATTGAAATTAATTTTGAAGTCTCCACGGTATGAGTTGGGCGAAGACATGGTCCATGTCAACTACAAAGATGCTGAGGGTCCATTCCATTATACTATGTCATAAAATATTATGACTCGACCTATTAATACTTGAACAGTTTATGTAATAAAACCATATCAGTTTTTAATTACAGTATACACTCGACTGCACGTTTGACCATTAACGATTTTCAGAATCCAGTAAGATTGATTTAATCAACATTCTGCAGTACGATTGTTTTCTTTTGTTGTAGAATCTGAAACGTCTGGAACAGCGGAAAGTAAACGTAAGCGCTGCGTGATGTTGTTGAGCTAAGCGTATTGTTAAAGTTGAATTTTGTTAAATGAAAAAAATTTTCAATAATTTTTGTCAGATGATTTTCGATTTTCCACTCAAAACTCATTTTATTGCGGAGCCAGGAAGCCCTTACTACAAACGAATGTCCGTTATGGTAAACTTCTTAATGTTTGTTCAAACATTTACATGTGTTCATCAATTTATTCAGTTCATAAGGTTCACCTGCACTGACCCATGTCTTGTCCATGTTTTAAAATCCTGCCATAATCTGGGATTTGAATATTTTCAAAAGGGTTTAACATTATTTCATAAATATCTTTTCCTTTCTCTTCGCGTCACTCATCCCATTGTCATATCCAATCTCTGTACAACAAACCATTAACATACCTTAATGGTCCCAGACATTTTTCCAAGGATTTACAAATTTTGCACGTATTATGCCAACACTAATTGTCGGCATCGAGATTCTGTAAAAGGTCATAAAAAGGCGACCGACAAGATTAAAAATACAACACAAAAGATATTTGAGCGTCGTCTGTGCGCGCACATAGAACGCGGGCTCTAAAAGACAAGTGCAATAGTAAAGGCTTACGTTTATAAGGATGACGACGCGATTGGCTATGACCATGTAGAGTTTCGTCAGGCGTCACGTACTTACATACTACAATCGTGAACGTTGTATAAGGTATATTCATCGGGTCCAAGGTATGCCGGGGGTCCATACCATAAACGACCACCAACCGGTCACAACCAATTAACAAGAAGGCAAAGAGGTTCGTCACTTCAATATACGCAACAACAGAACAGTTCGGTTTTCGTTATACCAATCCCACGGTCAGGCAATTGATCAGGTACAACGATCCAAACACCTGAATGCACCTGAGTAAATCAATTCATACCTCGAAATGGTAAATCAACAACACGAGAAAAAATCATGTGTGTCTTCGCTCAAGAAGAATGGATCTTGGAGGTTTCATACAAGAACCCAGATTGCTTGGAATGTCTGACTGAATGGCTATGTCCACACATGTGCGCTTTCGTCTTCACTATCGTCTTCAAGCTCCGTATCCACTTTCAATATTGAACGCGTCGTTGATTGCGTCAAGTGAACAGAAGAGATCAATGCCTCATTCTATCCACATCTGTTCATTATTTATCGGGAAATATGTGCCGCGGCTTTGGTCAGGACGGGTAAATGATAAATTCTTTCATGAATAGTATGAATAGATGATGAGTTGTTTATATTTAACATTAGCAATAGCGTTCAAGAATGAATGCGTTTCTTCAATAGCGCAAGCATCTCAAGTTTCAATTGTCAAAATGATGAAGACGAACGAAAATTGAAACTGTCTAGACAGGCACAATGATATGATGATGATCGTAAAGGTGACCATGAATGGTAGGGATTAGAGTGGCTCTTTTGAGTGCGTTGGGATTGGTCATAAATTGCCTGTTATTTGGGAAACTGACACATTCATTGGTCTTGTTTTAATAGCCGCAGGAAAAGAAGTAATTATCTAAACAAGATTTTAAAAATGGAATTCACAGTGAAGGATTTTTCGAATAAAATTACAAAATCGAACTTGACAAAATAAAAAAAAATGAACTATCCAAAAATTACAAAAATCATGAAATTGTGTAAAAATTATATAAGAGAGTTTTAGTATGCCGTTGGAAATACACTCCCAATCAATACGATAGTTCCACTTGTAAAATAGCTGCATCTCGGTAAGTGATAACGGTATTTTCTTCAAACTTGGTGACAATATTTCCAGTATCCTGCTTGTTTTTTGAATGACAGAAAGTCTCAAATCCGGAGTCCCGTTAGGATTTTCTTTCGAGAATTCTTAAAAACAGTACAAATGGTGAAGTCAATAGGATAGTTCCAGTGGAAATAAAACCTCAAATAACGGTAAGAAAGGATATTTTTACTTTGAAAAATGTAGCTGGTAATAAGTAAAACTGTTTTTAAGTAATTTGAGCTCAAAAAGTTCATCTGGGGTAGAATTGTATAGTTTTTAACGGTAAATTAAATTAATTTCGCCCCAAGCTCCTCTAAACGTTCGCAGAAGAGCTTCAGTGTTCTTAAACTATCGTCTAACTGTATAGATCTTCCTTCTCATTCATCCCACACATTTTTGATGGTATTTGGATCTAGGAATGATGGTGGTCTTTCCAAAACCTTGATTGGTTGGTCTTGAAGCCAACCTTTTATCAGTCTTGCTCCACGATTGACGCCATTATCTTGTTAAAATCTCAAAGAAGTTGCATGGAAAATGTCGGTAATTTTAAGAATTATATTACCCAGAATGTTTTTATAATCCTGGACGTTGTGAATACCCCTAATTTCCTCAAGCTCAATAGTTCCATATCGAGATATTCAAACCCATACTTCGACATTTCTTACTCTGAGTGATGCTAGAAAATTTATTGCTTCTTGCTCAAATCATGGAAATGATACCTAAATCCATCTGGACCGCCGAGATTTAATCTTTTCCGCCACAAAAATAACGCGTTTGTCCAATCCATACAGTTTCTACATTGCGGTTGAATATCTTGGTATGGAACTATTGACCTTTTTTAAATTAGGGGTATTTAGTGTACCCAGGCTTTTAAAGATATTCTTCCTAGTGTAATGCCTAAAACTTGCGACATGTTCCATGCCACTCCTTTAAGATTTTAACAAAATAATAATAACACTAATCATACGAAGCAAGACTGATAAAAGATTGGTTTCAAGACCAACTAATCAAGGTTTTGGCAAGAACTCCATACTTCCTAAATCTAAATACAATCAAAAATGTGTGGAGATGGATGACAAAAAGATCTCTACCGTTAGACGATAATTTAAGAACAGTGAAGCTCTTTGGCGACCGTTTAGAGGAGCTGAGGACGAAATTAACTGAATTTACCGTTAAAACCTATAAAGTTCTATCCCAGATCAACTTTTTGAGCTTAAATTACTTAAATGAAGTTCAACTTATTACCAGCTACATTTTTCAAAGTAAAAATATCCTTTCTTACCGTTATTTGAGGTTTTATTTCCACTGGAACTATCCTATTGACTTCACCATTTCTACTGTTTTTAAGAAATCACGTAAGAAAATCCTAACGGAACTCCGGATTTGAAACCTTCTGTTATTCAAAGAACAAGCAGGCTACTGAAAATATTGTCACCAGGTTTGAAGAAAATAGCGTTATCACTTACAAAGATACAGCCATTTTACAAGTGGAACTATCCTATTGATTGAGACTGTATGTAGTAGATACGACATAATTTGACATTCCATATAAAAATTCACTTGCTTACCGTATTTACGAAACAGTATTATCATAATTTTGCATGTACTAATTAGGCAATGATTTCGCCAATTTCGACTGTTTTCAAAGCACCAAATACCTATACGGAAGTACACCCATGCCTACTTGGGATATGCAAAATTATGATATACTGTTTCGTATACGGTAAGCAAGCGATTTTTTGTAAGGAATGTATAATTATGTCGTACTATTTCCAACTACATGCTAAAACTCTCTATTAACTCAGGAAGGGAATAATGGATTTTAAACGAGCCTACCTAATCTGTACGGGTGACGCTAGCGGTCCTATACAGGACAACAAATTAGTTTTTGTGAAATCTCGATAACGGTAACATGTATTGAAAAGTGGTGTACTGCAGACTCATTGCCCATGCGATTAAAGTAAGTGTAAAAATGCCCCTATCTATTCACCCTTAGCGGTGTTTGGAACAAGATTTTATGCAAATTTCTATAACGCTAAAGTTCACTAAAAAGTTATTTATTGTAAATTTAATTCTAAAAAAAACTTGTCAAATCTCTTACGGTAATTTTATCTCATAAAGGTACAACGAATTTGTATCTTCTGGGACACCATCTGCCCCGACAACAGTTGAGTAACTTTCTAAAAACTTTGCAGGCTACTAACTTACGATAAGCAACTTTTTAGTGGGTTTTACCGTTATAGAAATGTTCATTGATGAAAATACAATTTAAACCCCTTGGCTCCGGTTTGAGAGCATAATCGCAAGAGCTAACACGTTTCTTATACACCACTTTTCAGTAAGTATCTATAATTTACCGTTATCGAGATTTGTTAATTCGTAAGTGTTTAACCCTTCAGTGGGCGCGCGGGCTACAATTGTAGCCCACACTTTTTTAAATGGTAACCATTTTCAGGATATGAACCGAATTCATTCGAACTGCTCAGTAGCTGTTAAAATGCTGCTTCTTAATCAAATAAGAATGGTTTTAATATTTTTTTAGCCTAGAAACTAATATTCTTTTGCGATCGAAGTCCACTGGGCTACAAGTGTAGCCCGGGCGCCCATTCATGTTACTTTTTTGGTACTCATACATATCCATTAAAATAAAAATATTATTATAAAACATTGTAGAAAAAAGCAACAGTAAAATGTTTAACATAAAAAAAAAAACGGTTTCAAGATAAATGAACAAAAGATAGATTACTATTTTCACGAAAAACCTGGAGTCGAAGTCAAAATTTCTTACAGCGTGCATCTGTTACATGTTGCTAACATAACTTAGTTTCTGGATGAAATTTTTATCAATTTTAGCGTAAATATTGTGAGAACAGTTAATCTGAATATTGTAAGTAGAAATTCAATCAGTTTGACTTACAATATATTTAGCTTTCTAGCAAGAAACTGTACTCCCAGTGTAAAAAAGTGTGAATATTGAGTACCGAAAAATAGGGTAAGTTTGAAATTCCACAAACTGGGCATTTTTAACTGCATTCTCTCGCTCAATGTTCTATTTCGAAGATTTTTTTACTGAATTCTGCGAATATAAACTTTTTTTGTACTTTTTATTTTAAAAAGTAACTATTTTGTCCACCTAAGTAAATTAATATGAAAAAACACTAAAAATAAGACTAATTGGCACTTTGCCCTCTTTTATTACATATATTTTATTGGAAAATTAAGGATTTTATATTTTTCATTCTGTACAACATTCACCAGACCGCAGACCGAGCAGGAAAAAAAATTAAAATTGAACCATATTTTGTATACTATTTTTTTTTTGGGCTGCAATTGTAGCCCGCACGCCTAACCACGTGACAAATAGGTGCGCGCCTAACGAAGGGTTAACGCTATATATGTTATGTTGAGAACCTAGAAAGGAAGGTTCCTGCATTTTGAAGTTGTTCAAGTTTTCTAGGGTATATTGACAGCATTCATGATGGACACGATGTTTCGAAAGAAATAACGGGATACCTACATAATCCTGCTCCGCTGTACTTTATCCTGACATTACCAAATCCGACCCTTTAAAAATCCTACCATAGCAAGAACCCGCCAACTAAAAATCTCGCTAGTGGATAGTGAAACGAGACCGAGGCTAATTTCGGGCACAGCCGAAATTTGAATACCCGTCATATTTGAATGCAACTTAAGCTTCTTTTGCGTTAACGATTTCTACCGCAGCCCTATTAGTCCAATAATATCGTATTTTCGTCAGGAAAATAATACAGAAGTTTATTTCTCAATTTTGTTATATGTATTTTGGGGCGCTGATTCCGAATATCAACTTTGCACCCTAAAAAACGTGCCGCAACCTTTAAAAAAGGGGGGAAAGGGGGCATTTTTTCGGTTTTTTGCGATTATTTCCAAAACGGTAAAAGATACAGAAAAATGGTCTGAGAACGGAAAAAACTACATAAAATTATCTTTGCAATGATATATAACACATTAGAGTTTAATTGGATATTTCGGCGTTAGAATAGCACATAAATTAGAATATTTTCATTTTAGACCTTTTTTAAAAGCTCCATAACTTTTCAAAGAATGTTAACTCAGCCGTAAAGTTTTGTATAAGTATTCACAACAAGTTTAAGATAATTTTAACGTAAACATTGAGTCGCTCCGGTCAAGGACCCCCAGTATCCCCCCATTTAAATTTTTCAAAACGGCATATCCATAACTCCCCCCAAAATTGGAGCAGAGTGCTAAATTTTGGTTTGTTGAAATTGGAGCTCATAGTGACCCCACCCACCAAAAATCAGCTCATTCGGATAAAAACTAAGGGTACCTCCCATACAAAGTGACCCATCAGGAATTTGTTCTACGTACGAGTAGGTACTACTCATTTTATAAACTGTAGAACAAAGTTGTCTTGGGTCACTTTGTATGGGAGGTACCGTTAGTTTTCATCCGAATGAGCTGATTTTTGGTGGGTGGGGTGACTATGACCTCCAATCGCAGCAAACCAAAATTTACCACTCAGCTCCAATTTTGGGGGGAGTTATGGACATGCCGTTTTGAAAAATTTAAATGGGGGGATAATGGGGGTCCTTGACCGGAGTGACTCAATGTTTACCTTAAAATGATCTTGAACTTATTATGAGTACTTATACAAAATTTAACGGCTGAACTAACATTCTTTCAAAAGTTATGGAGCTTTTAAAAAAGGTCTAAAATGAAAATATTCTAATTTATGTTCTATTCTAACGCCGAAATATTCAATTAAACTCTAATGTGTTATATATCATTGCAAAGATAATTTTATGTAGTTTCTTTCGTCCTCAAACCATTTTTCTGTATCTCTTACCGTTTTTGAAATAATCGCAGAAAACCGAAAAAATGCCCCCCTTTCCCCCCTTTTTTAAAGGTTGAGGCACTTTTTTTAGGGTGCAAAGTTCATATTCGGAATCAGCGCCCCATAATACATAAAGAAACAGTGAGAAAAAAACTTCTGTATTTTTTTCACGGAATGGTACTAAATCGACACGATATTACTGAACTATATGACGTGTTCCATCTACGTGTTGACTCTAATATTTGCGGGCTGGTTTGTATGACAGCCCTATGACGTAATGTGTACGGTTTAAGAGTGTTTTTTTTTTTAAAGCATTCATTAATTATCCGCCGATGACGATATTTTAGTGCGACGTTGCAAAAATTGTAAAGATGGTCCTAGTTCGATCCGTTGAGTAGAGCATTAACTTCCGATTCCTCTAAATGTTCTTTGCCAAATATGTCTCTTCTTGTTTCTTTCAGTACCAGACACACCCCTATGAAGTGCCGGGAATCTTCTCTGACTCTCAAATTACATAGGCTGCAGAGTATGGGCAAATTATTTCGGTGTGGAATATAGTTTAATGGTAATAATTCTCCTCTGGCTTTAAATATTAACGAAATTTTATTAATATCGTAGCAATTTTGAAAATATGTGTTCGCTTGTATGTAGGTTGTGTCTTAGATTCGCATATATTTCACGATGCTGTGTGGTTCTTGCTCTTGTCCTGATCATTTCCAACTCTACTCTACACCTCAGAGTAAAAAGTTCGTGACTTGTTTCGGTTGTCCCATCCCAACTAAATTCTACTCCTGTTTCGCGTGCAAGGGATTGCAAATCGCGGTAAAAACCCGTATTGGTTCGGATAGCATGATTCAACCAGCGCCCGCTCTAAGGGGGGGCAAGCCGGGCGGTCGCCCGGGGCGCCAAATTTTAGGGGCGGCTTTTTGGCTAGCACTCGAATAAAAAAAAATTATAAAAGCCAGTAAGAAAAATTCAATATCAATTTCCAATAAGTAGAAACGAAACCTACAGATGAAATAAAAAGTTGAAAGTTGTGTTTTGAAGATGCAAAGTCCTTGAGAGGCTTTGAAGAGCCCACAATTGATAGAAGCATTTGCGTAAAATGTAATGCTAGCTCCCGCCCCACTTCCGAAGTTATGCGCTATTCAAGTTTTACTTAAAAACAGAAATTGGAGATTTATGTGCTAGTTTCGTCCTCCAATTGAACATTTAATACCTCTTCTTTTGACCAGCATTAAGTATTATATTTGGTCTTTCTATGCATGATCCCTTGTTGTTACCAAAGGGGAGATCCACCTAATTTTTTAATAGAAGACGAAATTATAGAGCGTAATCTTATTATTGAGTTTATATGCGGAACGTCGCACTTTCATTTCAGGAAGTGAGGCCTAAAACTTCATTTTAGTCTATTGAATCAGAAGCCGCAGTAGCAGTACCTCCTTTTTTCGGACATGCTAAATCAGGACTTGGCTTGATTCCCCGATTTAGCTAGCTCTGAACTTCTTCTTTATAAAAATTCTCAATATGGGCGTAGGCTGGATTTCCTCAAGACGTAAACATTATGTCAACATCATGCCCCTATCCCGGAATTTTTTTAGTGGTCGGAGGGTATGTCATTCTCATTAAACATATGACAACAAAAATATTTTTAGAAAAAGGGTTAAAAATTTGAGAAAGGTAAATCTAGAGCGATCTTTGTCCTTTTAACGATAAATGGCGTCTACATGAGTATTACTCGTGAATACATCACACGACCTTTGTCACAAAATTTATCCCTTGCAGACGAAATGTTTTTAAATCCATTAACTTCCCAAAGAAAACTACAAGTGAGGAATCCTTTATTATAACGGTAAAACATGGCGGATAGCAAAAACTCTATAAAGTATACATTTAAACCTAGAAGTCATGTTGTGATGAAACACGGACAATGTGGGCTTTTTAGTGGCGAAAAATTTTCATGAATTAGGTTGGTTGGGCAACACGATCGGAAACATAGGTAGTTAGGATCCTCACAGAGAGAACTTAGGATGTCACTTAGGGCATCATTTAAGTTTCGAAAGGCTAGGTCACGCAAACGCGGATAGGATATGGATATGATTATGTTGATGACACCTACATGCGGGTGTTCAAGTTTCGGATATCAAATGCCTAAAACTGCAGTCTCAATAGAATTATGCGGATGATTTACTTTTATAATACCTGTCTCGGAATAACCGAGACCACCAGACTGAAATCTTTCTTAAAATTGCGATTGAGACCAGGCGCCAACTGAACACCGCACCAACACGGAGATTTGTAGTACTGAAATTTTCATACGTAGAGCATCGATTTTTTATGAAAAAGCAGTAAGCAGTTAGAAAAAAATGTATCCTTGATCAACCGCCAGCCAGGGGGAGGGAGGGTCAAGCGCCACTCCCTGCCCTGCCTCCCCAACCTCCTGGGCTACGCCTATGATTCTCAAGATGTCGCATTTATGAAAATAAACCACGCACGCTCCACACTTAAGAAATCCAGCTAATTGGAGTTTATCGGCTGCGCAGTCTGCAAGAATGTTATGGGGAACTACACATCTACTTCAACGACGTAAATATTACCTACTGTAAATCTGCCTGGTATATCACCTAAGGGGCGGCAATTTGTCCTCTTGCCCGGGGCGGCGTAAGTGCTAGAGCGGGCACTGGATTCAACACCTTCTTCGGTAGCCTATATTCGTCCATGGCGGAAACTTTCTTTAGGTAGCTGATATGGATGTTCAATGTCTCCAGGAATAGAGATGTTAGGTTGGTTTCCAGCAACAGCATATAGTTCGGGGTTGTCATTGGTAAATGGAAGACTCGCTTCAGGTAGTATCGCTGTAACTTTTCTACTTCTTCGTATCTCTTTCCTCCCCAAGTTTGCGCACCTTGCCACTGCTTTGTAGATTTTGTACTTCGCTGAATGGGGTAAATCTTTATTATTGAAGCATTGTTTCCACACAGAGCTAATCGCCCATTTGCCATCTGCCATCGGTATTCTTGAACGACACCAATTTCCATCCCTTTGAATGTCCATTTTTCGTTCCGAGCTAGTCGATAATGTTTTTTAAAGATCATCACTTTAGATTTATTAAGGTTCACGATTAGCTTCCACTGCTTGCAGTATGCTTCAACGTGGTTAATCATTCTTTGGAGGTCTTCAGGTGATTTGGCAAAGAACACCATGTCATCTGCATATAGAAGCCCTTTGAGTAACGTCCTAAATGCAGCAACGCCCCCAGGCATATCATCCAAAATGTCATTAACGAAGACAGAGAAGGCGTCGGGACTTATCTTACATCCTTGGCGCACCCCGGAATCGGTACTAAAGGCTGTTGATAGTTGCTTTCCGGTCCATACCATTGCCTTAGTATCCTCATACAGGCTTTCAAAAACCTGACCAAACTTGTAGGACATGCCGTTATTGTATAATTTATAAAAGAGTGAACGACGGTCCACAGAATCGAAAGCAGCCTTAAAATCCACGAATAGAGCATACAATTTCCGTCCTTCCTCCAAATATAGTTGGGCTAAATTATACAATACAAACAAATGGTCGTTTGTTGCGTAGCCTTGCCTGAAGCCAGCCTGGTTTTCCGATATTATCCCGTTTGCATTCAACCATTCCGCAAACCTTTTTTGGAGAACTGTCGCAAAGATTTTCCCCGATGCATTTTGGAATGAAATTCCGCGATAACAAGTAGGATCATTTACATCTCCTTTTTTAAAAATCGGGAAGATTACTGCATCTCGAAACTGACTCGGTGTATCACCACTGTCGAAAATACGGTTGTATTCGTCACATAGTTCCTTTACCAACTGCTCGCCTCCGTATTTATAAAATTCAACCGGAATTCTGTCGGACCCTGGCGCTTTATTATCCTTTATTTTATTCATTTATTCAAGGCAAGTTGCACTTCTTCTATCGTTATCACTCCGTCCAATAATTGGTTGCTCCAGTTAGGCTTAGAAAAGTTGATTTGATTTTCATGATGGTGACATTGCAGAGTTTGCTTAAAGTGTGCTTCTAGGAGGTCTACATTAATATAAGTTTCCATTGAATGCTTATCGATACCATTTAAGACTCTTGCCGTTTTCCAGAATTGTTTGGAGTTCGTACATTCTCCAAGTATTTCCGCCTGCTGTTGATAGAATTGTCGCTTCTTTTGTATGCATATTTCTTTGTATAACCGATTCGCTTGTAAATACATATCTCGAGCGAAAGGGCTATTGTTTTTCCGGAATACCTTCAGCCAGACAAAAGAATGCTTTCTAGCATTCTCGCAGCACTTGTCAAACCAAGGGGGCTTAAAAGTTCTTTTCAACGTTCCTGGAGCCTTGGGTGCACTTTTCTTGAAAATATCAGTTGGGCTTGCGATATTTAAGTTATCCGACTCTGAAAAATTTCGTAATAGCTTTTCTTGGTATTGCTCCGCGCGCTCTGCACTCCATACCAGTTTGGGAAGTAGGTCCATGGGCTTGGTTAATACATATAATAATATATGCGAATATAATGAATATAGTATAGCCAAGCCAGAAAAAACGAACGCCGTCCTGTGGCTAAAAAAACCTATTTTAAAAGGGACAGACGACACATATTGGTTGGGGATTCAAACCTGAGGCATTATGATTGAAAGGCGAATGCGAAAGCTAAATTAAAAAAGACCGTGTTGATGTTACTCTTATTCTTGTCATAACATATTTTTTTTTAATTTATTTTCTTAGGTGGTTATTTCTTCATGTAACCATCACCTTTCAAATCACTGTGAAAGACGACGATTCTTTGTGGTCAAGCCGCTATTGCCGCCGTCTATCCATCGTCCAAGTGTGCGCATGTGAAAAGGTAAATTGTATTGGGTTGTTCACGTTCAAGCAGCATTTTTTCTAAAGATTTCCAATCACCATCATCAATGTTCCATAGTACCTTACCTATGTATGTATCTTTGCCCAGTCGAAGTCATCAAACCGAAAGAACCAAGGAGACAAGAACACATTAAACGAATGGATCAGGTGACCTATCTTCATTGCTTCATTTCGTTCGTTACATTCGACGAGGAATTTTCTAATCTTTTGGAACAATGTGCCGTCTTCCTGTTGACGGTATCGGTATAGTTTGGTGATTGGGTATTTCTTGGAATCAGCTTCGCCATGGAATGTTGTGTGTTCACATGTTATAGGCGGGCCCTCGTCATCGTCGTCGCAATGAACACGTGCAATACCTTTGCCGGTTACATGAAACGTGTTCATGAATGGATGCTTGAAATTCTCGAATCTCCGCAGGCCTTCATAGAGCGGACGGGTCATTCTTATAAGTGCTGAATAATAGAAGGTGTATCTTTTCTTTAAACATCGTCTTTTTTTTTCTCTCCTTATAAAATTATCTTGTACGATTTGTGGCCTGTCCTACCTTGCCCGATAGGATAGAGGTCTGTTCAGATTTGTTATGTTTACCGCGATAAGGTGTGCGATAAGATATTTAAGCTGTTACTGGTACTAATAAGTCAGCAAATATTTAAACGATGAATTTTATTTTATATAATTTTTTTTTTTTTTTTAGTTTTGGATGCAATAAGACGCTTATGATGAGAAAGTCAAATATAGTACGAGTATACTCGGATTGTAGGTGTCGGACGATCTTTCGGTAAATATGAATAGGAGAGATGCATTGCAGGATTGGATATTGAGGTGCTGTGCACATGTTTGGCGTCAGGTAGAATTAAAAAAATAATCTTCTGATTAGATAAGTAAGTAAGCATTATTTTTCTAGTTTCGGTGCTTTATACAAATACAATAGGTATTAAGATCAATTTTGACGGTAAGCTATAAGAGCGTCAACTTGGTGACGCGCCCGTTGTCCGACCAAGTCTAGTCTGCCTTTTTGATTTTTTTAAATCACCCATGCCTAGTTGATTTTGGTCAATTGTTTACAAAAGGGCTCTTCTCTTAGTCATCATTAAATCTTAGTCGATATCGATACGCAATCAGACCATTAAAATATTGCGTATCCGTCAGGCAATAAAATTATTGCGTACCAATGCATTTTTATTAGAACCTAAACAAAACACATTGGTACTGGCCAAGCACTTAAACAGTATCAGCCACTTGTGTAAACAATTACTCAATGCTATCTAGGCATGTCGGACCACGCCACCAAGAAGACTTAGTCTTAGCATATAGTGCAAGGGTGCTACAATGTTATACTTTTCGACCCGGGATTTCGGTCATATAACATTCGGCCAACCTACGATTTCACTGTCCTCAGTGAATGACACAGACAACACTGAATACCATATACAGTAGCGAGACTCATCTGCTTCCTGTATATCAACTTCATTCAGTTGGCAGCCTAAAATCAATTCAAATCATACAATTGCTTGCATATCATTTCTTATCGAGTTATGTGCAACATTTGCCCTTGAACATCAACCATCAATTCACAGCGCAATCATCGCTTCATCCAGTTACAAACTACTCCCTTCTGAGAAACGAATCGTTCGGTCTCGTACCTAACATCTCCTGGACACAACTAATCAAAAATTCTGAGCGTTTCGCTTAATATCCAGTTCCGAGCCTCACCTGCTCCTGGATCCAACAACATGTCCAGTTCCGAGCCACACCTGCTCCTGGACTAAGTAGTCAACGATTCCGAGCCTAACGCTCAACACGTCCAGTTCCGAGTCTCGCCAACTCCTGGACCACTATTCAACAATTCCGAGCATAACGCTCAACACGTCCAGCTCCGAGTCTCGCCAACTCCTGGACCACTATGCAACAATTCCGAGCATAACGCTCAACACGTCCAGCTCCGAGTCTCGCCAACTCCTGGACCACAACCCATTTCGAGCGCAACGCTCAACATGTCCAGTTCCGAGCCTCTCCTGCTCCTGGACCACAATCCAACAATTCCGAGCATAACGCCCGACACATCCAGTTCCGAGCCACACCTGCTCCTGGACCATTCAGTCAACACTTTCGAGCATAGCGCTCAACGCGTCCAGTTCCGAGCTTCACCTGCTCCTGGACCATCCAGTCAACACTTTTGAGCATAGCGCCCAACACGTCCAGTTCCGAGCCTTTCCTGCTCCTGGACTATCTCTTTACACTCCAATCATGAGCCTTCCGCTCACCTCTTCCAGTTACGAGCCAATCGTGCTCCCGGACCATCTCATTACACTCTCCAATCACGAGCCTGCCGCTCACCTCGTCCAGTTACGAGCCAATCGTGCTCCCGGATCATCACATTACACTTCAATCACGAGCCTGCCACTCACCTCGTCCAGTTACGAGCCAAACCTGCTCCCGGACTTCAACTGCTAATTACAGCTCTTCTTAATTAGTGAATGTCAACTTGATAATCAACCTTTTTTTTCAAAATTTCTGCTCATCCATTGCACATTTTTTTTTAATTCAAACAGGTACTCATTACCCTTATTTAAGCTATGCTTAAACTATACCATTCTCTTCACCGCGATATACAGCATCTCTAACTGCAATCCTTATCAAGCATGTAGACCTATCTGTAATGTTTCTCCAATTTGAAAAGAAATGTGCCCTCAGCACCACATCAAGCCTTTTCCAATTCTGTGTTTTTAAGAACATGCTTGCAGCACACTAACGTTTATCCATACCACTTTGCATGAGTAAATATTCACTATACTCAGGTTTCAACGTTCAATACCTTCCTTTATATGTATGGAAATTCTAAAGCACACAATAAGTGTATCATCTCCGACTTGTATTAAGTCCAAAAATCTTGAATCAGAAGATTTTCTATTTCCAAGAAGCTATCCAACTCTTCCTTTTCGCAATTACTCAGCTTGGTAATCCGAAAGATGCTTCACGTCATATTAAGCCAACAACCATAAAACTTCTTTCACCAAAATTGATATATTTAACAATAATTATTTTTATCAATCGCATAACTACGACTTCAGCACTTCACTTATGTTAATGAACTACTTCAAAAATTACTCAATTGGTGTCATGAAAATGAACTATGTCATAATGCGCATAGAAAATAAGAAAGTCGGACATTTTGCGTCAAGAAATCCTCCTAGATCTCGCAAAACAACGGCAGAGCAGAAACGCTTTCACAACCTGTAGGCAACTTAAAGTAGTCTACCTTCTCCTTCTGTTTGATTTTTTTTAACAGTTTCAACATTTTAACAACCATAATGGAGTCCTCTACTCCTACAAATATTAAGGCATCCACAACATATAGTATGAGCCTTTTCAGCACTGTCCAAACTTGTCGATCAATGTTTAACATGACCATAAGCGTCAGAATACATACTTTCCTTCTCAGTAATATTCACTGCAATCTGTTGCTACAGCGAATTCCAAGTCTCCCGATCAGATCGACAACAAGCAGTTAACTGCAACTGCGATTTAACAACCAAGCATTGAATACCAAAACTGACAAGTTTTTTTTTTTTTGCACCAACATTTTCTTGTCAGGAAATACATACATATTTAACTTTAAAACAAAATTTGCGACAATAGCAACAAAAACCATGCCAACTACAGCAGCAACAATTATGCCGATAATCACAATTAATACAGCAAAGGTGAAATGCAACATCAATGATTTCAACCAAATCAACTGAAACATCTCATCTGTTATCACAGCAATATCTTTGAAAACATAAATATTCAACAGGCAAATTTTAAGAATTCTGTTAGTAAAGCTTATAAATAGATTTGAACCACTATCAACAACAAATACAGTAACACTTTCAACCACACCCTTTTCGATATTTCAAAATCAACTCCGTCGTCAAACTTCACGATCAGATCGCGCAAGGGTTTACTCTAATATTTACGACAAATACAGCATGAATTTGCTGCTCGATTTTCAGGCCTGCAATGAGTAGCCGTTCAAAAATCATAATAAAATCTACTTCAGCATCTGAATCAAATCATTACCGCTAAACCGCGCAGACACTGGTAAAAAAAATTAAGAAACAAATACGCTGAGTGGACTAACAAGCACATTACTCTAACTGCAAAAATAATGGGCTTGACACACCGATTCTCGAATGACGAAAATGCTTCATCATTACATAAATTATAACCATCATTAGCACATTTGCCAAATTACGCATTTGAAACAGCATTCACTCAATAATGTCCAGAGACACCCTCTGATATGAAAGAAGACGACGTTTTACAGAAAATTTTAATTTGTCATCAACCTTCACCCCTGTCTTTTTAAATTCTTGAAGACAAATGTGTTTTTAAATTTATCGACATTTTCTTGAAAATATTGCACTTTCACCTCTTACACAAACGCCAAAAGTAAATGAAGAACTTCAACGACGAAAGCATATGTGTCACCTCAATTTCGAATTCTTCATAGTAATCCTCGTTATCATGATTTTTCTGTATGACTGAACCCTTAACGTTCAAAATCAAATAACAACAATAACCAATAGGTAATTGAACCACTACTTTGCTCATCTGCTTACTCCCAACACTCATTTATATATATGTATTTTTAAATCTCAAAAATAATAGGGCATACACAAGTGCGAGACACCTCGTTGTTATTTTATTTTCCTTCTGGCCTCACACTCAAAATCATTCTGGCGACACCACCGTATCAACAGCACCTTTTAGAATTCACACATCAAAACAACATTTTAAAATTCTGGGACATCAGACAACATTTGCAGGACCACAAACCCGCAAATATGGGAATCCTCAATTTACTGGACCATCCCAATACCTCAATTCACAGTAGTTCCATCCTTCCTATGGATTCGGATCGAGCCACAAAGAATGTTTGCCATTTTACTCACCATGCATTTCTCCACTTGTATTTTGTTGAGTGCATACTTACAAAAGATCAGCCGTCTTTTTTTCCTGTAGGTCACTCACTCATCCTTTGGATCATGTCGTACCAAATGGAAATGCCATTTTCCTATCCGCTTCAATCCACTTCCTTCGTGAAACACACAACTTCACAATCCTCCATTCATCAAATTTCAATCGGTGCACATCACAATCACAAACTAACTTTCGCGATATATTTTTCTATCATGGGCAAATGGATTAACACAACACACGGGATTTGGGATTAAACCCCACACCTGAATTATTAAGATCAATTTTGACGGTAAGCTATAAGAGCGTCAACTTGGTGACGCGCCCGTTGTCCGACCAAGTCTAGTCTGCCTTTTTGATTTTTTTAAATCACCCATGCCTAGTTGATTTTGGTCAATTGTTTACAAAAGGGCTCTTCTCTTAGTCATCATTAAATCTTAGTCGATATCGATACGCAATCAGACCATTAAAATATTGCGTATCCGTCAGGCAATAAAATTATTGCGTACCAATGCATTTTTATTAGAACCTAAACAAAACACATTGGTACTGGCCAAGCACTTAAACAGTATCAGCCACTTGTGTAAACAATTACTCAATGCTATCTAGGCATGTCGGACCACGCCACCAAGAAGACTTAGTCTTAGCATATAGTGCAAGGGTGCTACAATGTTATACTTTTCGACCCGGGATTTCGGTCATATAACATAGGTTTAAATTTCGTTTATTTTTAGAGTTGTAATTCTCGAAAACTATGGTGGAAGAATACATACGGACACTGAGCACTGTAAACAAAGGTAAGTGTACCGAATACGAATCCTTCAACATAAGATAAAAAGCTGTATCGCTCTTCTGTTATGTATGTACTTATAAACTCAAGCTTATGAAATAGAACGTAGCACTGGCCGCCGTTAAATAAATTCTGTCTTGTAATTTTACAGTTTGATATGGAATCAAAAATACTGAATGCTCAAAAGTGAGTATAGATACCTTCACTTCTTATAGCTAACTAACTACATATGTACATACCACAACTTACCTACTTTTACCACACAGCTATTGATAGAAATCAATCAATAACATTGCAATTATATGAGTGGTGAAACTTTCATGAGTACCTTCCTAATACCCATGAGCCATGAGTCTAAAGTTCAATTGACTTGACTAACGATTGCTCTTGAACCCATCAAATAGGTTAGGCCTAGCCTAGCCATCATTATTTTTCGATTGACCACTTTTAATGACGAGAAATGATCTTCAATTGCTTAAGACTTCCTTGCAAGTGTGCCTATACAATACTCTATCCGGAGAGTTCTGCTGTAAGTTAATAACTATACTCTACACTCATATAGAAACGTATTGCAATGATTGAGAGCGCCGCTAAGCTACCGTAAATACGAGTATTCAAGTAGAGCGCTGAAATTCGATTCAATGGAAGCGAAGCAATCATATCTTCGCGCAGCCAACGTCAAATTCCATGTCATTCTGCCAATACACGAATCAATTTAAACGTCTAAATACTGAAAATGACACGAACGAAGATGGCATGCTATAAGAAAGTTGGCTACTGAATTGCGGTTGAGTCCCGGAGCCGGTAGAGTACAGAGGTAATTATGATTGACTTTTTAACCAATACGATGATAAAAGAAGTAAAGAATTTTTTAAAATCCACAATAAATCAAATTCCTGAACTGTTGGATGCCTTTTATTTAAATTTATCTCGAATTACATTATATGTTCGCCGGTTTCAGTTAAATTTAAATTCTTAGTATGGTAGCCTCATTATCTCACTCACTTGTCCATCCATTAACAGCTTTGAATAATTTCCACTAACGCGCACTAGCTTATCATTAAGTCATCCGTCATAGTCATACAGGGTATCTGCGTAAAGTCGTTCAAGAATTCAGAATCCACGGCCCAAGACAAGACGATTTTTCCCTTCTTTTTATGTCTAGATCTGCTCCACAAGAATCTTCGACTGAGCGGAGGTTATCAAGATGAATCTGGACCTAATGAGACTCGTTTTTCATCAGCAAAATAAGTTTCATAACATATAATGTCTTTACTTGCGGACTTATTCGTAGTGAGCCTGATAACTACATACATATATGCTTGCATGTAATGATTTTTCATTTTAAATATTTCCTTAACTATGTACATACATATGTATATAGTTTTAATTTATAGATTCTAAACGATTTAGGGAAGTGTTCTCTTTTCTAGAAAAGAAATATGTAATTGCATGGTAATCCAAAAAAAAGTCATGTGGATATAGAGGCTATTTCCTATTTGAGCCAGAGATGAGGGACCCCAATATGCATTTAAAAATCCCTCATCTTCGTACTCCTAAATTGGCCCAAATTATCAAAACTCGATATCGATGGAGACAACGAAAGAGTTCAAGCCAAGATTTAATGGAAGAGTAGCTCACAATTTACTTGAAATTCTCGCGAATAGTCTTACAAAGTGTTTGCCGTTTGCCCAGGGCCGGCTCTACTATATGTGCAGACTGTGCACTTGAACAGGGTGCCAACCGAAAGGGGCGCCAAATTCACAAATTCATTACGCCTTTAAGATCAAGACTTCCTTTAACCTTCGGGCGGGCGCAATGCATCTGACAGATTAAGTGACCAGTTTTTGTTACGCCAATCAGCGATATGGAAAGGGAGAGATCTGAAACTCATAGTAGCTTAATCTTTATCGATCAGCTACCCGAAGCAGTTTTCAGTTTCTAGCTACCATATGTCTGAGGGGCGGGAGGAGATAAAATAATCTCTCAGATGTATTGCGCCCGATTGTGTTATTTTTTCTTTTCTATGAAAATTTCCACTCGTTATACTCTTCACATTGCGTAATAATGTTGTGTTGACTTTAAGGCTGAGCAAATCGTTCAAAAGTGTGTTTTTAGTAAAATAAGACCACATTTTTTAAGCGGTCGAGTTTTTGGAGGTTTTTTATAAATTGAAGGGATTGAAAGCGGGATTTTCTTAGAAAATTTAAAATGTGAAAGGTATCAAACTTTCCTAGCCGGTATTTGTTCTAAAATTTCGTAGAACTGTTTATAAAAGACAATGCAAACATAAATAAGAGTGTAAAATATACAGGAACTTAGTTTCGTCCTATTTTCTGCACTTAATCTGTCAGATGCATTGCGCCCGATCGTGTTAGGATTAGTATTGCGCCCGCCGGAAGGTTAATGACAATTGCATGATATTGTATAGCATTTATTCATACATATATTTATATTGATTGATACACCTCGTCCACGTATAGTACATATTAACCGAAATAGAAATGATTCAATTATTATCTAAGGGTGTGTTTTCCCAAAGATCTGCTGCTATCGCGACTCGAGAAATTACATAGAAACTCCACTAACAACCAAACTCAATTCGCATGCTAATCGTATTCCATTCCATTTGACTGACCCATCGACGCAGTCGCGACTCGTGAAACCTTGAAAGACACATCTTCAAACTTTCCTGTTCTTCAATTTTACAACAGATGGCGTCTACTGTCATTATTAATCAAATGATGGTCCAAATGCATAACAAGCTTGACACATATCCAATCATATGCATGACGATAATCCGTCATAATGATGAAAGTTCGAAATTGAGGTGACACATATGTTTTCGTCATTAGAAATCGTCATTTACTTTTGACGTTTGTGTAAATGATGAAAATGTCCCTAACAACAGCGATATTTTGATAAATATTCTGTTCAATAATTTAAAGGCACACTTCTTGAAGAATTTGAATAGAAACGTGTAAAGATTGATAACAAATTTAATATTTTAGCAAAAATTCTTGTTCTTCATTTTTGCAACAAATGGCGTCCCCTGTCATTATTGAGCAAATGAAGGTCCAAATGTGTAATTTGGAATTCGTGCTAATGATGGTAAATTTTCGTCATAATAACGTATTTGCGTCATTCGAAGATATGTGTGTCAATGTTATAATTTGGAATTCGTGCTAATGATGGTGACTTTGTGTAATAATGATGCATTTCCGTCATTCGAAAATCAGTGTGTCAAACACCAAATATGCCACCGCCAATATTTCATAGCTCTTACTAAATTTGGACTGTGACGAGGCTGAGGCTGGCTCCTATGTCAATGCAATTTTTACATGACTATATTTCTATGCAGGAGCACTGAAGGCTAGGTGCAATGGTTATATTGCAACGCTCAGAAACCAAGCAGTCTGTGGCTGAAGTACGTGCCACAATGATTCCGTAGCAACACTTAGTATCCTTGTAAGTGGAACATTTTAATCACTAAGGAATATTTGCAAATATTTCCAATAAATATAAAGTGAACTCCTTTCTGGACGAGTATTCATTTTATACACAAAGTATTAGTAGTCTTTCCGGATTATCTTCTAGCAACTCCACTAACTTAACTAATAAATCGATAAATAAACTGATCAGTGGATCACTTAGTATTGATTTAAGCCATTACGAGTTTAAACGAAAAATCGATTGCCATTTAAGTGACTGGGTATTGATGTCTAGAAACACATACTGATAACAATAACTGAATTAAAATGAGGTGCTTTGTTTCAAATTTAATTTTTTCATTATGGAAATTTCGATTATTTTTCCAAACATTTCGGGAGGGGTCCGGGCCCCATGGACCCCTCCCCTGGCTACGTCCCTGTTTGTCCGCTACGATTTTCTCAAGGAAAATGTATGCTTACGGTCGTGGAATATGTGGCAAATGCAGTGGAGTTTCATACGCTACAGTCCGAAAATAGTTTCAAAGTTTCATAATTTTTCTCGGCCATTTTATGTATTTTTTTGCATTTCGCTGTCATTTCATCGTGAAAAATATCGAATACCCGGGTATCGAAAAATACTTAAAATGGCCGAGAAAAATTATGGGACCATTTTCGGATGTAGCTTATAGAATTCCCCAGCATTTCCCATTCCAGTAAGTAAGCATACATTTTCATTGAGAAAATCGCAGCGGACAAAAATTTCACTCTCGGGTCCTATTCTGCGCTTTAAGGCCTGAATAGACCTCGGGCGGAATGAAAATGAAATTTTTGTCCGCTGCGATTTTCTCAATGAAAATGCATGCTTACTGTCGTGGAACATGTCGGTAATGATGGGGAATTCCATAAGCTACAATCCGAATATGGTTCCAAAATTTTTCTCGGCCATTTTATGTATTATTTTTCGATTCCCCCGTCATTAGATATTTTCCACGGTGAAATGACCGGGGAATCGAAAAATAATACATAAAATGGCCGAGAAAAATTTTGGAACCATAATCATAATACCCATTTACAAAATCCCCATAATCATAATACCCATATACAAAATCCCCAATCATAAAATCCCCAAGCACCCGAAATATGCTGGTAAATGGTAGATGGATGGTAGTAAAAAATGGTAGATGGCTGGTAGATGGTAAATGGTTGATGAAAGACTGTAAATTGTTGATGGTTGATGTTAGATAGAAGGTGTTAAATGGTAGATGGTAAATGGCACCAGGTCGTAAATCGATACTAACTTTTTTTTTTGATTAGCACAAACAAAATGTTCGAGTACAAAGTACATTATATTGAATAAACGTTTGCATATATAGTTCTAAACATATTAGGTTTTCTTTAACATCGTCGAGACATGTCATCATCCGAACGAATATTCGCGGAAAACTTGGTTGGCTTTTTGTTGGAACCGATTGCATATTTAATCGACTGCATATTATCTGATTTTGTGCTGTGTTACTTCAAAGAGTTTGCCGTTGATTAGCATATATGTACAAGCTACCATCCGTCTACCATTAACCACCTACCATTTACCATCTACCATTTATCATCTGACATTTAACATCTATCATTTACCATCTACAATAGCCTAAACAAAATCTCCATTCCCCATTTGAGGTGTGATCTTAGAACGCGCGCGCGTTCTTAGATCACACCTCAAATGGGGAATGGGGAATTTCGTTTGGGGATTCTGGTTTTGGGTATTTTGATTTCGGGATTTTGATTTCGGGGATTTTGATTTCGGGGATTTTAATTTCGGGGATTTTGATTATGGGGATTTTGGTTTGGGGATTTTGTGACTGGGGATATCGTATCCAACCCGTACAAAAGGCTACAATAGTTCTAGAGCATCTTTAAAACCTTTGTATTGCTTAGGTATTACTTTAAAATCCCTACATTAGTAGTTCCCATTATTTTTCAGTTCGTGACCCACTTGTGATGTTTTCTGAAGCTGGCGCCTGCATCAAATAAACACAATACGGGAATGACTTTCGTTAAAACTGGAGAGTTTTCTGATAAGCAGGCAGCACAAGACGACATTGAATTCTAAAAAATTAACATAATCATTAGAACACAAAAGTTTAACATATACGGACTGTCAAAACAGGCGAATATCTTCCGTTTTCCAGTAAGGAGTAATGCGGCTTACCTCTCTCAAATCACCTCTGCGATTAACTCAAGAAAAAATCCAGCTAGCGCAAAACGCAAAATATTTGGAGGTGTGATTCACTAGTCCATTTCACCGGTTTTCGCATAGATGTCCTGCAATTTCTATTGAAAGGTTATGTTTAGAGAATTGTCTACTGATACTCGCGTTGACCCATTTTTGAAAAAAGAAAAACCTTCGTTAAATCAATTTCCATTTGGGATATTTATTATAATATCTGTCTAGTCACCCAGAACGGAACAATATGGAAATAGGTGCATTATTTCATTTTTAATGCTGTAATCACTAAAATTTCGGGGAGAATTGAAAACATTTCGGGAGGGGTCCGGACCCCATGGACCCCTCCCCTGGCTACGTCCCTGCTTCTAAGCACTTCACTCCGACCCATTAACCCACGCAATGACTTTACATTATAGAAATCCTAAGAACATATACCTAAGTTTGCCTTATGGATTTAAACAGGAAGTATTGTTAAAAATTATAAGATTTCCTATTTAAAGTGGCAACTTAACATGGTTTTCATATGAATAGCCTTTTTAATGTATTAAATACAGCACACAGTTTCATGATTTCAATAAGAAAACAGTAAAACGCCTCAATTATAGATTTTACTATGTAATTTTTCTCTCTGTGCACCACATCTTAAACCCAGGTCTGTATATTGCTTACATACAGAAACGTCTGTCAAGCTAGCACTACCACTTTAAAATTTCCACAAACGCTATAGTGCATTAAATGTCGCGATTTTGTCGTAATTCAATGGAAAAAGAAAAAAATTTGTCGCGCCCCTCCTTCCCCTTAAAAACTACCCTTAAGTGCATTTGAGCCTCAGTTATCCAAATTCGAGTTCCAAGAATCTCCCCGACGCTAAAGGTGTCCAGCAAGATATAACAGGGGCTGCTTAGAAGATTTCTACCCTGAAAAAATTTGTCGCGCCCCTCCTTCCCTTAAAAACTACCCCCGTCAAGTTAGCACTACCACCCCGGTAGCGGCCAATCCAAGCATTTCCGTAAAACAAAAAGTATCCAATTAATTAAAAATCTCTTAAGCAGCCGTTGTGAGAATTTAGTGGACACTTTTATTATTGGGGCGATTCTTGGAACTCGAGTTTGGCGAACTGAGGCTCAAATGCACTTAGGGGTAGTTTTTAAGGGGAAGGAGGGGCGCGACAAATTTTTTTCTTTTTCCATTGAATTACGACAAAATCGCGACATTTAATGCACTATAGCGTTTGTCGAAATTTTAAAGTGGTAGTGCTAACTTGACAGACGTCATACAGAACAATATTTTAATAACTGTTCAATTCATGATATAGGGACAGACCATCCTACCAGAGGTGCATATCATTTAAAACACCCGATACTACCAAAATTTCCGTAAAGGCTTTCAAATTACATATTATCCAATTGTTCGCAGCTGAATCACAAAGATTTTATTTAATTCAATTGCACTTGTGTTCATTGCTTCATAATACATTTATGTGTGCAAACCAACCCGGCAGGCTGACGTTTTTCTTTAAAACACCGCACGCGCACGTTAAACCTGTCGGTGCACCAATTAATACCGACACATGTTTCCCCGAAAAATTCAATAAAATTAGATAATAAGCCAATTGTTTGCCTATTATTTATATAAGAGACATCTGTGGCCACGAAAAATTAGTCAGGTGTTGATTTCGCTTCCGGACAAGCAAATCAGGATTTCTGCTCTTGCAATTTACCAACCAACCATATTCACGGTAACAGTTGTACGCATACGCCACGGTTGAAATCGAAACATATTAACCGAATTTCAGCAATTCGACATTGAAGTCAAAAGTGATGATCAAATCATTAATTAAAAACAAGCTTTTGTGTTGTAATTAGCATAAATGTGCCTCGGAATTACATATATGCTCGTATTTCAAATAGGCCGTTTTCAATGACTCAGATTATTATATTTTCCAGGTGCGCTCCCCGAGATATAAGTATCTCACACATGGACGTGATGTTTACAATATTTGCAAGTGAATGAAAACGTGATGCTTCGAGATTTGCTGGAAAAACTTGAAACAATTGAGTGATTTTATATGCAAGCTGGTTTTTGCGTGTGCTTCTAATTGATCGCAGTAGTATGACTGGCGGTTAAGTAATAATAATGAATATGTCTAAATTGTTTTGGATCCAGGCTTATTGAGAGTCTAGCGCTCCAGGGGCGATTCAATTGTTTCGCAACAAGAGGTCAATTAAAAATACATCTAAGATCGCCGGATAGTCTGATGTGTCTTCGGTCTAGTCCGTCGAATTCGTCACCTGAAAGTGATACTAATAGCTGCATATTAATATTTTAATAATCTCTATCGAATGCCGACCTAAACTTCACTAGCCATAACAGCAACTCCATATAGAGTTTAAAATGAATTCCATCGTTTCGAATCCTATCAGCCATATCTGGTTCTCCTTGACGGGTATTCAAGTTGAAAAAAAAAATCTTCATTTGATCAGCGATCTGAATGGCACTTCAATTTCATTCTCTGCTACTCGACTTTGCTACGAGAAAACCTGTCGAATGTATAAAAACATTTCGCAAATGATCCTCCAACCTCCAATACTGCCAAGACGAGGAACAGGACGGAGACGCTTCAAGCCTAGACGATCGATGCCTGCAAGGCTCGAATTTCATTAGGCTCTGCAAGAGCTTCGATATTGACCACGATGAAACACTTGCACGTTTCTTCAGGCCAACTGCGAGAGGAGGATGATGATGACGGTGTTGGAATTTTGCAAGAAACAAAAATGTATGAACGCAACCTTGTAAAGTAAATAAAACAACAAGTAAATGCCAAAACTTAAGACGAAGAAATAACAATGAAAAGACAACCAACAAAAGATATCAAATAAATTTTGGTTCACTTGAACGACTCAAGGAAAGATATTTCTTGCGGCTTATTGCAGGTGTTCAGAACAAATTGAAAATGTTCTCATGTTCTTCGCCGTGATATGGAAGGATAGTGGACGTTAACTGGCTTTGGGACGGTACATTTATGTAGGTACAGTATGCTGTGCATGGGAATCTGATGAATCGGCAAGCCCTGTGGAATGCAGATGATGGCGACAACGACGATAACATGTCCAGGCAGCGTCAATTGATCGAAACGTATTGGATGGAATGTGAACCTTTAGTCCCAGGGCAGTTACGTAGGTGACTTTGGTATTTTTGCAAGAAGATCTGCGAATATTAAATGCAAATTTTCATTTCGTTTTCTTATTAAATTTATTCCGCTATCTTGAAAAACACTTGCAATGGAAAAATCTCCTTCAGAAAATGATAAGGCATCTCAATGTGTCCGAGATCTACATATATCCATGATCCGGACTATCGGAGTTCTGTCTTATCTGTGATACGTTAAGGTGACCAGACTCCCGACACATTGCCGTATTCAGTTTTTAGGCAAACCCTTAATCATATATATTTAACACGCAAAGCTATAACAAGCAAAGCCGTAGCGTGCCAAGCCCAAAATTTGTTGGACACCATGTGTCCGGAATTTTTTTTAGGGTGTAGAGGTAGATATGCGTAACTCAAACCTATGATAAAAATCAAGATTTCCCGTCAGTTTTAATTGACGGTCCCATTCTGTTACAAAAGATGTTACAAATTTTAAAACAATATTTGGAGAACGGCCTTTTTTACATTTTAACGATAAATGACATCTTGAAATCTTGACAGTGTTTAGCCTTTACCTCTAGATTACATCCAATTCGCTTACGATTTCAACTTTTTAGGCAGTCGATACTTAGTGCTTTTACAACTTTTGAATTTCAGTGTTCCAGACTGCAGTCTCAGTTGTTTATTTGGAGTAGGAACATTTTTGTGCACCGTCGAACCCATATTTTCCGCTCCCTAGTATCGTTTTCCAGAGATTTTTATTTTATTGGTACAACAGCAGTAAAAACAAAATACCGTGACCACAGGCGTGGGGGAGGGGGTATAGTTGTTGCTAAGGCTCCTCTCTTTGTACCTACTTAGTTAGAAGTTTCGTTTCGTTTATTGTAATAGATAACCTTATACCTCATTCGGTTGAGCGGCTGGCGGCTTTTTTCTACAACTACGGAATGGTGTCCGAGGAGAACCAGTGCCCGCTCTAGCACTTACGCCGCCCCGGGCAAGAAGACAAATTGCCGCCCCTTAGGTGATATACCAGGCAGATTTACAGTAGGTAATATGTACGTCGTTGAAGTAGATGAGTAGTTTCCCATAACATCCTTGCAGACTGCGCAGCCGATAAACTCCAATTTGCTGTATTTCTTCAGTGTGGAACGTGCGTGGTTTATTTTCATAAATGCGACATCTTGAGAATCATAGACGTAGCCCATGAGGAGATTGGGTAGGCAGGGCAGGGAGTGGCGCTTAACCCTCCCTCCCTCTGGCTGGCGGTTGATCAAGGATACATTTTTTTTTACTGCTGTACTATCTCATAAAAAAATCATGCTCTACGTATAAAAATTTCAGTACTACAAATGTGCGTGTTGGTGGTGTTCAGTTGGCGCCTGGTCTCAATCGCAATTTTAAGAAAGATTTCAGTCTGGTGGTCTCGGTTATCTCGGATCCTAACCACCTATGTTTCCGATCATGTTGCCCAACCAACCTAATTCAAGAAAATATTTAGCCGCCAAAAAGCCCATATTGTCCGTGTTTCATCACTACATGACTTCTGGGTTTAAATGTATACTTTATAGAGTTTTTGCTGTCCGCCATGTTTTACCGTTAGAATAAAGAATTCCTCACGTGAAGTTTTCTTTGGAAGTTAATGGATTTAAAAACGTTTCTTCTGCAAGGGATAAATTTTGTGACAAAGGTCATGTGATGTATTCAAGAGCAATACTCATGTAGACGCCATTTATCGTTAAAAGGACAGATGTACCTCTGGGTTTACCTTTCTCAAATTTTTAGCCCTTTTTCTAAAAATATTTTTGTTGTCATGTAGTTTAATGAGAATGACATACCCTTCGACCCACTAAAAAAATTCCGGGCTAGGGGCATGATGTTGACAAAATGTTTATGTCTTGAGGAAATCCAGCCTACGCCCATATTGAGAATTTTTATAAAGAAGAAGTTCAGAGCTAGTTAAATCGGGGGAATCAAGCCAACTCCTTATTTAGCATGTCCGAAAAAAGGAAGTACTGCTATTGCGGCTCTGTGTGATTCCATCCCTCATCTCATCTTGATGAAACCCAAACAACTTTGTTCGAAATTTGTCCTTTAAATGCTAGTTGAATCAATGCAATTGGAGCCAACTAAGGCGATCGATCCACGAGGAGATTTGGGCAAATTGAAGTCGAATTGCCGCCAAAGGTTTATAGAAGTTTTCAAAGCTCCTGCATGGGTATGACATTTCTCACAGGAGAGTTTGTTTTAATCGCTTTTATGTGTTTAGTGTTTATAACGACTCATTATTTCTAATTAATATCAATTTCTCCGTAGGTTTAATTTTTTTCAGGGGATGTGCTGTCCTCCGATTCAATAGACTAAAATAAAGTTTTAGACCTTACTTCCGAAAATTGAAGTGCGACGTTCCGCATATAAACTTAATAATAAGATTACGTTCTATAATTTCGTCCTCTATTTAAAAATTAGGTGGATCTCCCCTTTGGTAATAACAAGGGATCATGCATAGAAAGATCAAATATAATCCTCAATGCTGGTCAAAAGAAGAGATAATGTTCAATTGGAGGACGAAATTAGCACATAAATCTCCAATTTCTGTTTTTAAGTAGAACTTGAATAGCGCATAACTTCGGAAGTGGGGCGGGGGCTAGCATCACAGACGTACAATTTACTCAAATTTTACTCAGTAAAGTTTCCTTCTATTATAAGAGTAAAAATTTCATAGAGTGCACTTAATGGAAATTGATATTGAATTTTTCCTTCTGGCTTTCATATTTTTTTATTCGAGTGCTAGCCAAAAAGCCGCCCCTAAAATTTGGCGCCCCGGGCGACCGTCCGGCTTGCCCCCCTTAGGGCGGGCGCTGAGGAGAACATCCAGACCGGTCGAAAGGGATCAATCCCCGTGGTCCCGTATTAAATTATATACATTTAGTTATTTGCTATTAATCGGGTGCATTTCGCCATGCCATCCATAGGGGGATTTCGGAATTAACCCTTTTTATAGTATTTTCAATTGCATAATTGTTACTGCCTTGGCTAGAATTTTTTTTCCTAGCGTACGAGTTTTGGATTTCGCCAAGCGTTGTTTTTCGGATAGTGTGACTGCCACAGGAACATATCACTTTGAATTTACTAAGAAGATTTGGCATTTTTGCGAAAGTAAGTAATGTGGAATATCTAGCAATACAATAGGCTTCTAATTGAGTGGTATTACGGCACATGCAGGGCTAATTTACTTGAACAATGCTGTATCACATTTCCCGATTTTTCTCGACTAAAATCAAAACCATCTCGTTCATACGCCCGACCATCTTTCGGTATTACTTCACAGAGGCGGCCTCAACGTGTACTCACGTCCTGTTCCCTCGCTCTGCAGAACATTATTGTATGCTGCAGACAAACCACTCACAACGATTCTTAAAAATTGCGCCCGGAAACTTCAATTTTAATGTTTCCTTGTGTTGTCGGCTCCTTTGCATTGACCAAGTTCAGTTTTAAGTGGAAAGATTTGTATTTCCTTATTGTCGATGAAGATGATTCATTTTCCAAATACGTACTTCGGCAGCTGCCATCTTCAGTGGATTAATTGTTAAGTCTACAATGTTCCATATATTTATATTATCCTAACTTACACAATATTCTTATTACTAATTACCTTTTGCCTTTTAAGCTAATTACAAACTACCTGCTCCAGGTATCAGCCGGAATAGCTCAGTGTGTCCGTTTCCTAGGTCGGTGTTCAGCCTCGTCTCCGGGTTTTCCTTGCCTATGTAATAGCTCTCGTAAGCGTCTAGTTTATGTGCCTTGACTTCCCTGATTATTTTGAATTTCGTCATTTTGTGCCCCTCTTCGAAAATATGCTTCGCTACTGCTGATTTTATATCAGTCCTTTTCTGTTTCTTGGCCAATTCCGCTTCTCCGAGGTGTTCCTTTATTCTCAGACACGAGTCTACAAGGCGTTTCGTCTGGCCTATATACCTACGTTTTCGGGCAATTGTCACATATTAATTTGTAAATGCCGCTTTTTTCCTGGGGTTTCTTGGGGTCCTTCTCTGACTTCAGTATCGATTTCAATGTAGTTCTCCTACTAGATGCCACCACCTCGATGTCGTGTTTGTCCATCACTTTCTTTATTGGGGCATAAAGTTCCTTAGAATATGTAACACTCATTCGTCAATCAGGGAAGTCAAGGCACATAAACTAGACGCTTACGAGAGCTTTTACATAGGCAAGGAAAACCCAGAGGCGAGGCACTTCAATTTTAAGTTCATCCCATAACCTTCGAGGATCGATGTTTCAAGATGTAGAGCGTATTCTGCGCACTCATCTTTAGGCGATTCTATAATCTTCTCAGTTATTACTAAGATGCGTCGTCGCCTGACGGAATTAAACTCCGCGTATAATTCAGGAGTCGCTAATCCAACCTCGATTAAGTTGGTACACCAACTTTAAGGTGGGGATTATGAAAACTCTACATCTGGGCTGGGGTTTAGTGCCACGTTGTTCGACGAACAGTATATGCTTGTTGTGCCAAACCTATTCGTCCGGAATTTCAGCCTTCAAACGACAACCCATTTGTTTATTTCCTCTGTGCTGAAAAACAATCCTGATCACCGATCCCCTCCCCTTCTGAAAAAACTATCTACGCCACTGGCTCTCCTTAACAAAAAATCATAAGCAGGTGATGCACAAACGTATGTTTTAACACGAAAAGCTATAACAATCGTATGATCTGGCTTTACATGATACCCGCAAAGTAACTAACTGATTTAAAAGCAAAAATGAGTAATTTTCACAGAGTGTTCTTTCCCTGTGAAAATTACTCATAAATGAGTTTTGTATAACGGACCTCGCTCGCTATAGATGTTGGCGACATTTCATTTACCTCTTTACGCTCTAAAATGCATAATAGATTACCTACCTACAGTGGGATTCGATCCCGCGACCCTATCATTTGAAGACTAACGCCCATACCTACTACACCACACAGACTATACGGGACGACGTTTTTAATTTATACCATACATTGTGACATCGCTCTACCACTTACTGCCGAGCCGACCGACTGCGAGTGTAAAAAAAAAAAAATACAATTTTCTATGTAAAAAAGCGATTTCATTTCATTTTAAAATGATTTCCCATTGAAAATTTGGATTGAAGGGATTTCCCATTAATTTAAAAAGAATGAATTTGAATTAACGTGATATCTATTTAAAAGGAAAGGATAATATTTAATAGCATTTTAACTGGATTTCAAAGTGATATCGATTGAATTTTAAGGGACGTTATTCTTCTGGGTGTATGTATTAAGATCTGACGAATATGAAAAGAAGCTTCCGCTGACTTCAAATAGAGAAAAGTTCCGCGCTATTGAAAAAATGCCAAATTCCAAGTTCACACAAGTTGAAAATACACTTTTTGTATTATCGTTAAAACGCGGTTGTGTGGACAACCCTAAAAAGAAAAATCCAATTACTGCTAGTTTCAGACGATGTTCTTTAGATGTTAATGACATTTTTGTTCGTTTTGTGTCTGGAAATACTAGTTTGAGCAACTGCTATCTACTTTTACCCGAATTGTGCCGATTCAGAAAGATCGGTCAAAGTGTTTCCGAATTACCGAAAAAAAACGATTGCCAAACATAAAAGTGTGATTATATCGCTAAATATCGATCGTACCGGACCCAAACTTTTCACCTTAAATCACATCTTTGGACAGTTGTAACTTCTGGACCTTGACAGCTAGAGCACTGCCATTGGAAAAATTTTGTAGACAATTTTCGATCAGAAAATACGAAAGTGCGAGTTCAACTAGCTTTACAAGTGTGTTTAATTTCAGAATGATCGATCAAAGCATTCCCGAGTTATCGAAAATGAACGTTTGCCTAATGAAAGTGCGATTATCTTGCTAAAAACAGACAAGACACAAGCCCCACCGAGGAGCGCCCCGGGGCAGTAGTCGAGTTGCCGCCCTCCGTCATTAGTTAGTTTAAGCTGAAAGTAAATCAGTCGTATTCATGGGAGGTGTACAATTTTGTTTGTACATACGTTGGTTTCCGGCGTATTTGGAAGTATGTAGTAGAAATTAAGTGAAAATTTCAGAAGTATATGTATAGGTTAGGTACTACATTGAAGGTGAAATTAGATGCTCATGGAGGAGCGGATAGTCCTTAGAGCTCAAAAGAATATTTGTAAAAAATACGAACTTACGCATTGGATGCATATGCAACCCCTAAGACTGTCTCATGATGGAAAATACAGTGAAAACTAGATAAGTCGAAACTCTTTAACTCGAAAAACACGTTAAGTCGAAGAGAACCCTATTCCCAATTTCTTTTGAATAGAAAACATAGAAAACTAAACTCTTTAACTCATACAAAAACTTTTTAACTCGAAACTAAATTCTTGGTTCGACAGTCGACAGAGACTATAAGGCAAACTATTTGTACGAGAGACTCTATAAGCCAAAGTTTCTAATGATGTCTTCTAAGAAAATATTTAATTCGCTAAATTAATTCCATAAACGATGATTCCTTGAATTCATACCCACAAAAAAATATACTGGAAATTTACAAATTAAACGTAGGGATCAGTTTGTTGTTGAGAAATGTTTTACTATTTCCATAGAAGTGATTCCTTGCGTAAGTATTTACGAAAAGTAAATAACAAACGTTATGTCGAATTTTCTTTAAAATTTAACTCGAAAGCTCGATGCCTCCAAATCTCTGTTACTCAAAGTAAAGCACACAACCTAATATCGAGTTATCGACTTTCCACTGTAATTCGATTTATTAGAGCTGGCAGTCGGTGCCGGTACTGTTTAATTCGTTATTTATTATATTAATATCGCGAAAGGTCTTGACGCCCTAGGGGCGGATCTGAACTCTTTTTCCCTGGGGTTACCCAGTTCTCCCGCTACATCCCACTAAATCGATTGTTTTCAGTACGTTAAATTGAAGTCGATTGAAAGGTTTCAACTCCCAAACAATGGATATTAAGTCCTTTTTCTCTTAGCCGCAACCGTTCTCTAGCTGCATCCCCAAGAAAGCTATAGTGGTGAACTGGCAGGCTGACGCCTACGACGGATTTTTTTACGCCTCATGAACAGACAAAACAATTATAGTTCAGCTATCAGACTTTATTCCAATTTAGAAGTGTTTGCTTAATTCGTTAGCCAGCCATATTGGAATAATTTTGGAGTCAAGGATCAATCGATTAATCGTTGGATTGTAAAAATAAGGGGCAAGATCGGTAGGGCGGCAAAAGTCGAAACGCCTACTGACGTCAGATATGTAAGTCCGCCACTGACCAAGAGAACGACTTTTGCAGATTTTTCTTTACTGTTTTTTCTAATTTACTCGTATTTAAACTGCCTCCTGAAATATCGAAATGTGTATATTTCACAGAACATTATTGATTCAATGGAAGGAGGAATGTTTCAGAAATATGCCGCCCTTCAAAATTTGCCGCCCCGGGCAGTTGCCCAGGTTGCCCATATGGGAAATATGCTGTACGACAGTTTAAAATGCTGTATACTGTACAGCAAAATGCTGTACGTCTGGTCAGCTTAAGCTACGTGCAAACGCAGTTGGGTTTTTACTTTTACTGTAAGTTCTTATTTGGATACAATTGTTTTGGCAGGCACATCCTGCCATCTCCAGTGCTTGCGCTAACTTTTGCTTAAAACTGCAAGAAAATTGACACTAACTTCAATATTGTCTTTGAACTTTTCCAGGGCCAGATTTCTAATATGTAGATATGGCCAACTGCCCGGGGCGGCAAATTTTTAGGGGTGGCAAACCAAACCTGAACCTTTCATATTTTCAATCTTTTATTGCAAGAAATAAATTAAACTCTTCAAAAGCGGTCGCTCTGTTCAGTAGCATCTTTACATATTTTTACAATTCGAAGGTTTATCACTTGATTGTTCAACAAGATGGCTAAAAAATAGATTTAACTTAAAAATTCTAAAAACAGGACCCGACCTTTAATTTGTTTCCTCTACGAGTATTGAACATGAGGCGTTTGAATAAAGTTGGAATTGCCCAAATTTTCCCACCGATGGGAATAGAATTTCTTTTACAAATAAAACCCACACTTTCTCGTTCATATTAACAATTTTCCAAAGTCAATATCGAGTGTAATCCATTCCCTAAAAAAAAATATTTTGATATGTCCATATCACGTTCTCATTCTCACCGATAAATCATGAGAACCCAATTTCCAATCATTCACTAGAGAAAAACACCATCTTGACATGTTGTACGAATAACCTAATCGTAAAGGGGGCAAGTACTGGATTAAATGAAGTCTCCGTGGCATTTTGCCAATTAAAGTCGCATCTTATTTTCGACTAAAAGGACACACACAAAAGCGCATATTTACCGAGATTAAGTGACTAACCGTTTCACCCTTACTGTCGTCCTATCGTTACGAAGAGCCTCGCGTGAAATCAAGCGCTCGACTCGGTGGTATGTATAGGACAGTTGCGCCGAATCCGGGTGGGAAGATTACACCCTCATTAGGGTGAAGTGTGCCGATCACGTGTGAGAACGACGCTCCCGATGTCCGTGGCACAATCGTTAATGCACTTAATCAGCTTCAGATCGAATCGATATGATTTTCATTCCCATAGGAACTCGCACAGATGTTCAGTTCCTGTGGGAATAATTTCGAAGCGGTTGTAATTTGACCAATATGTATAACGAGGTTGCGTGGCTCTGAGTAAGTGACTTTGATGGGTGTTCGTTATTTCGCTTTAAAAAGTCTAATTGTCGTTTCTCGAATTTACATAATGTACATTAATCAGTTTGTAGTTAATGGGTATGCAATTTATTCCAATATTTTTATTTAATTATTTTAATTAAAACGTTACGTAAAATGTATGAAATCAAATTCAATCATGTTTGTATATCTGATATATTCGCGTCTCATGTCATAATCGTTTGTTAATCTCGCCATGGACTGTCCATATCGTACCACTAGTACACGTGAGCGATTTAATTCACTTTCATTTTGAAAGAAATATTGAATTGACCTTTTGGCCCCTTTGGCTAGCATATTTCTCTTGGGGCTATTATTTCTTATGCATATGTTGTACAGTCGCGAATATTTTAAGATACAAAAAACTTTCGGTGTTTCCTCGGATACCTTTTGAGATCGACTCAAATGGATAAGAGTCGTTCATGCTACATGTGGTAGCTCTTAGTCAGATGTCTAGACGGGTAAATGTGACGGTAGCGAACAACTTATCTGTTTTTCATAGTCTTATACGAAATCGCGATAATAACTTGGATAAAAGTTACAGCAATAATTAAGTGTTTAAAGAGTCATATTTATAAATAAATAACAAGCGCGACAATCCAGCATTGGAGTAAGGCCGCAGGATGTGTTAGTGACATCCTATTTCCAAGATCTTATCTGCTTTTTGTTGAGGTAATGAGATCAGCATCACGCTCAGCAGTGTTATTTATCTCCATAAATGGGTACTGGTTTAACATCTGAGTGAGATCATAGTCCGTCACAAGCTCGTGAGTTCGAAAAACACCATGATTCACGGTAAGATTCGAACTCAAGACCGGCTAGACCAGCCAGACTATTTAGTTTTCATAATAAATCTTAATAAAAAATCAACCAAAATATACGTCAAAATTACTAGACTAAATAAATTTTGTTAATAAAATTTGTTTTTCAGTTTAGTTATGTTATAACACTACGGCTTCATCGATTTTTTGGAACCATAAAAGGGAGTTTGGTGTGGCTAAAATTGGGGTAGTTTGAGCCTATCTCAAAAAATTTATATCCCCCCGCCTCATTTCAACCTCAACCAGTATTTTTACTTCGACTTATTTTTTGAGGACAATAGTAGATTTATATTGAAAACAGTGGTAGAAAGTGAAGGATTTTCAAGAACTTTAAAAAGACGTAAGTGGCGCGGCTTTAGTTCATATCATTGAATATTAGAAGACAAAAGCACTGGCGATGATCCGTAAAATTAATTATGTAATGAAAGTCTCCTGGAAACGTTTCGATCTATTATATGTGGAGGAATTTAGTCAATGTGTAGTTTGCAATTTTGCGACTCGTCGATCAAATGAAGTACAAGCGCCCATTGTTTATTTTATGACCAGAAAGTGAAATAATCGTGAACCTCAATATTTCGTCTGTAATAGTCAAATATTATCCTTCTTTAATCAGGTAAGTGTTAAAAGTTCATGAATTTATTGTACTTTTGATATACATATATACAGGGTGTCCGGAAACTGCCGCATAAACGCACCGGATTATGATTCCTCAGTTGATTTCCAGCAAAAAAGTTGTACGAAACATACCCCCTCAGCTTAACCCTTTAGCTGCCACAGGCATTTAAAGATTTTTGAAAAAATCATTTTCTTGCACGACTTAAAGCCTAATATCTCCAAAGCTAGATCAGCTAGAAAAGTGAAATAAAATGATTATTACAGCCAACAAATTTACCTATAAAATAAAACTAACCAGACTAAAATCAGATAAAAGGTTTGGTATTTACAGAGCTTCAAAGTCAAATTTGCGTGATTTGACCCAAAAACAATCATTTTTTCCATCTCAATTTTCTCCAACTTCTGCCAAGGTGAGGTGCTTGTACGATTCTTTTAAAAATTGGCGCATGATCTTACGATCATATCTTTCTTACATCATTTTATTCTAGCTCCATTATTTCTAACAGTTTTAGAATGTTAAGTGCGGAAAACTAGGGTTAATTTTGGCTCGATTTCGACATATACTTTGAATAGATTTTATCAATTGCAGATCTATAGGAGCAGTGTGAATTGAATTGTATTGAATTCGAGCTAAAATTAACCCTAGTTTTCTACACTTAACGTACTAAAACTGTTAGAAATAATGGAGCTAGAATAAAATGATTTAAGAAAGATAATGATCGTAAGATTATGCGCCAATTTTTAAAAGAATCGTACAAGCACCTCACCTTGGCAGAAGTTGGAGAAAATTGAAATGGAAAAAAAGATTGTTTTTGGGTCAAATCACGCAAATTTGACTTTGAAGCTCTGTATTTCACTATTCTAGCTGGTCTAGCTTTGGAGATATTAGGCTTTAAGTCGTGCAAGAAAATGATTTTTTCAAAAATCTTTAAATGCCTGTGGCAGCTAAAGGGTTAAGCTGAGGGGGTATGTTCAGTACAACTTTTTTGCTGGAAATCAACTGAGGAATCATAATCCGGTGCGTTTATGCGGCAGTTTCCGGACACCCTGTATAGTTTCTGCTCACCGTTTTTTTATAACTTCAATTTTGTTTCAAAATTTCAGGTTGGGGTTAGTTGAGCTATAGTTGCTCAACTAACCCCAACACTAAATTTTGAAACAAAATAGATTTAAGTCTTGTTGTTTTCATTTAAAGTCTATAAATAAAAAATTGATTATGAAACGGAAATTTTATTTCATGCCTAGCTAACATTGAACACATGGTTCGGCTAAACTTTCTATGTGCTCAATTTGCCCCATACCCTTGCTTAACTTACCCCACCTATGGGGCAGGTTGAGCATATTTGATTTTCTACATTTAAACAGATACAGCTCCATAATTTGACTTTTTAGAAATAATTTCGTTGGGCACATTTGCAAAGGGATATACTACCAATCTATCAGTATGCATAAGAAGCCATTAAGACTTACCGTTGGGGAGCTATAAACGCTCAAGTGAAAAATTGCTCAACTAGCCCCGCCCTACCCTACCGGTTTTCCGATTAACCGAGTCTTTTCATTGATTTGCTCAGAATTGTAGTAAAAACACACTTGTAATGCTGGTCTTCGTATCGTATGCAAAATCATATCAAAATGCATGTACAGGGTACGCAAGAGAAACCTACTTATTTGAAAAAAAAAAACTTCCGAGCGGTGAGTTGTGGAGGTAGATGGTTGACAGGGGGCGCATCTGGAAGGGAAGTCTCCAAGCTTGTTTCCCATTCTAGTCAGTTGCCATCATGCTCTGGTCTAAAGATCAGCGGGCCTTCGCCGTCGAGAGCTTCTTTTCGAACCGTTGCTCACTAGGAACATGATCGAGGAGTTTTTTAAACTTCCTCGACCGCCTCATCTCTCTCTCCAGGTTTCTTTCATACAATTTTTTTATGGAGTTATTTGAAATGCCCGGCTTATGTCGATCCACCACAGACCATAGCTCACCTAAAAAACAACATTCGCGACGCCGGAGACGAACTTCAAAAATCGACTTCATCAGTGTATGCACAAAGGGGGTCGCCATTTAACCTATATCATTTTCAAGACGGTATGAAAAGAAAACTTGGGATATTGTATTCTCGAATAGTGAGAATTACCTCTCTCTCTTCATTACCGTAACTCCTAGTGGGGCATGGTGCGTTGATGACTACCGTGTGTAACGTTAAAAAGACAACTGAATTCGGAGTGTGATACGGTTGTCAGCCATACCACTTCCTAGTCGCATCGTTAGTTTATTATTCTACGATAAGAATATTTTTTATCATCTTCTTCTGAATAATAAGCTTTCTCGTTTCTCTATGAGTGTCTATTTCACAGAGTAGCGACCGAACGATCACGGCCACAGAGCACGTTTTTATTGACCCTTCAAATAAGTAAGTTTCTCTGCCGCACCCTATAGCCATAAGGAGAGTGTCCGAAAATATGTTCAAGGGCTAAAAGTTGAGTTATTGAGTTTATTTTGATTTCCAGAAGTAAGTTCTAAAATTTTAGTTTATTGTTTATATCGCAGGAGGCACATCCCCAAAAAATATTTAACCTCCAAAAAAATTGATGTTAAAATGATAAACTAGGGGGCCGAGGCTAATTTCGGGCGCGGACGCGAAATTTAGATACCCTTCGCTCTCCTTGGGCTAAAAGTTTTTTCGGGCGTACCTATGACTTGTATTTAATCCCGCCTCATTCTTTTTCTTCCGTCTTGACAAAAGTTTTGGGCTTGGTTGAAATAAGTGGACAAATCAAAATATTTACTCGGAAAATTTTATTGGGATTGCGGGAGCATGACTCCACAGTACGATTACATTCGTTCTTAACTTTTATGTTGATTTGGTAGACACATTAATTGAAGGTTTTGTGAAATTGGTGCAAAAAATGTTTCTTAGAAGAACCAAAATGGGGGTTGGGTTAGTATGGTCACCCCATGACCCCATGGTCAGATTTGATCAATTCTCAGATATGTTTTGTGTCATCAAGAGAAACACATTTGTGTGAAATTTGGTTGAAATTGGTGGACAAATAAAAAAGTTTTTCTTAGAAGAACCTAATTTGGGGAGTTGGGTTTGTATGGCAGCCCCATGACCCCATTATCCGATTTGATCCATTCTTAGGTATGTTATGTGTTATCAAGAGAAACACATTTGTGTGAAATTTGGTTGAAATTGGTGCAAAAATAAAAAAGTTTTTCTCAGAAGAACCTAATTTGGGGGTTGGGTTTGTATGGCAGCCCCATGACCCCATGGTCCGATTTGATCGATTCTCAGATATGTTGTGTATCATCAATAGAAATAGATGTGTGTGGAATTTGGTTGAAATCGATGCACAAATAAAAAAGTTTTTCTTAGAAGAACCTATTTTGGGGGGTTAGGTTTGTATGGCAGCCCCATAACCCCATGGTCCGATTTTACCGATTCAAACATACAGACTGCCTGCAGAAAAAAAGAAGCCTTTGTGCAAAATTTCAGCTTCATAGCTTTTAAATTGGCCGAGTAAAACGCTTAGCAACAGACGGACAGACAGACAGACGGACATCGCCCAATCGACTCCCCATGTTATGCTGATCATAAATTGTATACTTATTATGTGGTCGGAGATGCTTCCTTCAATGCGTTACAAACTTCATGACAAAGTTAATATACCCTTCGTTGACTCTACGAGCGAAGGGTATAATAATGGGTCACATAACATATAAACTCTCCCGTGAGAAATTTAATGTCCAAATATTTTCATCACTATTTTTTCAGACGTTTTCCAGAACTTCCATATACCTTTGCCATAGCAAATTCGACCGATTTCCTCCTATGACAACAAAAATGTTGTTAGAAAACGGATACAAAATTTGAGAAAGTGCAATCCAGAGCGATATTTGTCCTTTTAACGATAAATGGCGTCTGCATGAGTTTTACGCCTTTATCTTGAATATAACAAATAGCTTTTGTCACAAAAATGTACATATATCCATTTCAATGTTTTAAAATCCATTAACTTCCCAGAGAAAACTTCGTTTGAGGCATCCTTTATTCTAACTGTAATATTTACATGGCGGACAGCAAAAATATAAAAAAATTATACATTTAAACCCAAAAGTCATGGAGCGATCAAACACGGAAAATATGGGCTTTTTGATTTTTTTGAATGAGGTTGATTACGCAACATGATCGCAAACATAGGTGGTTAGCATTCTGACAAAAAAACAATTACTGTATTAATTCTAATTCCCAAATTTCGTGTGTGCGAATTTTAACTAATTGTGACTTATCGTTCCATTCTATACACCAACTGCGATGCATGTCTGTAGTATTTATGGCATGGCAACTTACCAGCTCTATGGGAACTACGCGGAACTTTGTCTGTTTGGAGGAGAAGAGCCCCAGCGGGAGAAATATCGAGTTATTCAATTTAGGAAATGTCACATTGGAATCTTTGCATTGAGACCTCACAGGTCCAACGAGCCTGGGATGTGCATGTCCGAATTCGACGTAAGGCTTAACCAATAGGGGGCCGAAGGAGGATCACACCTGCTATAGAAGTCTATAGCGAATAGTGTACTACGGGGATGGGTGTGCCCAGGGGACCATGGTCCTTGCCCATCAAGGTGTTGGACTCGTAGTGGCTGGAGGTTGTTACCCAAGTCATCCAGCTAGTGATGCAATCCCGGGGTTGGATTCCGGATGGTGTGTGCATGCGGCTGATGGAGAAATCTCCGTCTGACAACAACACCTTGTCAGTAAAAAGCCGAAGGTCCAAACATTTTAGCGGGACCGGGAGATAAAGGCCGAAAGGCTAGGTGCTCCCCTGACGGTATACCTGTAGATGGTTAGCTTGTCTGTCTGTTGCGGATTACAGGTAAATCCTACTGTAGCAGCGCCTAGCACTGTGAAATGTCGACCAAAGCATTATAAATTTGGTAGCACGGGTGTCGGGAGCCCTGGAGAATTCACACCCTCCATCCGACAGTTGAGGTAGGCCCCCTTGTGGGAGCATCGTGCTGGCTGTGGTTTAATGCCCATATCGCGGGAAGAGTGTTCTAACAACATCAGAGCATTCGGCGTGGAGTTGCGTTTTCAACCGGGAGCCGTGACCCCAGATCGGCAGAGGTTTGGAAAGTGCCTCGCAGCCAACAGTATGAATGCCGGTTCCTGCAAACTGGTATAAAACTGTTACCCTTTGTGCTTGCACATTGGGGGGCGTCAATTGCGCATCGTACAATTCGTGTCTTAAGAAGACCGTGTGTTAAAGGCGTACCGCCAGGTGATGCACGTTAAATCTTGGATATCATCCTAGGGTGATATCCTCCAGGGACTTGTCTGTCTGTTGCGGGAGGCCCCTTGTATAGTTGATACGCCATGGCGTGGATCTGTGCAAAGACCATTCGGGCGATGACGCTCCCGTGCTCCCGAGTCATGTATGGGTAGCTCACGACATGGCTGACCTTTTTCCCTATTCGTTCGGAAAGGCAGTCATACAAGTCGAACACGATACGCAGTGTCTCCTCGTAGGGGAGGAGTCCATTATAAGCGGTCGTGTAGAGCTTCGGAGTTGGCGGCTTCGCATAACCCAAGCCACGAAGGGACTAGTTAGGGAGAATGGCCTTGGTGAAAATGCCTACGCGCCTATATCTAACTAGTTTGTGGATTGATGGCCACACGTCCTGAGTCAAATTGCTGCTTAGTAAACGGATGGGGGCCGTCCCAATGTGAACGGTAGCGCTACGAGTCTGCTTTAAGCAGACGAGTAGTAACAGGTCCAACGAACCTGGGATGTGCACATCTGAATTTAACGTTAGGCCTAACCATTAGGGGGCCGAAGGTTGATCACACCTGCTAAAGAGAAGTCTTTAGCGAATAGTGTACCTCGGGGATGGGTGAGCCCAGGGGACCATGGTCCCTTCCCATCTTGGAGTTGGTCTCGAGGGGGCTGTCGGTTGTTAAGCAAGACATCGAGCTGGTGATGCAGCCCCGGGGATGGGTTCCTGATGGTGAGTGCATTCACCGGATGGAGAAATCCCCATATGGCAACAAGATCTGTGCCAGTAAAAAACCCGGAGGTCCAAACCGCTTTCGCAAGGACCGGGGTATAAAGCCGTAAGGCTAGGTGACCCTTAGACGGAAAACCCCGTAGATGGTATACTTGTCTGTCTGTTGCGACGCGTTTTACTCGGCCAATTGAAAAGCTATGAAGCTGAAATTTTGCTGCAGGCAGTTTGTATGTTCGAATCGGTAAAATCGGACAATGTGGTCATGGGGCTGCCATACAAACCCAACCCCCTGATTAGGTTCTTCTAAGAAAAAACTTTTTTTTTGTGCACCAATTTCAACTAAATTTCACACAAATGAGTTTCTATTGATAGCACAAAACATATGTAAGAATGGATCAAATAGGACCATGGGATCGTGGGGCTGCCATACAAATCCAACCCCCCAAATTAGGTTTTTCTAAGAAAAACTGTTTTATTTGTGCACCAATTTCAATTAGATTTTACAAAATGTGTTTCTATTGATAACACAAAACATATGTCAGAATTGATGAAATCGGATCATAGGGTCATGGGGCTGCCATACAAACCTAAACCCCAAATTAGGTTCTTCTGAGAAAAACTTTTTTGTTTGTACACCAATTTCAACTAAATTTCACACAAATGTGTTTCTATTGATGACACAAAACATATGTCACAATGGATTAAATCTGACTACGGGGCCATGGGACTGCCATGCAAACCCAACGCCCCATTTTGGTTCTTCCAAGAATAATTTTTTACACTAATTTCACAAAACCTTGAATTAATGTGTCTTTATCAAAGCAACTAAAAGGTCCCGCAAGCCCCAATAAAATTTTCTGAGTAAATATTTTTATTTGCCCACTTATTCCAACCAAACCCCACACAAATATTGTTTTGTCGGCGCAGCGGAACTTTTGTGAAAACAGAAGGAAAAGAATGGGGGGATCAAATGCAAGTCGTAGGTACGCCCGAAAAGCTTTTAGCCCGAGGGGGGCGAAGAGTATCCAAATTTTGGCTTGGCTGCGCCCGAAATTAGCCCCGGTGTCGTTTGTAACGTACATTAGTAGGTATAGTGCAATTAAGCCCAAAAAGGGCCAAACCCAAACATAAAAAAATGCCAAATTGTTGCACACCCTCCTCTATATTAGTCATGGTTCTTAATGAACTGAACTACTATTTTGATCCCGCTCCGTACAAGGAGTTGATCGCTCCCGTTCCACAATTCTCAAAAGAACAGGTTCCTAGCATTGAATGAAACTAGTCTGATCGCCATCTTAAGTAAGTCACGTACAATCTTTCCAATGAACACATTCACATCAAGTACCAAAATAATATCAATATATTGTAGATACTAATAACATGCAAGCAAATTCAATAATACGCCCATAAATATGCAGGCAATCAAATCAGTTCAATTCCGTCTACGTCTACTATCCAACGACTCAGATCAGTGAGACTCGTTTGAGACCTGAAGAGTCGATTAAACAGGTCGACCTGAAGAGTCGATTGAACAGGTCGACCTGAAGAGTCGATTGAACAGGTCGACCTGAAGAGTCGATTGAGCAGGTCGACCTGAAGAGTCGATGGAACAGGTCGACCTGAAGAGTCGATTAACTAGGTAGACCTGAAGAGTCGATTGAACAGGTCGACCAGACGAGTCGAATGATCAGGAATACCTGGACTGAAGAGTCGAATGAACAGGTAGCCATAAAGACCAGTTGATTAGATCAATATAATAGTCAAAGAAGAATACGATATTTGCATGATAGTTGGTTATGGCACCCTGATTATGGGAAAAGTTCTCTGACCGATTGGGAGTCCGCAACCTTGAATAATGGGAGAAAGGGGGTATTTCTTTAGTTTTTTTAGTGATTATTTAAAAACGGCTAAAAATGATGATGCAATGAAAATTCGGCGGTAGACTAAACGATAAATTAGAATATTTTGGATCTTTTTAAAGAGCTCTATAATTCTTGAAAAATGCAAGTTCAGCCGTGGAATTTTATGAGTATTAACAATAAGCTGAATGTGATTTTTGCTGAAAATAAAGTCGCCCCAATTATTCCTCCCATTTGAATTTGTCGAAAAGGCATGTTCATAACTCCCTCCCTTTAAAAAAAACTACAGCTAATTTTCACGTGTTCCTCTCAAAACGGGATACGAGTTTAGGAGAATGAAATGTAGATAGCTAATAGAGAAAATACGAGAATTTCGGTTTTAGGGTTTTTTAGATTTTTCAAAAAACCCTTATGAAATCGATTTTGTCCGTCCGTCTGTTCACGTCAATTTGGTAGGAATGTGCTGAATGGTAACAGTCTTCGGCACGAAATACTTAGAAGTTGATAAGGCAAAGATAATAGGGTGTCACGCAGATTTTAGGATTTGTTCACTAAATAACTCGCGAACGGCTTAGCCGATCGTCATGAAATTTGGTAAGAATGTGTAGAATACTAACAGTCTTAACCACGAAATACTTAGAAATTGGTAGGGCAAAGTTAACAGGGTGTCCAGAAGATTTGAAAAAGTCGACTTTTTTAGTGTTTATCGGACATGGACGTATGGGTACTCAAATCAAAGAAATCGATGGGTACATTTCATACAAGTTGCTTTCTTCCAGTTTGGAGTAACGGGAACGGAGTTATAGGCTGTGAAGTCTGCAACTGTGAAAATTATGATGACGGTTTTAAGAAAATTATATAAGTAATATGCCTGAAAATTTTCATTCGAATATCTTTATCTTAACCGAAAATATAGGGAATCAAATATTTAGCAAAGGCGTTTCACTATACTAGGGCAGCGTCTGAAGCATTTGTGCATATCTTGTGACTGGACCGAACAATGAACATGAACTTTGGTAGGAATACATAGAATGGTAATAGTGTTTGTCGCAAACACTTATGACGTTTGTAAAATTAACAGGGTGTCTCTGAATAGCTTCAAAAGTCTACTTTCCCACAACTCATAAGAAAGCTTTGGGTGGGCAATGGGCTCAGCAAAGCCACTTCATATAAGATCTTGTTTCTTGATTCGGAAAGAGAGTAACGGATTTACAGCTAATAAATTCAGTTAATATATGTAGCCATGGTACATTCCAGAATGAAAGGCTAACTCCTTTCATTTTTTGTTCTATGTGGAACATATTGCCATGCAATTTTTCGGACAATCATGTGTTTTCAGTTGCTGACTTTTTGACTTAAACCGGGTGGGTCTTCTTCATGCTGTGGTTGTGGCGGTCATTCTCCATCGAAAGTGACCATGGATGTCAGTGGATCTTTCATCGCCACCAAACAGATAATTTTCGCTATGTCGTAACGTGTGTGAACCGTGAGACTGTCATTTGAGATTGCGCTATAAATTGCCTAGTGTGTGTGCTGGACGGGCCTGATCAATTGACCCATAAATCGCTAGGTCTGTGGTGCTCTTTGACTGCGAAATAGGTCAGGAAACCTAGTTTTAGAGACCTGTTCCGATGCAGAAGATCATTAAGATCGACCTGTTCTCTCAAAAGAACAGGTTGTACCATGCCTACTCTATATACGCACTTTACAGTTCGAAATGTAAATCTCACTGCAAAGGAAATTAAATGTAGTTTAGTTCGTCCTCACGATCGGACTAATACTTTTCCAGATATTTTCGAAATACAAAAATATCTCCTCTTTGTAACACCCTACCCCCTTACCGTGACGCTCAATTTAGTGTAACTTTTTAACCGAACATGTCAAATTAAAACCACTTTATTCCAACTAACCGTTTGACGTCAATCTCGTATAATTTATATCTAATTTGATAACCGTCATCTCATGACCAGATGTTCTGTTGCAGGAAGTGATTTTTCGAGGAAATGATAACGAGTCACTTAAAACCGCTTCCCATACGATGTCTCCAGTGCAGTTGCCGTTGCCGTCTGCGTCCACATATGACTTGTTATAATATACTCGTCTTGCTGACCATTACCACTGACGCTGCATAAACTGTTCGCTGTTTGGCTTATACTATTGCCCATATCGACGACAATTGAAAATAATTTCTCTCTTCCTCCATTAAAGTGGTCGCGCGAGAAATGTTCGCGCAAATACTATACATTCAACGAAGTCTACCGCAATCTGTGCAAAACATACGATGTGCATATGCAACATTTTGCATCTTGTGTTAGTATATTGCACCGCACATATGATCGCGGGAAATGTCGCTACTATCATCATCATCATTATGGACATATGCAAGATTTTCATTTCCATTTATAGAGAGAGGAAGAAAATAGCGCGATTTGTGCAGCTGCAAATGAGTTGCATATCTGGTCGGGGGTCCCATGTGCTGTGCAATAGACAGGATATTGCCTCTAGCCGACTTTTGTATATTTGAATCGAACAGAAATGCTATTTTTAGAGTTCTGTGATCCACCTGTATGGTTAACAGTGGGGTTGAATACAGCCAACAGTATCAATATCAAATCCGAAAAGGATCTTATTTGCTTTAGACCTCAGATTCTGCCTCCACTGTAGGACACGATACAAACTTCAATTCCAACTAAAAATTCATTGAGTTGCGAAGTCTCATAAGCCAGCTGGCGAATTTCCATTGCGGAATGCTCAAATCACAACCTTCACGTCACCCTCTGTGATTTCCCATTACAGAACATAGTTCCAATGTGAACATATGAATATTATATGGACAAACCATGTTCGTCCTTGCAGCCGTGCATATGTCAAGAATTCCGCGTTTGTTGGGAACAGGACCCATTGCGCTAACATTTCCCGGTGTATCCTTTCTATACACACGCGTTTGTTGTCGTCGGGGAAAAGTCGAAAAATGTGAATTGTGCAGTTGTTCCTATAAACACTCGGCTGCGTATTGAAATAAAGAAGTCAAGCGCAAATGTTAGTTTTCACGTGAGGGGCATGTTACAAAAACGGCAAACATGCGCCGCGCGCATTTAAGACGGATGTGTAACATACACATCAGCTGGTCTGGTGGAAACTCCTGTCGGCGCAAAGGGACACTGGGAATTAAACGGTTAAGGACAAATGTTCGTATAGTTTGGCACTTTGAGGATATTATAATAGAAACAGAGGTGGTCAGACAGATGTAAAACTAATCCCCGATAAATGTGGCACTTATTAAAAAATTTCAACAAATGCAGAGCAGCTTTGACATGTGTGCTGATAAGGAAACCGTACAAGGATTGAATTGTGGCGGTGCACGTGTATACAGTTTGCAGGAGCTATAGGCATGTGCACGGATAAAATAATTTGTTAATTTTCCGTTATGAATAGTTATAGGGATATGTAACGAATGAATAAGGTACACCTGTATTGTAGGACTATTTTTGGCATCTGGTACAACCGCAACTGCTGTTGAATTTAAATATGATCGGTTTTGAAGTTATGGCTGCAATGAAGTTATCCAAAAATATTTGCGCAAATCTGATTGATACATACATAAATGTATTTCATTTGTATCAAATGAAAGTACACAGTGCAATGTGATAAAATCAAACATTAAATTATACCCTATACCCATAAGATGGTATAGGGTATGTCTGTAAGCCATGTCTGTCTGTCTGTCTGTCCGTGTGTCGGTCTGTTAGCACGATAACTCCCGAAATAATGAAGCTAGCGGTTTGAAATTTTGGTCAAATGTTTGTTTTGCTAAAATCTTGGACGGTATTGAAAATGGGCCAAACCGGACCACGGGTTCCCCTACCTCCCATACAAACTACCCCTCCTTGATGTTTTAATTCGGCCATAACTTTCGGTAGAATATCGCTATCGACTTGAAATTTTGATCAATGTCTCATTCTGACATATACTTTGAGTTGGTGGAATGTGGAGCAGGTCCGACTACCCTTACCCCTACTTCCCCTACAAAGTTATATTCAGTCATATCTTTTGATAGAATGTAACGAAAAACTTTAAATTAGTATCAAATGGTAGCCGTTGGATGCCTTGACAAGTTAATAAAGATGTGTCAGGTCCAACTCATCTACCCCTCCCTCCCCCACAAAAAATATGAATTTGAATATTATGGGTTTTGCGTGCCTTCTAGGTCTGTACATAGGGTATATACTCATCGTGCTATTGGCACGATTAGAACTCGGTCTCGCTTCACTCTGTCTTTCCGCAAATTGTCTTTGCTAGCGCTTTTCTAGAGTTTCCCTCAGCTCTTTTTTCCCTTTTTCTCTATCCATGCAGTCTGGAGAGAAGTACTGCCCGTCGAGATAAAATGACTCCCCTCTTCGAATTTTGTGCCTATAGCTTCTCTCTTCTGCTGCCAACGCAACAGGGAGAACGCCTGCTACCATGCATAGGGAATCGGTAGACGCCGTTCTATACGCTCCCGTTATGGCTAAGAGCGCCATTCTCTGCGCAGATCTCAGGGGCTTTAGTTTCACTTTGTTAGTGTACTTGTACCAACCAATTGACCCGTAAGTGATAATAGGGAGGAAGAGACCCTTATACAGAAGCCTTTTTGCTAAGAAATTATATCCGGTATGACGCCTCGTCAGTGTGGCCAGTGAGCTAAATATTAGCTTAGCCTTTACTGACACTTTCTCGATGTGAGTACCGGGTTGGAGTCCATTGCTTAGCCATACTCCCAGATACCGTGCAGCTACTACCGTTTTAATTAAGCGCCCTTCCAGCCTAACTATTGGTGGTCTCTGCAGTTCGGCTTTTAGGACAACTATTTGCGTTTTCTCTGGGGAGAGCTTTAGCTTTACACTATCACACCAGAGTTTGATTTTTCCAGCTATTCTGGACGCCCTTTCTTCGATCTCAGCCCTTGTGTTTCCTTTTATGAGCACCAGTATGTCATCAGCATACGCGTATGGTGTCACTTCGGGTGTATCGTCCTCCAACTCTCTTATGATCTCATCGAAGACCAGATTCCACAAACAAGGCCCTAATATCGAGCCTTGAGGACAACCCTTGGTAACTATTTTCCCAACCTTTCCGTATTTTGAATCAAGGGCAACGTTCCTATTCGTTAGATAATCTTTTAAAATTCTGTATAAGTCTCTTGGGCATTCTCTCATCTGTAGTTCCCTGAGGATGGCAGGCCACCAAAGATTGTCAAATGCACCCGAGATATCGACTGAGATCCCAACCACATATTTATTTCCAGAGTTTTCAATGTCCCGTACCACTTTACTAATTGCGTCTCCTGTGCCTTTCCCAATCTTAAATCCAAACTGATTACGTGCTGCTCTGGTCTCATGTTCTAGAACCGATTGGAGTCTATATAAGATCATTTTTTCGAAGACCTTACCCGCAACTGGTAAGAAGCAAATGGGCCTATATGACTTTGGGTCTTTTCTGTCTCTTCCAACTTCCATCACCTTTATAAATTGGTTTTAGAGAACCTAATTTCCATATGCTAGGGAAGACGCCCTCATTCATACATTTATTGTACATGGCAAGTACAGTGTCAGGAATCGTTTTGACTGTGCGCTTGATTACTTCCACCTCGAGTTCGTCCAGGCCAGGTGCTTTTCGATTTTTCAGGTGATTGGTTGCGTCTAGTAGATCTTCCATAGTGAAGTCTGTTATCTCGTTATCCTGAAGGCTGTCTAGGCTTAGATTTTGACCAAGCTCCACCCTAATTTGTCCTTGGGTTTCACTATCCTCCTCCATATTATCGTCTGGCTGTAGTTCTTTAAGCAAAACTCGAGCGGTTTCCTCCCATGAATTTGTGAATTCTTGGCCCTCTCTCAGCGACTTTAAAACCTCTTCTGTTCTGAGCTTGTTAAGTGCCGCCATATATGGGATGCCCCAGGGATTACACTCCCCAGCTTCTGCTACCATTTCATCCCAACTATACAGTCTTGCTTTCCTTAGCGAGGATTTATAAATCTTTCTGGCTTGACGATATTCTTGTAGTGCTCTAGACCTTATCTCCGGGTCATGACTGGAGTTTTTGTCCATTACATCCGCCGTCCAGCCAGGTGCCGCTTTCCTTATCTGCTTCTTTCTTGGGATAGCCTCAATGCATGCATCCATTATGCAGTTTTGTAGTTCAATGGCTGTTTCTTCCGCCGTAGCTTCAGTATCGTCCTGTAACACGCCGCTATTGGAAATATTTTCACAGGGTTTTTTGTCATATAGATCCCAGTTGGCTTTTAGAATATTGAATCTGTTCTGCCTTTCCTGCATAGAGGTGTAGGGAACATCCCTTCTAATTGTCATCTCTTTTATTCGATGGTCACTAGAGGTAGTGCCATGTCTAACCTTCCAACTTCTGACCATTTGGGCCACTATTTCATCCGAGGCCAGAGTCACGTCTATATATGACGAATTATTAGGCGCATTTCCCCGATATGTTGGTGGTTCAGTCAAACTATTTATGACAGTCGAGCAATGACTTGCTCCAGCTGTCCACCCCTATTATGTGTCCTTCTTCTGCGGACCCTCTGTCCATATGTCAGTTCCCATAAGGGCGAGGTGCCATTAGCATCTATGCCAATAATAATTGGTTTACCTTGGAGTTTGTCCAGAACAGTTTCTAGGTGCTGCAAGTGGGGGCCTATTGGTTGCCTAAACTGAAAGTAACAGGATACTAGATAGAGCGTCCCAAAGCTTCCCTTAATCTCAACAACCGCACAGTGGCTGTTACTTAATTGTAGGAGGTTAAGTAGCGTAAATCGATTGGATTTAAAGAAGATTGCTGCTTGAGCATTTTCTCCTTCTTTCTCACCCGAGACTACAACAGTTGTGCAGCCGAAGTCCCTAATTTTCCCCTTATATACATATGGCTCTTGGGCCAGAATTATGTCAGCTTTTCCTTGATTTAATAAGTCCGCTATTTCCCCATTAACCACTCGAGAGCGTTGCATATTTAATTGCATTACTTTAATTTAATCTGTTTGTTTATCCATAATTATACCCTATACCCATAAGATGGTATAGGGTATATTGTTTTTGTTACGCCGATATTATGTAACACCTCAAAGGAGCCACCGAAGGTATGGCAAAGTGTATATATAAATGATCAGGGTCGGTGCCTGAATCGAATAAGCCATGTATGTCTGTCTGTCTGTCTGTCTGTCTGTCCGTGTGTCTGTCTGTTAGCACGATAACTCCCGAAATAATGAAGCTAGCGGTTTGAAATTTTGGTCAAATGTTTGTTTTGCTAAAATCTTGGACGGTATTGACAATGGGCCAAATCGGACCACGGGTTCCCCTACCTCCCATACAAACTACCCCTCCTTGATACTTTAATTCGGCCATAACTTTCGGTAGAATATCGCTATCGACTTGAAATTTTGATCAATGCCTCATTCTGACATATACTTTGAGTTAGTGGAAAGTGGAGTAGGTCCGACTACCCCTACCCCTACTTCCCCTACAAAGTTATATTCAGCCATATCTTTTGATAGAATGTAACGAAAAACTTCAAATTAGTATTAAATGGTAGCCGTTGGATGCCTTGACAAGGTAATAAAGATGTGTCAGGTCCGACCAATCCACCCCTCCCTCCCCCACAGAAAATATGAAATTGAATATTTTAGGTTTTCCGTGCCTTCTAAGTCTGTACATGGGTATAGGGTATACACTCATCGTGCTATTCGCACGATTAGAACTCGGTCTCATTATATTTGCACTTGATTTGTGTGATTTGAGTAGGTACATACATACAGTACCTACATAATGTTATTCTGATCAAATTCTATTTACATTAATTTACTCACTGACCCAATTACATGCCATCGAAAGTAAATATTGTCGCAATTAACTTTTGGCCACTCAGCCAAACAAAATTGACTTTTACGACTGACATGTTTCACCGACAGCAATCTTTTGGCCATTCACCGTCAATTAGACAAACAGTCCAAAATGCGTTCACCATAGAGAATACCTTTTGTATGTTGTTGGTCGTATGTTGTGTACACAAGAAAAAAATTCCCACACTTAACATTGGCAATTTTTCGGGGATTTTATTTACACAGAAAAATGTTCAAATCTTTTCCCGAGTGGTGATACACTTTTCTTTAAACTCTTGCAAGCAAGCCCGATAAACATTTGAAGAAGAACGAAAAATGTCTTATCAACATTCGGGTATACTGACCACACAACTCTGCTTATCAATAAGAGACCCATTAAGCATATTAACGCAATGCTGTGCTGATAATAGACGAGCCAGGCACCGAAAAAAAATGGTAGGCCTTAACATTTGGATTGGACACTTGGACTTCGGCGCGGTATGATCACCAGTCTGAAAGAATCTTAGCAAGAACCAAGAATGATGTTCTTGATAAGAATAAGAAATAGTCCATACATAAACTAAAAACGAGAGCTGCAAGTGTGTAGAATTAAAGATAATTCCGTGGATATACGTAATTTGTTGCATGTGTTACATTATTTCGTATCGCTGTGACTAAGCATATAATACGTATTGAGGCACCATGATAAAGTGAACATGGTCTTGTCTTACAGTGGTTAAGTGGACGGCCGACATGGTTTTCCCACGCCCGATTTCTTTGATTTCATTCATTGGTCTGGCTGGACATGGTTCATGCCTGAAGAATGTGACGATAAGAATCTTTCACTAGAATTCTATTGAGCGTCAAACTGGTGCCTTATTATCAGTGCGCAGAGTTAACTCTTTCATTTTTCTTCATTAAAATACACTTTTGAACGGATTTGGAGTTTAATTTTTTTTATCTTGGATTTGTGTGGACACTTGAGTTAGAAAAATAAACAGTGCTTATAGCCATATGGTGTACAAGCAGTGTACATGCTACAAGTATGTATTTGGAGGATAGTTTTTTCCTTAATGCTAAGCTATGATTTGAACTCGCGCGATATGGAACCTATTGCCATATACATACTTTCTGAAAATTTTAAGATTCTAGCTATCATCGTTCGGAAGTTACAGCCGTCCAAGCCACACTTTTATATTTTCTTGTGGAAAATATTCGATAACCCGTGAAGGTACCGATAATTCTGAAATTAAGAACAAGTTTAGAGCACCGCAATGACCATACTTGATGAAAATTTAAGAGTCCTAGCAGGGTTGCCAGATTGGGCTCCTTCTCGCCAATTGGGCTATCTTTTTTCTCAATTGGCGACAACAATTCTCAAAAGTCGCCGCGCGATTTTTTGGGCTACATAAAATACGCGCCAGGTACTTATTTTTGTTTTAAATATTATTTTTCCAAGACAAAGTAGATTTTTTGAAGGGTACTGATCCATTAGAATTAAAAAAAAACAGAACATTCTCTGAAAATGATTCAGTTTATTATTAACACTAAATGGGTCAGACACATGAAGAAGCAATTCCAAATGACACTGGCCCATCTTGGCTGAAAGTTTTTTAAATTAAAACAGCCGACGTCCAAAAAATATTTCCACATTTAAGTAAATTATCTTTTATTATTTTATTTCTGCCACATTCTGTAAGGTGATCGTGAAAAGGGCATTTCCAATTACTTTTTCCCATTCGAAAGAGACTTTATTTATATACTTGGGAGCAAAAAAATCGACCCACCCCAAATGCTTCCGTTCTAAACACGATTACTCAATAAATAATAAACAGTCTGTTTTTGTTTTTAACTGTTGAAAATCAATAAAAAAAACATTATTCACTATTAAACAGTGTTAAAAATTTAAATTTTGTTTTATGACGATACTTATAACTTGAATTTTTAAACTGTGTATGGCGACTAAAGCGGACTTTGGGGTAGTTTTTGAGGGGCGCGGAAAGTTTTGTAAGAGTGCAGATATATTAAGTAACCGCTGGAGCATGCAAATACATACAATCTGTTTCATTGCGATGCGATGAACTTGGGGTTTAAGGCTTCATATGCTCTTTGGGGCTTGGAAAACACTTAGGGGTTGTTTTTAAGGGAAGGAGGTGCTCGGCATATTTTTTGCTTTTACCATTGAATTACGGTAAATTCGCGTCATTTAATGCACTATAGGGATCATCGAAATTTAAAAGTGGTAGCGCTAACTTTACAGACATAAATCATGTTTTAAAGCGATTTCTTCGCTCCCAAGTGTATTATTGCATTTAATGAAATTATTTATGTACAAAGATTAGCTTCTTACGATTTATTTTGGCAATAAAATTTTTAAGGGCTACTTTGGGCTATAAAAAAACTTAAATTTGGCGATTTCTTCTGAAAATATCTGGCAACCCTGTCCTAGCTAACACTGTCTAGATGTGATTTTAAGTGTAAAGCTTGACACCTACATATGTACAATCAATAATATAATAGTTAATGAGATAATCGTACTTTCATGTTGCGCAATAGGAGAGTTTCGATACACGCACTGTTTGGCACACTTGTAAAGAAACTTGGTGCCGACATTTGCTACGAATTTCAAGCTCCTGCCTCTATGCGTTCATAGTCACAGGCGAAAATATTGGGAGAAGTATTAAAAGACAATTTTTAAAATTTCGACAGCCCAAGTTGAGACTTTTTTCATTTTCAAAAAGTATTTCAAAATCTCGACACTCGAAAATTAAAACGTTTTTAATGACGCTAACCAAAAACGATTTAATGAATGTATCCAATATTTTCTATTTCATTTATTTTATATTTACTGAGAGAAAGATTCGCAAATATTAAAAAAATACATTCCATACATAGTCAGTCATTTTATGATTTTAGGGGATTTTGGGGAGATTGTTAGGGTAGATACCAGAAGTGTACCACCAAGTTTGCAACTTCGAAAAAAGCGTGCTAACTCCGTAAACCTCAAAAATCCTCAAAATTTTCGGACTTTTTTCATATTTTGGTTTGTAAATTCCAAAAGGTGCCTCCTACAAGAAATCGTCTACCGGATTTTTAAGGCTAACAAAACCTTCTTTAATTTGAGTCCTCCAGCTTTGTAGGTGCAAAGGATCCCAAGATACAGCACTTTAAACGTTGTTTTTTGTAAAAAAGTTCGAAATTGTAGTTTTAGACATCTTCCGAAATAAATATCGGCTTAAATGCGCATTCTACGGAGAAAGTCATGTGACACGAAGATATAAACCAGTTACTTAGCTGTATACCTATATATGTATGTCGGCGCGAATGGAATCGGACCATGGGGTCATAGGGCTGCCCCTGGAAATTAGGTTCTTCTAAGCATTTTTTTTTCGTCATATATCAATATTAACCAAACTTCACCCAAGTGTGTTCCTAGTAAAGCCTAAAGAAATATCTAGGAACGGATGAAATCGGAACACTACGTCATATAGCTGTCGTACAAACCAACCCCTGAAAATTAGGTTGTTCTAAGAAAAACTTTTTTTCTTTGTGAATCAATCTTAACCAAACCTCACCCAAATGTGTTCCTAGTAAAGCCTCAAAACATATCTAGGAATGGATGGAATCGGAGCATTACGTCATAGGGCTTTCATACAAACCAACCCCTATATATTAGGTTCTTGTAAGAAAAACTTTTTTCTTTTTGAATCTTAACGAAAAATCATCCAACTGTGTTCCTGGATTAGCCTCAACGCATCCAGGAACATATGGAATCGGAACACGTCATAGAGTACGTCGTATTACAATTTCAGACTTTTTACAAAAAAAAAAATATCTTTTAAAATAGTGTATCTTGGATCTTTTGTACCCACCAAGCTGGGGCTACACTCAAATTAAAGATGATTTTGTTAGCTTTAAAAGTGCAGTGAACGATTTTCTTATAGGAAGCCCCTTTTTAAAATTACAAACCAAAATATGAAAAAAGTCCGAACATTTTGAAGTTTTTTGAGGGTCACGGGGTTAGCACAGGTTTTTGGATGTTGCAAACTTGGTGGTACACTATTGGTATCTATCCTAGCAATATTCTAAAAAACCAGAGCCGAGCTATTTTTTGTGACCTAACGCCTTATATTTCGGTTTATTGACTGGCCTAACAAACGTTTTGCGCGTTTGATATTGCTCATAAAGAAAATTCATTCAATTGAAACGCTAGTCCTAGTCCCTCTCTGGGGTTCGACAAATTATTCCCTCGAAAATCTCAACAATCTTTAGTATCGTTAGTATTTATTATATTGGTAATTTTCCTTTCGCCATAATTTGCCTTATTTCTATTTACATAAGCTAATTCCAGTCATTAAAAAATTACATTAAAATCAATTTTTGATACAAAAACAAAGACTGACAAAAAATGATTTAATTATGCAAAAAAAATCCCTAAATTATAACTACTTTGCCTTAATCCCTAGTGAGGCAGAGCACGTCATCAACTTCTTCGCGGCTCATCGTATTCGATTCTGGGCTATGTATCGCCTCAGCGCGAACTATTTAAGGTTTGTGTTCGTAGACACGACTCATGTGATGATCACTCAGCGATCGAATTAAACGAAGTAAAATTTTCTACTAAGGCATGTTTCTATAGTTCGTGGTCGATATTAGGAAAGTAACACCACTCAAAAAATATGCAAATATGTATAGCTCGAAATTAGATGCAGAACTACGATCGCTGAGCGATCATCACATGAATCGTCTCTACGAACACGTATACCTTTATACTTTTGCCACAGAAAGTCACCATGTAAGTTTAGGTCTGCCTCTTAGCCTAAGGTGACCAGACTTCTGAAGGCCCAATGCTGTGCAGATACTTGCGGAACTCAGTTTTCAGACAAATGCTCAACCATACTAAACTCTCCCCCCCCCCCCTCTTCACGACGATTTGGAGAGAGCGAAACTTTGGTAAATTTCGTAAGGCTTCATACAGGCTCCAAAGTTTGAAATAAATTATTTTCCTGTAACAATGAAGTCGTTTTTCTCAGAGCCGTGTACGTGTAAAGGGAAGGCAACAGGCGGCACAACACTGGACCCGGATACGCGAGCCCAAGCATACTTTGTATCCTTCTTCACTCAAACAACAGTCAGTAATGCTTTAATTTTTTAGGTAAGGTAAATTCATACCTATGGGCAATAGAGTTTTTTCGAACCTTATAAAGGGAGAAAATGTCGTATATTACGATTGTTTAAGTAACCCTAGGCTTGCTGCATCGTACTGATACCATGCTCCTTCGATGTACATACGTGAACAGTGCTACAATGGGGCAAGGTCGAAAATAGTTTCGACAGTTCACAACATTCAATATTTGTGAGCCTGAGCTTTGGACTAGGACTTTTTAGAGCTTCAAGATGGACTTTTCAAAATACGACAGGGGATACGAAAAATGTATGACTGACTATAATATAACGGTAAGTTCAAGTATGATAATTTACTGATCAAGTATCACAAATTACAACGCCTAACCTGCATGGGTGGGCATGACCAATTTTTGTTACAAGACGTATTCGCGGGTCAGATAACATAAAAGTGCTGCTGCAAAAATACCATGCATACCTGTCTACATAGCAGGAAAAATTACATGATGCTTCACAGCTCACAGGTCCTCAATCCTGGCCGTACGGAATATGGCAACTTATTCCTAGTGGTACTTGAATGATGAATTCGAAACGGACCATGAAAGACGAGCTGGAGTTTTATAACTCAGCACCGGGATTTTGATCGCCAGCTCAAAGCTTTTCGAAAGTTACAGCTGTTTAACGATGCGACTCAAGGCCAATAAAATTCCATTGGGGGTACCAAGGGCAATAGGTGTCTATTTTTCGATTTTTTTTATAGGGTGGGAATAAAGCGGCCTATATAGAGAATTTTGTGGCGCACATTTTGCTGAAAATTTTAGAGTCCTAGCCGTTACCGTTCGAAAGTTACAGCTATCGAAAGATGCGACCCAAGGCCAAAAAAATTCCACAGGGGATACTATTTTTGGAAATATTTTTTTATAGAGCGGTGGTGAGCGGGAGGACATGTTTTTTATTTTGGCTCGATCGATTCCAGAGACAAAAAAGACTAGGACCAGCATAATTGGATTGGATTCGTATATTTTTAAAATATAATTTGTAATGGACGGCCTTACAAAGCAACACGAAAAGCAGCTGCTAAAATTTAAACATAAAATTTGAAATCGTACTTATTGGTGCCGATTCGAAACTTTAGCTGCGCCTTTGTGAGTTCCTTGATTCTGCTTGATTTATAGTGGGCTATGACTTTTCTACTACCATGGTCACTCAGGGGTATATTATGTATTTTAAGTATAGATAACAATATAATTTGTGCGAGAGTTTGAAAATGATTTGAATTATCAAAGCACACTAAATGAGTCAAAGAGCCGCATGTGGCTCCCCAGACGCCCATTGTCGACCGCTGATGTAGTGAATTAGGTTTCATTGTGTGGCATGGGGAACGCTGTACATTTTGCTGTACATTTCCCAATGCTGTACGACAGGTCAAAATGCTGTACTGTACAGCAAAATGCTGTACGTCTGGTCAGCTTATCTTAGCCGACCTTGCGGTTGTTCATGGCTTGTAAAGCATTAGTTATCGCTATTTCACAAAGTGTGTCCTATCTACTCCCATTCTCGCCTTCGTATCAATTCGCCGGTTGGTATCTGACCCGTGCGTCGGCGGAGTTCTTCATTTAAATCTGTTTCGGACTAGAATAATTCCAATATACCTACGACGAAGACACGAATTTGCCCCTTTTTCTTCGTTGATATAGATAACGAACGATGTCCTGCTCTACCCCCTTTTTTAGCTATTTTGCTTCCCCGGGAGAAAAAATTATCTACCTCTTGTATGGATATAGATATCCATTAATATGGATGGCAAATAGTGTTGGGTTTGCTCTATACGTATAACTAGGATAAGTACCTTGGTTTTATCGGTGTTGATCCTTAGCTCAACTTTGCTAGCCTCCCTTAACCCTTCTGTCGGCACAAAGGTCAGGCCAGACCTTTGCTGCTATATTTCGGTCAAAGAAAGTAAATAGAAGATGAAATCGCAAAGACTTCATACGTCATGATATCCTAAAAAATATGTTAAGAAGCATTTCGCGAAAAGTTTAGATTTATTTTTTAAGTTTCGAGTATGTTTTTGAGGAATTCCAATTTATAGTGCTTTTTGATACCTAATACATAGGTCTGGCCTATAGACCTATAGTTTTTCGAAAGGTAAAAAGTGAAAATATGAAATTCTCTTAAAAACCTCATAGATAATATTTAATAATAATAATCTCATTGAAATTCTATTTGTACTATAAATGATAAAAAATTCTTAGATTGTGCTTTCAGAAACCGTGAAGTTAGGAAAATGGGTATTCCTAATTTTATCATGTTTTATAACATTACCTAATCAAATGAGATTTGCATTTGATTCTAGGAAATTCACATGAGTTTTATTTCTAAATAGATTTGATCAGGAAATTTACATAAAATTTAGAATGAAATGATTTTTGATATTTCCCCAAAGATATTGGAATTCGAAAATGTGATCAAACTTTCTATACTATTAATATATACGTACTCCATTAAAATGGAAAAGGAAAATAAGGGAAAACATAAAAAACAACAGAATCATTGTTGTTGGACGGTGGATGTATCATGCTCAAACAACTTATTTGAGATATCCACCGTCCAGTTTGTCTATAGTGGGACTACTCCTGTATGCAACAACAATGTTTTTGATGTTTTGTCGAATCGGTGGCTAGCCACACTCAAAAAAGATTCAACGCCAGGATGTATTTCGAGTCCTATATAAGAGGATTGTACACACTGCCTGTTTGAGTCCGGTCATGCCTCTCCTAATAGTACATAATGCTCTGCATAAGTAGAGGCATCTGGATCTGATGATGAGAGATGCAGGGCGCCATGTACTATTAGTCGAAACCGGCTAGAAATGCACTCTGTGTGCCGCATTACTGTTGGAATATGCAAGGGAAAACATGTTTGTACTATACCTCAAAATATGTCTACTCAAAAATATTTCCAGTATAACTACCAAAAATTATATAAATACTTTTATTGTTTAAAAAATTAGAATTGGCAGAATGACTCCATGGATAAAAATTTCTTTTTCTAAATATACAATTTTTTTCTCAGTACCAGCCAGACCTATTCGGTATAGAATATGCATATTGTAGTAGCTAGTAGGTGCTAACATAAGGGTTAATCCTGAATACTGATGATCGGGGAAAGAATCGACCCTTTTCTGCACTTTAAACTCAAAACCCTCAAACACCTTACGCTCATGCAATATCCGAAATTTCGCGTTGGCATAAGTTGCCTAAATAATAGTAACAAGCTTCTCGCGTGTACCTTTCCTGCGCGAAACCGCCCATATTAAATCCTGGTTCACACTATCAAGTGCCTTTTCAAAATCGATGAAAAAAGCAAGTGGAGCGGAGAGTTAAACTCAGCGCATTGTTCGATAATGATCCGCGAGATGTTGATGTGGTCGACACAGAAAAATCCTGATCGGCAGCCACTTTGCTCATCATCGATTGTACTTTCTATATATGTCCTAAGTTGTTTCAGGAGTATTTTTGCTAAAATTTTAGCAACCGCAGGAAGTACACAAATTCCTCTCCAGTTATTGCTCGGCAGTGATAAAGTTCGGCAGAGATACCACCAACATCGGCCGCCTTTTTTAATGCTTTAATTGTCAAGTCAAAATAACGATTTCGCAAATCAAATGTACTATTTCACAAGACAAAATAATCATCCAGCAAATCACTTCTTATTGTAAAATCTTTAGCTTGACTTGTTAAAAAGTTGATTTCATTTCCAAAATCTTTAATTGATGCATAGTTAATTTGCGTCGAGAAAAAGGTGAATTTCTCGTGAAAATGGTATAAACGGTATATACATATAATTTAAATCATCTGGGCATGGATGAAAAAAAAAAACGGTGTTGATAATAAACTATGTATAATGAATACATTAACACAAAGGTATACTATTGACAAAACACAAATCAAATAAATTCACAATTTCTCTAAAATTGTTCTCCAGCTTTTCATCGAAAGCTCTTCCTTTAACGATTATAAGCACAACCCCAAATAAAAATCGTCGGTGACCTTGCGTATCTAGTACACGAACCTTTCGTTAAATCCACCCACATCAAAGTATACTTTTGAAAACGCAAAGGACACGCGGGTAAGCCATTGAAAGTTTGGAATTCTGAACAATAGAGGGTTGTCGACTATGTGTATTGTAGCGTCCAGCTGAGAGCTTCTGCTACTTTCCATCGTGGCGCTTAAATCGAACATCAATTTTAATTCCGACTGGAACATTCAGTCGAGGTTGTGGCGTCTCACTGTTAACACGTGTTTTAATAAAGTACATAATATGCAAGTCTAGTGTTATTATTGAATAGGGATTTAGTTTACCACCACATAATCCCTATATTGGTGACCCCGTAGTAGAACAGCCACAGCGCAAAATGTGTGAATTTCGCGTTTCGAGTCCGATCTCCGCGACCGTGTTTTTACAATCTTAGTTATTACCGACCTCGACTCCCCGGAACGACGCCGCATTCCGGGTTATCGCCACAACAACCACGGCCACAACACCTGTCATTTGGAACGCAACCAGCCAGCGCCCAACAGGAATTCCCGACCGCAGTCTGCTCCACGCTCATCGCGCAGAGTTTTGCTGATCCCTGTGAACCGACGAGACGACTCGACAAACCGGCATATTCGTAACCACCAGTGCTACGACTGCCGGGTCGGCAGGTACGCCGTACGCCTCGCAGAGAACACCATGGACTGCACAACCACTGCAACTAGCAGTTCCGCAACACAGCCGTCACAGCACTGCAACACGCAACGTGCAACCGCACATCCGTGCGTGACTCCACTGTCCTGCACCTCCAGCACCATGCTTCGAACGCATCGATCCCCGTCCATGCAATACGGCACACACGACTACACGATGATCTCCGACAACGACACCGTTCGCATTGCGACACCGCAATGTCACTCAGGGGGGAGTACTGTAGCGTCCAGCTGAGAGCTTCTGCTACTTTCCATCGTGGCGCTTAAATCGAACATCAATTTTAATTCCGACTGGAACATTCAGTCGAGGTTGTGGCGTCTCACTGTTAACACGTGTTTTAATAAAGTACATAATATGCAAGTCTAGTGTTATTATTGAATAGGGATTTAGTTTACCACCACATAATCCCTATAGTATATTGGATGAAAAGGGGAAGGATGAAGTAGCATAAGGGTGATTATTTGTGGGTGGTTATGGAAAAATCTTATACATTTTATACGCGCTATGTCGCTTGAGAAGTATTCATCGATTTTTCTGTTCCTTTTGTGCAGAGCAGAATTTTTCGTGCACACTTTATATGGAAAATGTGTATGCAAAAAAAAAAACAAACAGGAAGAATGTAGCCAAAGCACACTATTAATATTTTGAAATTTAATTGAATCATTATTTAATTGATGCAGGATGTGGTTGTCCTAACGTCAAGCCGGTAACGGAGCTAGCGCATTTAGTGTCCATTACGGAAAAATATTTAAAAAAAAAGTTAGTCGCGTTTTTATCTGTAACTAAAGAAAAATATAAAAAAGGCACACCTTCCTGTAATTTTTCATCCGCGGTTACTGCAAATCTGAATATTTCTCAAATTTTATTTTTGCACCGTAACAGCATTTCACCTGCATCCTATAACCCGAAAAAAACTGTTTTATTTATTTTGATTATTATTCCTAATTTTCGTCAGAATAGTTTTTTTAATTATCAAATGTTAGGGTATTTTTGCTAAATATTTGCAACACTAAAAATGTAAATAGGCCTGCGGTGGTCCAAAAAGTGCCAACTTGGGAACTTTTTGGACCTCCGGAGGCTCACTTTTCATTTAAACTTGAGCTTTACACGTTCACAGGAGCTTTTTATTTAGCTAAAAATAGCATATGGCATGCAGTCTTTAGAAAAAAATATTCTTACTAAAATAATGAAGAAAATTGATACCGTTATGAAATCTAAACAAAATGTGCACATTTTAAAAATTACCTACCGCAAGGTCCCGGTGCAATTTTTTACAGTAGTTATTTGAATTTAGACAAAACAATGAAGGTTTCAAAGAGAAGGTCATATTCCTCCCAAATTAGAATAGTTTTCTTTTCGAGGTGCAGTTAATTTAGTAATCTATAATATATGTATAAATCTTGAACCAAAAAAATGTATAGTAACTCGTCAATTGAGAACGACTGGACCGATTTGGCTGAAATTTTTTTTCAGTTGTTTGCAATTACCAGGAGAAGGTTTTTACGGAAGAAAATTTTGGAAAAACCCTCCGGAAAAGTCGAAAAATTGGAAAAACCGAAGTAATTCATAAATTGAGAACGGCTGGACCGATTTGGTTCAAATTTTCTTTCAGTTGTTTGCAATTACCAGGAGAAGGGTTTTGCGGAAGAAAATTTTGGAAAATCCTCCGGAAAAGTCAGAAATTTGGAAAAATCGATGTAATTCATCAATTGAGAACGGCTGGGCTGATTTAGTTCAAATTTTTTTTGCAGTTGTTTCCAATTGCCGGGAGAATGTTTTTACGGAAGAAAATTTTGGAATACCCCTTCGGAAAAGTCGGAAAATTGGAAAAATCGAAGTAACTTATCAATTGAGAACGGCTGGACCGATTTGGTTCAATTTTATTTTCAGTTTTTTGCAATTACCAGCAGAAGGTTTTTACGAAATAAAATGTTGAGAAAACTCTCCGGAAAAGTCGGAAAATTGGAAAAATCGAAAAAATTCATCAATAGAGAACGGCTGGGTCGATTTACTTCAATTTTTTTTCAGTTGTTTGCAATTGCCAGGAGAAGGTTTTTACGAAAGAAAATTTTGGAAAAACCCACCGGAAATGTTGGAAAATTGGAAAAATCGAAAAATTTCGTCAGTTAAGAACGGCTGGACCGGTTCGGTTTATTTTTTTTTCAGTTGTTTGCAATTACCAGGAGAAGGTTTTTACGAAAGAACATTATGGGAAAGCTCTCCGGAAAATTGGCAAACTTGAAAATTATTTGCCGCTTTTGAATGCCGAGCAGAAGAACGTATACGATTCGCTTATGAAGGTTGTGGACGATGGAACAGGAGGCATTTACCTCTCCATGCTCCATGGTGGGACAGGCAAGACATTCGCCATGTCGTTGATTCTTGCAACAATTCGGTCAAGATGTCAAATTGCGATGGCTTTTGCATCCTCTGGCATTGCTGCTACATTGTTGGAAGACGGTCGAACTGCACATTCCGCTTTAAAACTGCCGATGAATCTACTCTTGGTTGAGAATCCAACGTGCACAATCACCAAGAGTTCGGCAACAGCGAAATTGATGCGAGAATGCAAAATCATCATTTGGGACGAATGTACGATGGCGCATAATCGAGCTTTGGAGGCAGTTGACCGAACGATGAAGGACTTACGAGGTGATTCGAGACGATTTGATAGAGCTCTGATATTACTCTCCGGAGATTTTCGTCAAAAGCTTCCGTCATCCCGAAATCTACTGCTGCGGATGAACTTAATGCATGCCTGAAATTGTCATCTTTGTGGCTGCATGTAAAGAAGTTGAAATTGACAACGAACATGAGAGTCGCATTGAAAAACGACCCATCGGCTGCTGAATTTTCAAAAATTCGTAAAAATCCGTTGACACCGTGATCGACGAGGATGAAGCGACCGGAGTTTTTGAACTCGCTTGATGTGCCAGGAGCCCCGCCGCATAATTTACAGCTGAATGTGGGATCGATCATAAACATGTTACGGAATCTGAATCATCCGAAATTGTGCAACGGTTCGCGGTTGTCCGTCAAGAAACTGATGAACAATGTGATTCAAACGACGATCAGCAAGGGAAAATTCAAAGGAGAGGAAGAACTTATCCCACGAATTCTGATTATTCCAACTGATCTTCCATTCCTATTCAAGCGGATTCAGTTCCCCGTTCGATTGGCTTTTGCAATGTCAATCGTTGGAAGTCTGTGGGATTAGTCTCAAATTTCCCTGTTTTTCGCAAGGTCAGCTTTATGTTGCCTGTTCGCGTGTTGGCAAACCGTCTTCGTTGTTTGTTTTTTTCGTCAGAAATCAAAACCGAAAACATTGTTTATAATATCACTCTCTCTCTCTCGATTTTGATTCCATTCAAATAAATCACACTGAAAATTGAACTATTTGTGTTTCTAGAGTTTCTTTGAAGGCGTTGAATTTGGGCGAGGCGAATATTTATAGGTATAGTTAGGAGTCAAAATCGCTCATAAATTTAAAGGTGTGTCAAATTGTGAGCGAAGCGAACAACGCGAGCGTAGCGAGCTCTAGATGTATAATAAGCTACCCAGCAAACAATTTTATCGTTTTATTCGAAAAATCACAAAAATGATACGAAAACGATATCATTCAAATGAAAAATTTATCGTAAGCTTGTCTCCCCGACGAAAAATCGCTTTATCGTCATCAATATGTCAGGAATGTGACTCCTATTAACGAAATATCTTCTCATTATTGCAAGGATGATAAAATCGTAATTCTTCCCAACGAGCGAATTACGAAATTGTCAAAATATAAAACGACTAATTTATTCCCATAATTTGTAATCTTAGATAGCTCAGGTGTAGGACGTAGGACTACGAAATGATAGGTGCCCGGTTCGATTCCCAGTAGAAGCAAAGTGTAAAAAGGTAAAGTTAAAATAAGGTAAAAAAAAGTTAAGAATGAAATAGAAGAAAAAAAAATTAGAAAAAAGGGAAAAATAAAAAAAAAATTTTTTTCACTTTTTCTATGTATTAGTCTATTATCGCCAAATTATCATCCTGGCGAATTAATATCGGTCACTATTCCTTCACGAAGGGAGTGACGCCTTTAATCCGAAAACGATATGAAATTCGAGAAATGTTTTCTATCAGGCGAATTGAATTCGTATCGCGGACGATAGAAATTGTTTGCTGGGTAGTTATGTATAATTCAAAACAAATACATTCACAATTTCTTTTGAAATTCAGGATTTACATTTATATTTGTTACTTTGCATTGAAAATTTATTTCTACTCGTCCCGGCGAAAAATTTCAAACAAACCCATTTGAAATACCAACTAAGAGTTAAAATGATTATAAATTAACATTATCCGACAAATACTTAATTCCATTTAGGTACTATCTACCACGCCCAATAATTTAATTTCCATTACAATATTTATCCAACCGTTTACAAATCGTTCAACTTCAAAAGCCTTGAAGCGATACACAGGCTCAGTGCCTTGCGAATAAGTAGCCCACCCAAATATCACTCGATAAACAGCTTCTTGTCTTTCACGTCAAAACGTTTTCGGGGCATATTTCATAGTCGTATGTATGAAAATTAAACGTCAACCGACAGGGCAATCAATTACACTCGTAGAAACGCTAATTGCAGAAATTTATTACGCCAGGTGTTACAATTAACATCTCTGCAAGTGTACTTATCAATTGCACTATCGTGCAATGCAACGCGACGCGAGGACGGTCAAAAGATTTCACTTGACGAAAAAACGAAAGAAACTTGTACTGAAGATAGTTGATCCACTGATATACGAGCATTCCCATTAAACTTTATATACGAGAAAGGATGAAAGACAGAGCTGTCTTGAAAAGATATGCGAACTTGCTTTGAACTATCGTGATAGTTTAGTTGTGGTAAGTAAGGTACCTCAGCTTGGTTGCTAGTTTACATAGTTGCTATACAGATTAAGATGATAGCATTTTTCGATATTTTGCTTTGATCAAAAGAATTTATTGTTGAGAAGTTGCAGGATTGTGCGGCGGATTCGGATACAGTGTACGTAATTGAATTCAGATGTGACCTGACGACTGCGTGTATAGTGGATGATGGGCTCCTTAGGTCCAATTAAGCGCTGTAAGTCTGAATAGGAACGATGAATTTATGGCCATGTACTTTGTAGTTTTCTGATTGCAATCAACTGTACAAGACTATTGACAATATTTTCTATTTTATGCTTAAGCTGGATGGTATACGGGTAACGAGATTCACAATAAGGGCTAGGACACATGACAAAAACACAGTACAATAGTTGCGCAGAAATTTGTGTAGGTACATTATGCTTTAGAAAATATAATCGCTAATTTTGGACTAACGAATAAAAAAAATTTTAAATGAAAGAAAACTACCAAAATACGCCCATTTATGTATACATACAAGGAATTCTGGATACTATGGAAAAGAGGGGAAAGATGGATTTTTACATGATCGTTATTGAGGCCCTAAACAAAATCCTCCAAAGTTCATATTTAACGTTGCAATAGCAACGGTGCAAACAACAAAAAAAAAAGATATTTTTTTTTCTAAATGTCTGCACACTGATCTGTGAATCCTTAGTTTGCTCCAAATAAACCACCCCTTAATGCGGATATCCTATCTCTTTAGAAATACAATCCACATGAATTACATTTATTCACCTCGCTTCTTGTCTAAGCCACAAGCACCTGAATCATGTGATCGAATACTACTTCAGCACTTGTGCACAGAAATCAAAATCCTTAATACATGTCATGTTGAACTGCCTTCTGACAGTTGACATATTACACGATTAAAGATTAAGCTTGTGGATTTGAGTTTTGCGAGACGATTAATGAACGTGTTGCACAGACGTCGTGCATTCGTATATGTGTATGTACTCGTAGGAAACGATCAAATTGGGTTGAACGAGCAGAACGAAATATGATCATGCCCTGTTTTATTTTATTATTATCGGCTAGGGACTCTAGAGGCTCTCTGCATTACGTGTGCAACATTTAAGCGATCTGTTTTGCCAATCTTTGTAATTCTACGTGTAGCTCGGAAAGGTTAATTGGAATTTAAGATGGTATTACATATTATTCATGTTAATTTGATTGTGTTCGACTGTAATTGGTTTCTTACACGAAAGCTTAATGTTTTGAACGTAACTTAAGAAATATTTTATAAGGTTCATCATTGGAAATCGAAAAAGTTGAACTCTTTAGAAATAGAAATGTTTGATGCTAAATTGTCGAATACACTGCCCAGTATACGCAGTACACTCATTTGCACAATGGGTTAAGGGGGGAGAAGGTGGCAAAGGGGTGAACAATTTTTTTTTTTGCAAATACATACCTGTAAAAATATGAGTCAGACCGCAAAATGTCCTGAGGACGAAACAAACTACACAAAATAAATCCAAAAGTTTGTACCAGAGCGTGCCTTACAAGTACGAACAATCGGGTTTGAAGGTTACTCGATATATTCGCAAAGAACATTAGAACTGGCACCACTGACCTTTAAACTAAGCTGACCAGCCGTACAGCATTTTGCTGTACAGTACAGCATTTTGACCTGTCGTACAGAATTGGAAAATGTATAGCAAAATGTACAGCATTCCCAATGCCACAATGAAACCTAATTCACTACACGGTCGACAAAGGTATTCTCGGGAGCCACATGTTGCTGAAAAAAAAACATTCCCGCCTAACGTCCTCTCGATCGGCGTTTCATCCCCGCTCTATAAAAAAAATCGAAAAATAGACCCCGATTGCCCTTAGTATCCTCTATGGAATTTTATTAGTATTGGGTAGCATCTTTGAGCGGCTCTAACTTTCTAGAATATTTGAGCTGGCGATCACCCCGGTGATGGGTTCTAAATCTCCAGCTCCTCTTTCATGGTCCATTTCATTCATTCATTTAACCCCCGGAGTTTGCCATTTTCCGTACGCCCAGGGTTAAGAAGCATGTGGAGCATCATGTAATTTTTCCTACTATAAAGACCGGTATGCTAGGTATACGAGGGTAGTCTGATAAGTACCTCCCCGCCTGATAGTGTCAGTATCGCAAGAGCAATTTACTATCCTGTAGTACTTTCTTCTTAGACGGCAACTCTCCAAATTTCAGCCGGATCAGACTCGTAGTTTTGCTTTGGCCGCGTGTGAAAGATACTCCAGCTTCCGCCGATTTTAGAAAAATGGAAAAAGAGCAATATCGGTCGGTGATTCGATTCTTGTTTTTGGAAGGGAAATCGCGCAGCGAAATCAAAGAGCGTTTGGATGCTATGTACGGCGACTCTTCTCCTTTGATGGCGACCGTCAAAAATTGGTTTAACGAGTTTCAACGTGGTCACACGTCGGTTTTTGATGAGCCACGTCTAGGTGCCCCGAAAACGGTTACCACGCAGGATAACGTGACAAAAATACACGATCTCGTATTGGCAGACCGCCGATTGAAGGTGCGAGAGATAGCTGAGACAGTAGGCATTTCAAAAGATCGCATGATCCTGCATGAAATTTTAGGCATAAGAAGCTGTCGGCGCAATGGGTGCCGCTTTTGGTCATTCCAGACCACAAGCGCAACCGTGAGACCACTTCAAAGCCGTGTTTGAGGCTGTTTAAGCGCAATCCGAAGGAGTTTCTGCGTCGTTTCGTGACAGTCGACAAAATTTGGATACACTGGTACACACCAGAGACCAAGAAACAGTCGAAACAGTGGACTTCACTCGGCGAACGTGCTCCGAAGAAGGCGAAGACTGTCCCATCGGCCGGAAAGGTAATGGCCAGCGTTTTCTGGGATTCACAAGGTGTGATCCACATCGGCTACCTGCAGAAGGGCAACACGGTCACAGGGCTGTACTATGCCGAATTATTGGGCCGATTCGACGCCGAATCGAAGAAAAAACGGCCCCACCTGGAAAAGAGAAAAATGCTCTTCCACCATGTTAATGCACCGGCTCACACCTCCGCCCACCAACGCTAAACTGGTCGAATTGGGCTACGAACGAACGAATATCCTAATTGTCCTTCTTTGGGCTCCAGAAAATGACTATTTGAGATTACATGGAATCGAATGCTGGTCCAAAACCAATGGTGCTTAAGAATTTCGACACTTAAAATTATCATACTAGAACTTACCGTTATTATAACATACGTACATTTTTCATAAGGAAATGGTGACTCCTATGCCTATGTTGTATTTCGAAAAGTTGATCTTGAAGCTCTACAAAATCCTAGTCCTTTAGCTTTCCCCAGATAATACGTACCGTTATGGAAAAAAAGCAATATGGCTCTTTAGATTAAGACTAAAGGGTAAATTCTCAAATTTGGCTCTTCTGGTTAAAAAGTTTTTCAAACGCAGTACTACATAAAAGCTGGTAAAATCTGATCAGTCTTGTTTGCTTTTAGCATGTAAAGTTTGGCCGCCGTACGATCGATATTCAGCTAGATAATAACACTTTTATGTTTCGCAATCGCTCATTTTCGATAAATCGAAATTTGGCACGCTCTCTCTCTTGTCGCTCACATTTTCTTATAATTTATAATCCTACGTGTCAGCGTTCATAAGTTACAGCGGCCCAAATTGCAGTTTTGTGTTTTCTAATTCAAATTGTCCATAACTCAAAAATTCGTGAGCGCAGACTTGCAGAGCACCGTGCTGCCGATATTTGGTGGGGGGAACATTTAGGACTTTAGGTCTCCCTTTTGGGTCCAGTTTAGTACAACAGAACTTTGCCTTCTCAAGGTACATTACATTTTTTCCACTTTTCAGAATATCGGCTACGGCTCAACTCTGTGTACATAAATGAAGCTAGTCTGCAAGGATGTTATGGGAAACTACTCATCTCCTTCAACGACGTATATATTACCTACTATCAATCTGCCTAGTATATCACTCAGGGGCGGCAATTTGTCCTCTTGCCCGGGGCGGCGTAAGTGCTAGAGCGGGCGCTGAGTTGATGCCCTATGCCCCACAAGGAGTTAACAGGAATCAGAGAGAGAGAGCATTTGCTTACAATATATAAAACATGGTATTCCTGAAGAACACCAATGAAATGAATCATATAGAAAACGGGAGAAGTCAAAAGACGGAACAGTTTGTCCTATAACCCCACCCATTGTCATACCAAGTATCAATCACCGTCTTCACTGAACTGATACAGTCATACTTCTCATAAAGAAAAAACACTTACATAGATGCTTTATATTTATTGTGGAGGTATCATTTTTTACCAGCGCGGCCCAGCAGAATTTTTGTAGGCCCGGCAAGACCCATCACTGCCAGGCGTAGCGAGGTGGTAACCCTACAAAGGACCAACAGTGGGTAGCGGATTTTCGTGGTGGTGGGCTCGACTGAACTCTATTAAATTGTTTGCATTTATGGTTGATCCCGATAGAACATTTCTATTATGTATGGTCATGGTTAGGCCTGTTCGGTACTCAGACTTCAATGCCGGATACCAGTTTTCTTCGGTACCACACCCGGTGCCCTGACACCCGCAGGTTTTTTGTTCCAACGCCCTGGTTTTTTTTAAGTACATATACCGGTTTTTTTTTCAAACACCGTTTTTTCAGCTTTTTAGTATCTGTTCAGTAGCGTTTTTCAGGTTTTAAGCACCTGTTCAATACCGGTCTTTTTCAGTTTTTTTTTTATCATCTGTTCAATGTCGTTTTTTTTTAGGTTTTATTAGCACCTATCACTGCCATCTAGATAGACAGGCCGGATTATCAGCTGATCTGTCGGTCGTCATGCAACACAAGTACTGCCATGGTGAGTCATGGTCCGCGTTTAGTACTGTCAAAGTACCGCTCGGTACAATCCACAAATTGTCCACAATCCAAATATCAGTGGCTGTTAGCCTGCCATTTCGTGTGACTTGCTATGATATACACATGCCAGTGCGTTGATTTTTGAGATAAATATGGTAAGTACGATGTTGATGTATACTATTTTACCACTTGCACATCAAAAACACACGAAAGCAAACCATAACCTTTGTGTCGCAATCAACGCTCGGCACATTTAAACTTTTGGGTTCCGAAGCACTGGAGTTTGTGAGCTCTAGAAATGTCAACTGTCACTGGTCACGAACGCACTTTGTCCACTCGTGGACGAACAAATTTCTGCAGTTCGGCCTGTTTATCTAGATGGCAGTGCACCTATTCAATTGCCAATGAACTGATGCTAGGTTCTCTTGTAACCCATTTTAGCACAATTTTTTTTTAGGTTTTTTCTTCATTTAAGCCACAATTCGTCTTTCATCTGTTTGAAGATTTCCTTCATGCTGAAAGTTACCCAGGTTTTCTCAGGTAAATACTCGTTCAATCGGCGTAGTAACACTAAGGTTATTTTAAACCCCCGGTTCGGAATTTGACGTAAAAATTAAAAACAATTTTGTGGGTGCTTGCTCCAGAATTGTTATTCTGTTTTCTCGCCACGTCACGCCGATTGGACGAGTATTTCTCCTAGAAAACAGGAGTACCATTCTGGGGCGAGCAACCCCAACCACTTTTTCTTGTTTTTGACTTCAAATCAAATCAGCGACGCAAAATTACCTTAGAGTATCAGCCACGCCGATTGGACGAGTATTTCCCGAGAAAACAGGAGTACCATTCTGAAACGGGCAACCCCAAAAAAAAATTTCTTGTATTTGACCTCAAATTTGGAATCAGCGACCCAAAATTATTTTAGTGTTTCTTGCCACGCCGATTGGACGGGATTCGATTTTATAAAGTTAATCTAGGTCAGGATTTCTTTGGAGGTGCGTATATTCCGAAAAGTTTAACCTTAAGTTGTCTCAATTTTTTTCTCCAAAATATTGGATTATTATTACACATCAGTGTAAGTTTTGTTTTTCAAACTAGAATTCAGTAATTCACAACTAGATTTATGCTCCTAGATTTTCTGTTTGTTAATCTGGCCAAAAAAAATATTACTATAATTCAATTCAATTTATTAACGCATTAGGATAAAATTCACATTGTGGATGTCTAATTGGTAAGAGATACAGATAGTATTAATCTATGCAGCTTTAATCTAAATGTGTAGCTAAGCAATCCGATGATTCTAATTAACAGAACGTATTATTATTATTAATCAAGGAAAAATTAAAAAAAAAACCTCGCTTGGAACATAATATACTAACCTAATTTAAACCTAACTTACGGCTAACTTATAACTAACTTATAAAATCTATACTTCAAAAGCAAATTATTGGAATTACTACTGAGCTAGAGAAGATAATATGTGACCAAATTGGGATAGTCTGTTTTTTAGTTAGTAGATAATGATCTTATCAACCAATTTTTACTGGTAGAACATTTTTGTAAAAAGCTAAGTTTTCTTGTTCTAATTAATTCCGAAATCATTAAGACTTGACTAGACTCATGTAGCTTACGTGTGGAATAAAACCTATGTTTGTTTAGAATATATTTTAATATGCGATTTTGCGCAACTTGTACATTGTTTTTGTGGGTCTTCGCACGCAGACTCCAGGCAGGGATAGCGTACGTAATATTGGGTTGAATTGCCATTTTGTAGACTAAAATTTCATTCTCTTGTGATAACTTGGAACGTTTATTTAATAACGGATATAGGTCGAACGCTGCATTAGATAATTTAGACTCTATCAACTCTGTATGCTTTTGGAACGTCAGTTTTTTGTCTAAGTCAACCCCAAGGTAGATAATATCATCATCCCAAGAAATTAGCTGACCTAAGAAATTTAGCTTCCGAGATGGTAAGTTACTTCTGCTCCACTTTTTACTGAAGTAAACTACCTTAGTTTTAGCTTGATTGATTTTTATCTTCCATCTATGATAATATTGGTAGAGTAATTCAAGTTGATTTTAAAGGGACCCTGTTATTATATCCGGGTCTTCGGAGCAGCTATAGATGCACAAGTCATCCGCGAATAGAGCCATATCACAATTATTGGATTTAGGAATGTCAGCTGTGTAGATATTAAAGAGGATCGGACTTAATGTTGATCCTTGAGGTACGCCATAGCTCGTTCAAAAGTTATTAGAAAGTTTGTCCTCGATTTTAACTGCGAAAGTTCTGTTGGAAAGGAAGCTGTTTATAATTTTGATTAAGTAGGCTGGGAAGCCAAATGACATCATTTTGTGGATAAGCCCATTATGCTATACCGTGTCAAAAGCTTTCTCTATGTCCAAAGTAACAAGCCCAACAGATTTTTTAGCTGCAAATTTTTTCTTAATAGTTTTGCAAACTCGCAGCACTTGATGTGTTGTAGAATGACCTTCTCTAAATCCAAATTGGAAGTCGGGGATAATTTTCACTAAATCTGTAGCCTTGCAAAGTCCTGAGAAAATTATTTTTTCAAAAAGTTTTCCTATGGCTGGCAATAAACTAATGGGCCTGTAGCTTGTTGCTTGTAGTTTTATCTGCAGGACAGCTTGTATGGTGATGGGCCAGTGCATAGCATACACTTAGGAAGAAGATGGCAATTCGAAGAACCGTGGCCGAACATTTGACAGTTCCTGCATTGCGTTGGGCCCATCTTGTTGTTGGAGTAATAGTTCCATCGTACTATTGTGTGTCTGATGGCTTTAATTTTGCGAAGATCGCTAAGTTTGATTGACCCTCGCTCAACATTATGAGGTGAATTCTTCATTGAATTTACGTCGAGACGATGAAAACTTTTTTATGTCGATGCAGTTAATGTTGTGGGTCGGTTTTAAGAATATTAGCAAATTCCTTGCAGTCCATATCGCTACAGCCAGTTACAACATATTTAAAAGGCCTTTTGTCCATCCTTCTAAACGTGAAGTATTCCACCTTTTTGTCGGCAAATAGTTTAGTTGCTTTCTCGTAATCCTCGATATTCTCGAAGATGAGTTTTATTCCTTTCGATGTATATTAAACTGAGAATTCCCTGATGTTCGTTTCACTTAGCATGACATCAAGGTTGGCTCGCTTTATAGAAGGCAGAACTATTGGCGGGTATTTTACCTTTTTCATAGTGGGCTCTTTGTTTGCAGAGGTACGGTGTTTTCGGGCAAATCGGCCAGTAGCTTGAATCGATTTGAAGACATGTCGTCGACCTGCTTCAGCAACTTGACTTTGCTCCTAAGTAGTAAATAAGGGGAACAGTCCTCCCTGTTCCTCTTCGTTTTGCTTCTTGTTGAGGCGATTTTTGAGCACGAATTTACAGGATTTATTAAAAATCAATCACTGTGAGAAAAACACGACCGTCACGCACGAAACTTGACATCGTTCCAATAGTATATAATATATATATTTTATGTATATATAAAAATATAGTATTAGCCCAATTGACGAAGAATAGATGGGGGTGCCAATTTTTTGTCTTCAGGGCTTTGTTTGGAGTAGTTAGAAGGTAAGGATACTTAAAACTAACCGGACTTAGAAGGTGAGCTAACATCGGAAGAAATCTTGTATTTGATGGAGATTACTTGAATGTGAACTTTAGTAAACCTAAAACCGGTCCCACACCGACCGGAGTGTGGCTCACACCGCACAAAAGATCGGTCCAAGAATGATACCTTGGAGTCGCCCAACCACACTGCTGCTGCACGATTTTTCGTATCAATCTTTTGTGTGGTGTTTGCCGCACTCCGGTCGGTGTGGGGCCTATTACCCAATTTTTTGCCTTTCAGCTTATTAAGCTTTACCGGTGGTAGCGTTTGTTTCACACCACCAAAAATAATTTGTTGTCAATTTGTAGCCACCTTTCTGTCCGAAATAAAATTGATGTCAGTCTTATAATTTTGGCTCCCAAGGTTGTTTGGACTACATGATGTTTCTGGATGACCGGTGCTACAATGTTTTGATTAGTTTTTGAAAATTTAGCGGAAATTAATTCACAAATAGTGGTAAATGATCGATCAACCAAATTTTAACTTTTTGTCAAAAGTATCTAAAATTACTTAAAACATTTTTAAAGGATATAATTCCGAGCTTGTCAGTGACTCAGATTTGTATTTAATATTTTTAATGTAATATTTTGTGATATAAAATAATTTTCTTTACGCGTTTTCGAAATTTTTATTCCAAAGACAGTGATTTTTGCCAAAGACGAGGTTTGGAGTTTGACACCCTTGATCTAGATAATCTGAAAATATACCAAAAAAACTATTGATTTTACAGCATTTCTAGTTAAAATCATTAGAAACTATAGTTATACTTTTTTATAAGTTCAAGAAATCCAGTATTTTTTTCACTAGACTAGAAGAAGCTTAGTAAATAGTTACTGGAAAAAAAAGTCTTACGTATTTATTCGTGATACATATCTTAACGTTTATTCCTACAATTCCATCCAATATCTGCCGCAGAAACCGAATCATATGAATCCGCACAACTTATGGCCGGTGCGGTACCTTAACATAAAATTCTCCGGTTAATTATATGCATCATGCGCGTTATTGGAATCGAACAAAAGCGCAAAACTGCTATAGGCTCCAGCTCCAATCAATGCAATATCAGATTGAATTTCATCGTATATGCAATATGCAACTTCTCTTGCAATGTCTTCATTACGCGGCGGTCACTATATGTGTACAGACGGTCAAAGGCAGACCAAAGTCGCCACAAATGATGCGAAGAAGCTCTGATCGCTGGACTTGAGCCGATCAGTAAATTGTTGGCGACCCGTAAAGAATATTTTTCTTATGAGGAAATATTGCCTGTTTGAACTGCAACAGCCGCATCGACGTTCATATGCTACTTTTCCTGTATAATGTCGACTATGTCGCGGTGTCATGTTGACATGTTTGAACATTGGGACCCCAGACTTGTTGACATCTTCATTGGTATATGTCTTCCAATCGTTTCACCAAGAAGTGGTCATCGGCGCAATAAAAGCCATACGATGCGCGACAGCATGTACAGCATTGCAACTAGAAATGCAACTTGTCCAATTGACAACAACTGGCAAGGAACAGCAGCGCGGCAAAAAGTGATTGTTTGTGGTCATCCAGCAGTTGAAGAAATCAAATGAATGCGATTACAAGAAACGCTTGACATTGGTGTGTTTATCTAATTTTAAATTCTGTGATTGGAAGCGGCATTAACTTTACATATAATTTGTGAAAGGGCTGTTGGCTCTTGAATAGCCTATCTACCTAGTTCTTGCATTCTTATGCGATTGCACGAACAGGGTTCTCATTTTGTCGATTTTTTTTAAATTGAATGAATCGCTTAAATATAATTTGAAGGACCTCTATCAACCCCCACACCTTATGAGAATAGTTTTAGTTACAGACCTTTTATTTGAAATTTTAATGGTGGTAGCTTTTAAATCAAATTTTATACAAATATAAATTAATTAATTTAGCAAATACCGTCGGTAAAGCTCCGAAAAAAAAGTACGTAAAAATTAAGTAATTAAGGATTCTAATTTTGAAGGTTCAAAAAGCTAAAATTATTTGGGCACGCTTGATTATGAACAGAAAAACTGATTGAGTGGAAGATACTATTGATGTATAGATAAATCATTTTTTCTCTTCGAAGACACACCTAAAGAAGCTTTCGCTAATATCTTCTTATTTTTCCACCAAGACCCCCGCGTGGATGAATCAAACTTTCTCATCATCAATAATCACATCATTAATTTATTGTACATAATGTTCAAATCAAATTCAAACAAAATTTGGCACACTGCATTTTTTCAAGGAATCGTCTTGACGTTTGTTTCCCACAGTCATTCCATCATTCATCTTTAACGGCCGCACACCATATCCATTAAGTCCATCTGCAACCACTCACTCTGTCCGGCAGGACGCAGCACCTGATATCAGTGGTACCGCTGCGATCGAAATTAGACGAAACTTTTGATTATAAAATTAGCCTTGTGTGTTACGTGCGGGAATGTTTTCTACCAATTTTATTTACATTAAAATCAAATCGTAATCGGAACTCGGCATTGCGTTAATTGATCGCATCCATTGCCGCGTGTTAGAAACGCACTTGTTTTCGAATAGTTTGTCTGAAGACATTCAAGAGAAAGCTAATTGTCCATCATTTATCAGAAGTAGCTGCATGCTCTCGGTATACAAATGTTTTTGGAATCAATTGAATCCCTACAGCGAACGGGTTCGCTGTGTCCATTCTTTTTGATTGCACAGCTTCGGCCAAGCAGCAAATTCTTAATGCGTGATACGGTAAATTTGAAGAAGACTTCGGTGGAATTAACATTTTACGGGTGATCTGGTTTCAAGAAAACATTTCGCTTTTTCCATGTCATATCAACGTGTGGTCCGTCTGGTTTTCTTTTTGATTTCAGATTATAATTTTAATTGTACGAAATGATTTCTTATGCGTACGTAATCAGATTTAATTGCAACTAAAGGAGCATTTTTCATGGACTTATTGGTCGGCATTTCTCGGCATACGAATTATGCCTTAATAGTAAATATGTAGTACAGATAGCTCAAAACCCAAACATCCAATAGTCTAAGAAAATTGGACCAAAATATGGCCATCGAACGGCAAAAATCCAACATCGGAATTTTTTTTATTATGGTTGGGGATGGTCCCGAGATGATGGCATAAAAAGTCCCAACCGATTGGGGTCCGCAACCTTAAAAAAAGGGGGAAAGGGGGCCTTTTTTCGTTTTTTTTTCCGATTAATTCAAAAACGGTAGGAGATACATATATCATTGCAAAGATAATTTTATGTAGTTTTTTTCGTCCTCAGACCATTTCTCTGTACCTCTTACCGTTTTTGAAATAATCGCAAAAAAAAAAAACGAAAAAATGCCCCCCTTCCCCCTTTTTAAGGTTGCGGACCCCCAATTGGTTGGGACTTTTAATGCCATAATCTGGGGACCATTCCCAACCATAATCTAAAAAAATTTCCGATGAAGGATTTTTGCCGACCAAATATGCCATTTTTCTTAGACTACAAAAGAGAAAGAAATTTTTGATGCCAAATTGTTGAATACACTGCCCAATATACGCAGTAAAAAGTTACACCAATTTGCGCCATTGGTTAAGGGGGAGGGGGTGGCAAAGGGGTGAAAATTCAGTTTATTGCTAACAAAATTTATTTGATGTGTACCAAAAATTGAAGTGCTCCAAAGATTAACGCTCCCATCACTCCTCCTAACATTTTCCAAAAAGGCATGCCTGTAGCATCTTTTCAAATTGAGCCAGGCAGATAAAATTTGGTGGGGTGCCCAAACCCCATTGTGCTCTCCACCAAAAATGATTACCATCCAATCAAAACTAACGGTAACCCCCATACAAAGTGAACCAACAATCTAACAAATTTCACATTTTTTCACTTATAAACTCTATATAAAATGTAAAAAAAAAATTTATCTCTTAGAACGTCATTATAACAGTTAATTGTAGTCTTCTGAAAGTATGTTCAAAAGTTTGTAAGTTTGTAAAGCATACGCTACAAGTATCAAAAAATTGGGTTTGAAGGTTGCTAGTACACGTTACTCGATATATTCGGAAATAGCCTTAGAACTGGTACCTAGGCCTGTTCGGTACCGAGATTTCAGTATCGGGTTTCGGTTTTTTCAATACCCGGTACCACAAGCGGTTTCCCTGACTCAGGTTTTTTTTTCAGTATCGACGGTTTTTTTTTAACCATAAGCCGGCTTTTTTGAGTACCGGGTTAAAAAACGACTCAGGTTTTTTTTCAGTACCGACGGTTTTTTCAACCATAAGCCGGCTTTTTGAGTACCGGGTTAAAAACCGGTACCAAAAAACCTGAAAAAACCGGCTTTTTGTTGAAATGAATCGTTCTTTTTAACTCGGTGCCAAAAAACCGACTCGTCGGTCGGTTTTTTTAACTCGGTACTAAAAAATCCGGGATATTGGTACTTTAGAATATTGGGTCCGGTACCAAGTGAACACCGGTTTTGTACCGGGATCCCGGTTTTTGGAACAGGCCTACTGGTACCAATGACCTTCAAACCCAATTTTATGATACTTGTAGCGTATGCTTTAGTACAAACTTTTAAACATACTTTCAGAAGACTACAATTAACTGTTATAATGACGTTCTAAGAGATAAATTTTATTTTTACATTTTATATGGAGTTTAGAAGTGAAATATTTGAAATTTGTTAGAATGTTGGTTCACTTTGTATGAAGGTTACCGTTAGTTTTGATTGGATGGTAATAATTTTTGGTGGGGAGCATAATGGGGCTTGAGCTAGGCAGCCACCAAATTTTATCTGCCTAGCTCAATTTGAAAAGATGCTAGAGGCATGCCTTTTTGAAAATGTTAGGAGGAGTGAAAAGGGGCGTCAATCGGCGGAGCACTTCAATTATTGGTACACATCAAATAATAAATTTTGTTAGCAATAAATGGACAAGATCTTATGACCCTAAACTGTTCTAACAAGAGTTACAGTGCGAAATTTAAAACTCAAAAATTGTAAATTCACTTTAATACTTTTGGGTCTAGGGTATAATTTTCTGTGAAAATGTCTAGGGTGTTTTATATCATTACAAAGGTAATTTTGTGTAGTTTGTTTTGTCTTCAGGACATTTTAAGATCAGACTCATAGTTTTCCAGATATTTGCAAAAAACTGAATTTCTACTCCTTTGCCACCCCCTCCCCCTTAACCCATGACGCAAATTGGTGTAACTTTTTACTGTGTATTCGGCAATTTGGCATCAAAAATGTCTTTTTCTTTTGGATGTTAGGGTTTGGGGCTATTTGGAACCAATTGTGCTATACTATAAGAGATTACCACCTTTTTTCGAGATTATGTATTGACGAGAAGCCTTGCAATAGATTTTGGTTGCTGTTGGCTGGCAGACAGTTTTGTTAATAGTGTGAAATTGTATAGTAAAATACAAAGAAATTGTTTTTATATAAATTTTATTTTATAGTCTATTAACAACTTACGAATAACTAAGCTATCCTCACACAAGACTACTCCTTGCTTTTGAAGGCTGGGCGACTCGACAGTCATTATAAGGGAACTTACATAGCCATATGTAAATATGTATAACAAAGTCTTAAAAATACAATTTCAATCCACTAGGTGAATGTTGTGTTCTAATTTGATCTCATACGTTTAATAACATTCAAAATCTCACAACGAAACTCAATTTTTTTATCTTCATCGAAATCCCTAATCGATGGTAAAATACTCTCGAAAAATGAACGATCTGCATCAAAATCCGACGATGCTGACGTGGTCGTAGCAGGCGCATGTTGAGTAGCTGACGTGGAATTTAAAGATATCGCTGAAGTTGGTAGTGATGCCATAAAATTCGCTAGAGTCGCGCGTTTCTGTGGCGGTTCATAGCTGTTTTCTGAAGATATTCGTTTGATATCCACAAAAACTTCTTCTATATTGGGTTTTATGAATTCGTCTTCTAGATTGGGTTTTATGAATTTAATTTCATCCATTTCTTCCGGTTCGGATTGTGCTTCTTCGTTGTCATCGTCGTTATTATACTCAGTCGATTCATTAGCATCGTTACCACCATCCAGATCCACATTGAACTGGATAAAATCCATTAAATTTGAGTAAATATACGGACGACCGGTAATACCGAACTTTCTCGTTCTAGCATTTTTACGTTCGCTTCGTATGTAGCTGTCTTTAATATGACGCCATTTTTTGATAAGTTGATAGGCTGAAAAGGGTATAAATAGAATTAGCAAAAAATATTAACGTTTTCGAACAATTTGTAAGAAATGTATGTACATATTATAAAGTAGCAATTACATACTTGACAACATTTTAACTAAATCGCCGCATATAAAAAAAAATGATCGGTGAAATTTTTAATTTTTTTTTGTGAAAAATTTGTCTTAAGGTCGGGTTAAAAAAAAAGTAAAATCCTAACTCCAATTTTCAAAATATCGTTCATTACGGGATGGAATGATTGTCAAAAATTTACATAAGCTGCTAATAAACTCGCAATCAAATAGAGTGTCAGTGGCGGATTTACCAGTAAGCTCTGTAGAGTAGGCTGGAGCCTAGGGCGGCAGATTTTAAGGGGGCGGCAAATTTGGATCCAATGTTTTGAAGTTAAGTAAACCATACACAGCTGCGTAATCTCACACAGAAGCTGGTTGTTTGAAGGCATTTTCTGGTTTTTTGTCAGTTAAATTTTAAAATGGGGCAAGAGAAAACATTAATAAAAAATTTTAAATATTGTTTAGCTAGAATCATATAAATTGATTTCCTGAGGTATTTATAAAGATCTGTGCGTGCACTGCAATTCACTTATATTTTTCAAAATTTTAAGTTTTTATAAAAACCATTCTTAAATTTTGTTCGAATGCTGGATAAATTAAAAATTGGAATTTTAAATTTAATCAATGCGGAAAAATCAGATAAATAAAAGAAAATTATCATACTGAAATTGAAAATCGCTGGTTTACGATTTTCAAGCAGAAAAAGAGCAAAGATTCAGCTGTATGTCTGAGGGTGAGGAAAAGCATTTTTTGTTATTTTGATACCTTTTAAATACTGATTTCACCCTTTTCTAGATATACTAAAACAAGCTTTGCAAATCTACCAGTTCTCAAAGTACCGTTATCAATTTTTTTTTTTAAATTTTCAAAGAGAAGCCATTTTTGAAATTTGGCTAAAACTTTAATAAATGCATAAATAACTTTAAAATGATTTTGGCTATTTGAAGTAAAGGAAAGAAATAAGAAATACACGCTGGAGTTTCACGAAGCTGAACATTTATACGAAGCCAATAAGGAGACCAAAAATTTTGATTTTACACGATAGTGTTCACAAACAAAAAAACGGTTTCGGAAGATAATGGATATAATTATGTATACCAATCTTATTGAATGTTATTATGCTCAAACAAATTGCTCATGCATACTTTTATGGGTAAGACAAATCAAGTCGTTTATTACTTTAACTTTTTTATTAACGCTTGAAAAAAAAAATGGGGAAAAATAGGATTAATTGTTGTTCATACAGATGGAGTTGTAATAAGGAAAATTTCACGCAAATCTTTGGAAAAATGGAATGATCAAGTATTCAAGTAATAATATAAGCTCAAAATTGAGAAGGATTTTAAAAGATTTAAGTGTCAACAAAAAACAATTGAAAAAATCGGATAGGCCTCAAATTTACCTCTGCACTCCGACATTGAACTTTGCCCTGTGATAAAGTTTTAAGAACACTCAGGACCAATGAAACGAATAGCTCGAAGCTCATGCGCACATACCAATGCGCACAATGCGATTTGGCATGCGTCCGTCACCACTATACCTATACTTGAAGAGATCGGTAGGGACGGCATAATGTAAATAGCCTACTGGCGGCAAATAAGTAAATCCGCCACTGTAGAGTGTGGATTAGCTAATCGAGACGCTGATATTGAATTCTGTCAATTTACGCGAAAAAAAAAACAAGTAGATTTATGGGAATATGTGGAATCCATGGATTTTCTTTCTGTCCAATGAGCTTATCCACAGGCCGATTTGGATTTTGACAGAATGGAAGTTTAATAAAATCCATGGATTCTCCATGTGTGTGCGGCTTGGAAAACTCTTTTGTTTTTCCTGTATGTTGTGCGGGAGTGAAATCGAACATTCCAGCTGACGAAAGTCGGAAATTGTCTGCGCCAGAATAATATGTAACATACAATTTCTGATTTTTTTGCAGAATAGTTTTCTTTAATACAAACTATGAAAAATTTAATTCGATCATATTCTTCCCGAAGTCAATACATTTTTATATTTCCTTGTGAACCCCCGGTATTTTCCACCACGAGCCGCAACTGACAGAAACTCTGAAGGACGGCGTAAGTCTCCCTTGAAGTACACTAAACGTATGGCCTTTACGTGTGATCTAGACGTCTGAAATATGGAAAAAATTCCGGAAATGCAATGCCTTCAATGTCTACTTTGGTATGATATCCCTCATGCCTTTCCTGAGTGAACGATAATTTTGTCTTTTTCATTCTTTTTAGGTTCTTTTCCATTAAATATTTTTTTCTTGGCTAAATTAGTCTGAGACTCTCATATGTACTCTACAGACCTCACCAGCTCAAATCATTCTTGGGCTGTTTTTTTTAATCCAAGAAAACATTTGCACTGCTACTAAGCGCTCTATCCAACATATAGTGCTTGACACAAATTTGTCACCTGCATTTTTTTCGATAAAAACATATAAAACGATAAAAATGGGTTTACAATTTTATTAAATTGATTCATTGCCCCAATTAACAATATTCTTTAATGATTTCTTAGCAACGGAAAAATCGCATGATCCAGATTTAGAAGTGAAAAATTAAGGAAGGGGCTTTTCGACACTATTAAAAGGTTGTTCGATGTCTAGGAAATGGATTGCAGCGTTTTATTTATTTATTTTTTGTTACTACTGACTTGTAACTATAAAATTAAAGCAATTTGAGACACACCTGTTACCAGTACCAAGGGTTCACTAACCTCGGAATAAAATTCTAGTTTAATGAATTGTGTGAAATGTGTCTCTCATCAGCCTAGCATTTATGAAAAGTTACTTTTTTAGATGTATTCCTTCAGCGGCGCGTGCCTTTCAGAAATAAAATTGTAAAAGCTTGAATCTTCTTGGCTAAATGCTGCGACATAACATTCCAGCTTGGACTTGTATGAACAAGAGAAAAAATCCATAGTGCTTTAGGCAGTGGCGGAACAACTTGACAACTACTTATATGGAAAAGTAAGCGGGTCTTACAAATTGCGGTTACTGTTGCAGGTTTCAGCAAATAGCGCAGCCAAGCCAGGTGAACATTTATTGCGTAAGAGAGGCTTATAAGGGTTTTTCATAGTGCCGGCAACTGCCTTTCTTTAGAGAAATTTAGTGTAAGTTAAGCTGATCATTTTTTGGACACATAGAGACCACGCAAAATGATGTATGAATTCTAGATCATCCGTTTACACGGTTATGATCGCTATCATCGCGAAAGCATTAGCACCACATCGCTTGACTATTGACTAATAACCATGGTTTTATGGTGATCAGTATGATTCGTATGGATTTTTCTCGCGTTTTTCAAGTGTAAGATCCGCCAACTTTCTAAAACAAGTCAAGGCCCTTTTTCTGGAAAATTTGAACGCCCTGCGATTAGTCTTATAAATTTTCAAAAGATTTCTTCTTCTTCTTCTTCCCCCTTACGGGGGAGGATAAAGAGATTTAGGATAAAATAATTTTTTTTAACGTACAGGCTATTCCGCTCATGTAGATGAGATAGAGATGGCCAAAGAGCCACAATAAATTAAGGATTTGTTTTGAATTCGGAATAAGTATCCCTTCTTGTCTACAAAAAAAAAAATCTAAATTTATGGAAAATTGTTATTCGTATAGTCGCGCTTATGACTTTTGGGCCTCTAAATCTCGTAAGCTCTTTGCCATGCGAACCCTTATGCGCCGCCACTGGTTTTAGTGCAGCATAAAACTGACATTGGGTTAAAATTATTAGCCCTATTCGACTCACTAGATCATTTCCAGATTTATTGGAAATCCCATACAAAATTATGATCCTGAAAATTGATCCAGGGTATGACTTGGATCATCTGCCAAACTAATCCCCTAGATGTCTCCGCGAACAATTTCCCTGAAATTTTCCGTATGTCAATTTGTTATTTAGTATTTTTGTTTTGTAAACTTTATTCAGAGTTAATCATTTTAATATTTCTTGCTACTTATCCTTTTAATTGTATCTCGCACGGTGCATAATTACAAATGCAATTTATAATTTAGAATATCGCGTTGGGGCCAGATGACACGATAGTCAGCTGTTACCGATTTGGGAAATTTTGATCCGATTTCATTCGACTTGGACAGGATCAATGATCCAGTCAGTCGAATAGGGCTATTAACATTTCACCATATGGACTAAATATGCATTTTTATTATTTAGCTTTATTGTAACACACCCTTAATTATGGTTTTTATTATTCAGCTTGAGAGTCTCTATTTAAAGCCCTCCTAAATCCTGTAACTACAATTTGAGGTTTAATTTTTTTGGATTAGGATAGGCTGCAGTGTTCCTTAATTCCTCCTCAATGCACTGAATTTTATTCCAAAATCTAGCTCACTGACAAATTTCACCAATCATTAATTAGTGCTTAAGATTAAAGAAGGGCATTGGATGCCACAAGCACTGCGACCGCTGGTCTGTTGTATTATCGCCCCTACTGTTGATTAGATGAACTCATCTAACTAACTTCTGTCGATGAAACGATTTAGCTGTCCTATTTAAAGAGAGGCGATATCCTCTTCTAGAGGGAACATAATTGCCAAAACATTATAGAATGTGCGAAGTCGTTTCATCGGCTCGCGTCGTTGACAATGTTTTTAAAATGCCATTCAAACGGCAGTTAGGAGCCCGCAAATTATACTAATCCTGATACCTAAACTTAAATAATGGTCCTTGTGAAAGCACCGAATTTCCATTTGATTTTGCAAAATCCCGACCTTCTCTTATATTCAAACCCATTTATACTCCGAATTTAGTAACCAAATTACCCAATTTCATTATTCAGAGAAAGTGTAAATGCCTTACGACTTATAGACTGGGAGATGGTTAGCACTTTTATTTACTTGAAAGCTAAATGGTCGACGATATTCTTAATCGATAGTCCGTTTGGTAGTAAAAAATAAATTGCAAGTCATGCTGTTCAAATCGGTTGCGTTTTTGAGATTTTTTGACGTTAAATGGTCAAATTTATGGGTTCCATTTAACCGAAAGCCAAACGGCTGAATTTTTTATAAAGTCTCAAGCAGGACGGCATGAGTTAAAATCCACACTGCAAGACGAGCCAGGTGGTTGCGTTTTCAAAACAGACGCGTTCAAACATGTAAATTTTTTAAATTTAATTTAACTTAAAGCTAAATGGATGAAGCTTTTTGAAAAAGTCTAAACTGGTCAAGGTGAGTAGGAATCTGTACCGAAAGACGACCTAGGTGGTTGCGTTTTCAAAACAGACGTTAGTCCAGTCATATTAGCATTTCAAATAGAAAAAAAAATAAGGCGAATTTTTTTTGTTTTTGAATCAATGGGTTCCTAAAAATCTAAAACTCATTTTGCAAAAAAAAATGTTGATCGGAAAGGTCCCAAAAAGGTCAAAAAAGGTACTCTTTAATCCTTGACCGGAGGTCGGCATGCGGTGTATCATATCAAAGGGGACGCCGAGTACATTACATATCTGTATTGTTTCCTGTTTCTAGGACCCTCAACGGAATAAATCGAGCTTAAATCGAAAATTATCGTGTTTTCCGTGTACCTTTCCAAAGCCATACCCAAGTAACAATTTCATCCCTATAATACTTCGTAAAATATACCCTTCTAACAATAATAGGGGCACTTTACATGGTATAACCACTGGATAATAGTCCAATAAGGGCATTTGGCGCCGTTTTTTAATTCAATAGAATTATTGTAGCACTAAATTATGCTTCAAAAAAGGCGTACGTCATTTGCTTTATATCATCAATTGAAATGGAGCGACCATATCTTCGCCATTGCCAAAAATGCCATGCAGTATCTAGGATTTCTGAATATTTTTCACCTCTTGACTTATCTCATATTTACAAGAGCCATATAAGGCCTAGACTGGAATATAACTCCCATGTTTGGGCTGGGGCAGGTCGCACTGCATTGTCTATGTTGGACAAAGTTCAACGTAGGGCCTCTGAACTCATAGGTGACAGCTCAATAACAGCTAATATTGATTCTCTCGAACATAGACGAAATGTTGGCTCCCTGTCACTCCTTTATCGTTATTATTATAACCGTTGCTCTAACGAGATTCATAGTCGGATACCTGAACTTGCTCAACCTATTCGCAATACTCGGCAAACTAGTCGCGCGCATCCTCATACTCCTCTGGTCTCAACCAGCCGCACTGTAAAATTTTAGGAGTCGTTTTTAACACGAACAATACGTATGTGGAACTCTTTGCCTGCATCTGTTTTTCCTAATAATTATGAACCCTTGAAATTCAAACAAAATATTCACAAACACCTGCGTATCACCCAAAACTCCCATATTCCCCTACCTTAAATTCCTTTCTTAGCTAAAGTTGTGCTATTGCACTAAAGGGTTGTCCCCTATAACTTTGGTATTATGTATATAAAAAAAAAAAAAAATTGCTCGTAAGCACTACAAATGGGTAGTTGCTTCTATAGAAATGCTTGACAATTCTTTATCGAACCTTCTGCAATGCACCCGAAATGTATAAATTTTTCAATAAAATAGAGTCAATTTCTGCGAAGAGATCACCTTAACCTTAACTGGTTCCGAAGATAACAATAAGTGAGTAAGTGTGGGTTTCATGCAAGATTTCAAGGATTTCTATTGAAGAAATTATTAGACCACTTCATAAGTGTTGTCAATTCATTAAGAAATCACAAAGTCCATGCTTCTATAAATCTACGGTGAACAATTTATTGGATGACCATAATATAAAAATGAAACTGACTGTGCTATAGAAGAATATATGCATGTGTGTGAGTTAACTTAGAAAGACTATTGCATGTGTTTGCTGTATCATCCAATAAATACAAGAGTGGAGTATTTAAAGGAGTATATTTTTAGGTTAACGTTTAGAGACAGTTTTATCGAAGTCTTATACCACCATCTTCAAATTTATCGATTATATGTCTGAAAGCCGGGAGGGATGAAATAATCTCTCAGATTGCGTTATTTTCTCTTTTTCTATGAAAATTTTCACTTTTTATACTCGTCACATTGCATTTTAACGTTGTATTGAACTTTTTGACTGGGAATGGTCGAGTTGTTGGTGGTTTTTTAAATATTGAAGCGATTTAAATCGGAATATTCTGAGAAAATTGAAAATGTTAAGGGTATAAAAATTTGTGAGCCAGTTTTTGTTTCTACAATTTCGTAGAACTGTTTTAAAAAGACAATTCAACAATAACTTAGAGTGTTAATTATGCAGAAATTCAGTGTCATCAATTTTTCTGTACTTAATCTGTCAGATGCATTGCGCCCGATCGTGTTAGGATTAGTATTGCGCCCGCTGGAAGGTTAAATAGAAAATGACGGATTTGAAAAGATACTGATACGGGAAACACGAAAATGTTCTCCATTGAGGGTCCTTGAAACAAGTAACAAACGCCGGATATGGAATGTACTCGACGTCCTCTTTGATCTGACACCCCGCATGCCCACGTTCGATCAAGGTGTGTAATTAGTATCTTTTATCTTCTTTTTCAGAGCTTTCCGACCAGCTTTTCTTTTTAGCAAACTTAATCGTAGAATCTTCAGCTATTATAGATTCTGAAAAGTGATAAAAGTAGTGACAACTTGAATTATTCTCGTAGCTATGGCTTTGGAAAGGTATACGGAAAACATGATAATTTTCCATTTGAGTTCGATTTATTCCGTTGAGGGTCCTCGAAACAGGAAACAAATACAGATATGTAATGTACTCGGCCTCCCCTTTGATATGATACACCGCATGCCGACCTCCGGTCAAGGATTAAAGAGTATCCTTTTTTGTCCTTTTTTGGACCTTTCAGATCAAATTTTTTTTTTTTGCAAAATGAGTTTTAGATTTAAAAACAACAAAAATTAGCCTTGCTCATTTTTTTTTCTATTTGAAATGCTAATATGACTGGACTAACGTCTGTTTTGAAAACGCAACTACCTAGATCGTCTTTCGATCCAGATTCCTACTCACCTTGACCAGTTTAGACTTTTTCAAAAAGCTTCATCCATTTAGCTTTAAGTTAAATTAAATTTAAAAAATTTACATGTTTGAACGCGTCTGTTTTGAAAACGCGCCACCTGGCTCGTCTTGCAGTGTGGATTTTAACTCATCCTGTCCTGCTTGAGACTTTATAAAAAATTCAGCCGTTTAGCTTTCGATTAAATGGAACCCATAAATTTGACACCTTAACGTCAAAAAATCTCAAAAACGCAACCGATTTGAACAGCAAGACTTGCAATTTATTTTTTACCACCAAACGGACTATCGATTAAGAGTATCGTCGACCATTTAGCTTTCAAGTAAATAAAAGTGTTAACCATCTCCTAGACTATTACGGAACATTCAAAAATACTCAAAAATAACTACAAAAATAATTAATAACCTAAAATTTCGAAAATAAAAAAAAAAGATGACCCGAAAAGTGACCGATTTTTTATTTCCCGCACTGTACATACGCATACATACATAGATACATCCGAAAAATAGTATACAGAGTGTCCGGAAAGTGCCGCACAAACGCATCGGACTATGATTCCTCAGTTGATTTCCAGCAAAAAAGTTGTACGGAACATACCCCCTCAGCTTAACCCTTTAGCTGCCACATGCATTTAAAGATTTTTGAAAAAACATTTTATTGCACGACTTAAAGCCTAATATCTCCAAAGCTAGACCAGCTAGAATAGCGAAACAAAATGATTATTACATCCAACAAATTTACCTATAAAATAAAACTAACCACACTAAAATCGGATAAGAGGTTTGGTTTTTACAGAGCTTCAAAGTCAAATTTGCGTGATTTGACCCAAAAACAATTTTTTTTTCGCAATTTTCTTCAACTTCTACCAAGGTGAGGTGCTTGTACGATTCTTTTAAAAATTGGCGCATAGTCTTATCATCATATCTTTCTTACTTCATTTTACTCTAGCTCCATTATTTCTAACAGTTTTAGTACCTTGAGTGCAGAGAACTAGGGTTAATTTTGGCTCGATTTCGACATACTTTGAATAGATTTTACCAATTGCACATTTTTTTTTGCTGGAAATCAACTGAGGAATCATAATCCGGTGCGTTTATGCGGCAGTTTCCGGACACCCTGTATGTCGCCTCCTCTCTCTAGAATTACATATTTTGTCAATTTTGCTTACATATCCTATCCTGCTCAACTGTACTCAATTGATCGAAGTCGGGTTCCATATCATGACAAACGTCCAGCCAAGCTTTTTTCTTTGCCCCACGATTTAGGTAATGTTCATAAGTGCTATCCCATAATTCACGATGCTTTTTAACTTCCTCGATGAGTAATGGAACGTCAAATTCACTTGCCATAATTACAACACACACGTGATTAATTTATTTTAGTTTTTTTCACGAAACACACCGCACTCGATCGACAACAACGCACTCAAATATGGTCGCAACGCAACCGGACCGGGACAGCAATAGTCGTAGTTGTCTCGTTTGAAATAACCATAAAAAAACGGAACGGTGCTAGTCCGTACCGGGGTGACGAATCTTAGGGGAAAAGTACGAGAGACTTCACGCTGAACAGAGAGAACAAGAGACCATATCGGAATCGTGTCGTGCTGTTTCGCTCCCACCGTTCCGGTCTGAGTCTGATCCGATACGATAAGTTGGTGTAAATACAATTGAAGGGAAACACATGGCCCACTACACACCGCACCGGCCGCGCCGTTCTATCTTTTACTGTAGGTACGTCGCGTCACCGTACCGAACCGAGACGGGTTTGTGTGTGTGCGAAGTGCGACGGCATAAGTTTGCCGTCGGATATGTTTCGAAGCGATTTCTGCTTATATGCGCACTGTAATAGAGTATCCTTCAATACTACTGCAGGTTTTTCTCTCCATTTTCCATCTCAACTCAATCTAGTGCTAGTCGTCGTCTTCATATTAGCGGTACTGTTACTGTTACGGCACGGTTCGACGGTTTGCGTTCTGGCAATGGCCGAATTGCTTATTCACGAAGTGGAAAAATTCCCGTGCATATGGGACAAAAATTTTGCCGATTATCAAAATCCTGTCTTCAAGAAAAGAGCGTGGATGCGTGTTTGTCGTGCACTACAAGAAAATTTCGAGGAGCTAAGTGAGAGTGATAGAGAGCAAATATGTGAGTACAACGGCCGTTTGGCTTTTCGTATTATTATGATAGAGTTTAGATACAATATACATTGTGTAGATACATAAGATACATTTTTCGAATCAATACCGTGGTGTCTATATTGCAGCAAGTTGTTGTTTTATTGTTGGTAAGCACATTTTACCGGCAAATTTAAAGGTCCCAGCAGGAATTTTGAGGTGGTTGATCTTAAATCTGATATGGTTTTTATTTTTGTATGTATAACTAATGCATGGATAGGGCGATATGAGATGGGTTGGGCTGGTTGCGCCCAATACTGTAGCCTGCTGGCTTATTGTATATCCCAATTAAGCGAAATAGTATTAGCTTATTAGCTCTGTCCTTCGTAAAAGGCTTAGAAGAAAATTAACCAGGTTTACTTTGGGTTCGCTCATTCTGGTGGTTTGAGCCACAACGAAGTTTTGTCTCCAGTTCATAAGAGCGGAGCATTCGAAGATAACGTACGAGATTTCTCGTCTTCGTTGCAGAGGCGGCATAATGGGTCTTGTGTGTAGATCCCTATCGTATGCAGATGTTTTCGAAGTGACCGGTTATAAGGCCTGTCACTGCCCTGAGACTGAGGGTTTCAGTGCAGCTGGTATGCTAGTTGGATCCCATCATACGCTTGCTGTGTCTGAGCCCTTCAGCGAGTCTCCATCGGTCTTGGAAATTATCCTCGGTAATGTTCTAGCAGTGGATTTGCTAATACCAATTGCAGGTTCTGGGCCGTTGTGGAGTTGTTCGGAACCCTCTCTTGCAAGGCCATCAGCTTTCTCGTTTGCTTCGATCCCTTTATGACCTTTCACCCATTTCAGGGTTACATTGTTTGGGGTGGCTGTTTGAGGTTTTGTTGGCATTCCCAAAAAAATTTTGAGGTTGTTTTGGAACTTTAATTGGCCTTTATCGCAGCTTGACTGTCGGAGAGAATAGAGATGGTCTTGTTTGTATATCCCTTACGAGTACTCTCCCTTGCTGCAAGGTTAATGGGTATAAGTAACGCTCGTATATTTTTTAACGTAAAAAGCAGGACAAAAGTACCAAAAATCGTCGTTTAGCAGGACGATGCTAGTAAAAAAGCAGGACACAAAGAAGGACAACCAGAAACACAAATGCCTCTGTAAAGGTACGTTGTGCTAGACGCGGCCGCACGACTGCGACTCGCTCATTCCATATAAAAACTCGTTTTTAAAATGAGAGAGAAACGAGTTTTTATATGGAATGAGCGAGTCGCAGTCGTGCGGCCGCTTTCTAGCACAACGTACCTTAATATTTGCCTACCTTTCGATTTGTCAGCAATAAGCGTGGAACTCAAACGCTTATTAAAGTGTAGTTTGATCAGGGAGAATTTTATTTATTGTCCTCACTTCCTTGACAATTACTTGGTCATAAACTTTCATGCCTTCAGGGGAAACTATGCTTAAAATGGGTGAGGTTACGAAACGGCGTATGTTCCGCAAACATGTTTGCCGTTCTGATTACCTAACTGCCATTTTGCGGATCAGAAATAATCTCCGGTTCTTTTAGTATGTCTTTGCGTCACATGTAAACGAAAAGAACCGGAGATTCTGGAAACCTTTTTCATACGGATGACATCGATAAAACGGCAGCAATTGGGGCATTCGGTGGGTCAGTGGTAGAGATGTCACTCTATCTTTGAGTTGCCGGAGCGTGAGTTCGAATCCCACTGTGACCATGGATGTTTGTGTTGTCCCACTCTCGATCCCTTACCCTAATTTTCCTTCCGCCAAGGCCATGCTTGCATTAAAAGGTTATCTATCCCCTAAAGCTTTGACGACGATATGAAAAAAGCGTAGTTGGGTCTTTAAAAAAATCTTTAACTCCTGATGCTGCGTACTTTGCTTCAGTTTCCACGGTGTGACAAACGCGAACCTCATCATCATCATCATCAAAACACGCAGCACAATAGAAAATTTTAGACACATTCCTTGTTAAAAAAAACATACATATTATGCCTTTTTCATCACTAAACTGGCGTCGATCCTTCCTATTTTCACAACAGATCAACTTTAATTCGCACGGTTTCTTCCCAGAAGAGTTTTCGTTTCAACACTTGTGGTTTATTTTCACAATTGCGCGATCAGTGCGGATTAAATTTGAGGACCGACTGGGGCGTGGACAAATCTGGATATTTATCTTGGCGGATCCCATTCCATCTTGCTGAAATATTTTTTGAAGTTTTCTTCTCGCAATGCAATGGTGTGTTGTGCGAGGGGCAAGTTGCATTCCGATAAATATTGAAGGGACTGTGCTCAATTACCCATTCCCCCCTCTTACCAACTGAAACGTTTTCAACAAAGGAACGAAATGCTAACTCCTCTCCACTCTCCGACCTGGTAGTCCGTCGGTACCCAATTGAAGTTGATCTGATGCAAAGAGTGTAGATTTCTACAAAAGTGAAATTTTCAGGGGAAAGATGTCTAAGATTCACATATTTTGCTAAGTCTTCTAGCGGCAAAACATTTTTTGTGACATGAATTTTATCTTTTACGACGTTTTAAAAGCCATCCGGTTTCCGCTTGTCAACCTGCACAAAGCCTGCCCATCGACAAACCTTTTGCAGCAAAATCGGAATGCTAGAAAAAATATGAATCCAATATGGGACGACAGGAATCCTTGTGACATTTTTACATGCTTCAGGAACAATAATTTCTTGTGATCCCCTCTCTTTCCGGACTTAACCTGCATATATAAAGCCGACTTGGTCGCCTATCATCCTACTGAGTTAAGGCTCATTCATACAATTTAGTTGTAAATTTCTTTAAAATTTAAGTGTAGTTTGCAATAAATTTATTCGTCATTTGGTGAGATGGCAATACGCTGTTCAAAAACAGGACAAAGGTGGGCAAAAGCAGGACTTTCGGGTTTTTGGCAGGACGGCAGGTTATGGTTGAAAAAGCAGGACTGTCCTGCCAAAAACAAGACGGATACGACCATTGTGTATGAACTAGGGGTGTGGAGATACTATAGTTCTTTGCCTTAGTATAAACTCCTGCCCCTGTTTCTTCGTCTGTGTTCGACCCTTCCGTGTACCACGCTATGTGTTTTGATAGATGGTTGTCGTTCTATTTATTCCAGTCTTCCCTGACCGTTGTGGTCTGGATGTTGGAGTCGAGGGTGTACTTGGCCGGGGTATAATCGCTGACCATATCTATCTATCGCGCTATTTCGGGATGTTGGCATCCCTAAAATTTAGCAATGTCATAACAATACATCTATAAGAGAGAGCTAAGGTACCAATGTATACCCAAAGATGGGCTAGTCAGCTGATTTTGAAATTGTGATGTCCTACTCTGTCTAATGGAATTTTATGTTTGAAAAATATTAAATGTGTGTGGGTGATAATCATGCATCATGCATTATACGAAAAATTTGTACTGAATCCTCCCTTAAAAATCCTTGTCTCACGATACTTTTATAACACAGGAAGTCATGATTAATCAGCTTTAAAATCGGATATGCTGCTTAATTTCTATTGTTTCTTATCTACTTTTTTTTTATTTTCTGCATTCAGCGTTATTATTGCCAGAAATATTGGAAATAAAGTAAAAGCATAGTTTCACAAACTTATTAAAAACACTATTCTGCCTTCTATCTTCCAGATGATGCACTTTTGGTGTGGATAAGGTGTTCTGAAAAATCTGTTTTGATTTATACTAACGCGAGAGTTTTCAACATTTTGTTGCTTTATATTTTTGGGGCGCTGAGAATGAATCCTGGAGTCCCTGACATTTGCTACTTTTCCTTTTTTACTTAAAACTTAAAAACTGTACATACCATGCAAAAGTTTTCAATGAATATGTTAGAGAGCACATGATTGTTCGTCGAACGATTCGTGTTTCATCAAGTTCATAACTGTAAATATTAGAATTTCCCCAATTTTCTTCTCTCCCAAAGAGAGGGTGTGTCTGTTTTTATTCTTTTTTAATTGTTTACATTCCGTATAATTGTAAATTCACAAATAAATTAAATTGGTGAATTGTTTGTTTTTTTTTTTCATCCGCTGTCTAGTTTTGTATGTACATACCTATTTAAAATAATGAAATCCACGGCACTTCTTAATTAAAATAATGGCACTTTTAATATAATATTGCTTTTATTTTTGCCTATTTGTTTTTAAAAAGTGTTTTTTTTTTTTTCATTGTTAAATTGTCCAGAAATAAAATTCACTTTTTTGTTCTACACTTAACATTTATTATTCGTTTATTGAATTTTCATAGCAAGTACTAATATAGTCAAATAAAAAATGAAAATCTACTACACAAGCATCGTTTTTTTCTTTGATCTCATACGTCTAATAAGTCTCAAAATTTCCGAGCGAAACTCTATTTTGGTATCTTCATTAAAATTTCGAATTGATGGTAGTAGACTCTCAAAAAATAAACGATCTGCGTCACAATCCGATGTTGACGTTGAATTTCGGATAAAAGTTGTAGTAGTAGTAGTTGATGGAATAGTTGACGAAGGAATAGTAGAAGATGGCAGCGATGACATGAAATTTGCTATAGCTGTCCGTTTGTGCTGCATCGGTTCAAGGATCGGTTGTTCTGATTTTCTTTTTTTCTCCGCACAAGTTTCTTCTTTTACATTGACATACTCGTATTCTATTTGTTCTTGTTCGTTTGATTCATCGTCATTATCGTTACTGCAGGTGGTCGTGTCGGCGTCGAATATATCGTCAGTATCATTATCTATATCATTGGGACGAATAAATTCTAATAAATGTGCATAAATATACGGTCGAGTGGCAAGTCCGAATTTCTTTGTTCTAGCCTGCATTCGTTCACTTCTTAAATATTTATCCTTTGTATTACGCCATTTGGTGTTAAGTAATTTCACTGAAAATATATAAATAGGTTTAGAATTTGCGTATTTCAATCTAACATAAATGAACTGAAATTAAACAATAAATCTCAATTTTTCAACTGGGACGTTTGTATCATCAGCTGATAATGTTTTCATGCGAAATTGCACAATCAACAAGTAGGTACCAATCTACCGGCAACACGTGCTCGCTGCTCGGTAAAAGTGGAACTATGCAATAGTACGCATGTCATGTTAATGCTAATGCTAAAATCTACTGAACAAAGTCTTATACAATTTGAGAACAAAGTGAATACTGTTATACTTACCAATCCGCTCTTGGTCCACGTCATTCAGCTGATCGAAATCGGGTTTTAGAGCGCGACAAACGTTCATCCAAGACTTTTTCTTCATGGTACGATTTTGAAAATTTATGCAGCTGTTATCCCATAGTTCGGGATACTTTTTAAGCTCTTCAATGAGCGATTCCACCTTATATTCGATTGCCATAGCAGCAAACACACAAACAATTCTATGTACATATACCAGAGGAAACACGACAGTTTCTTTTCGCACCGTTCAATCTACTCGACAGCAACTCACTGCTGTAATATGTCGGACGTCGGACCATAAAAATGGTCGCAACTGTAGCGCACCGACTCACTAGTGTTGTCTCCTTTAGTTCAATGTTTAATGTATTTACAGACGAGAACGGCACGCGGCGCGCGGTTCGCGTTCGCCATCGGCACTTAAGGTCGAAGTAAAGACGAGATACAACGCCGCAAATGCCGCAAAAATATAGAAATTATGCAAGAAATATATTAAGGTTCAGTTTAGATTTCGTGCGGCACGACATTTTAGATTGAAAAATATTTCAGATGTATGTACATAAGAATAAGAACGTGACCTAAATTGTCTCTTGTGTTTCGGCCGTGACGTTGCGTTGCCGCGCCTCGCCGCGCCCGTACCACAGAAAGTCGGAACTTTGTGTGTGTGACCGTAAATGAGCGCCTATTTTGTTTTACAGTTGTACAACTGAGAGAGACGCACATGTGAATTGTGGTGGCTCTCTCCTAGAGTCGATCAGTGTCTTTATAGATCGGCGGCACCGCATAGTAATAATAAATAGTAAAAAGATAACCTTACGCTATTTTAATTGTTGTGGAATCTCCGGGGTCCCAGTAGCTTAAAAGCTTAAAACTCATTTTGTTAAGAAAAATATTCAATCAAAAGGTCCTAAAAAGGACACAAATTTATCACTGACCGGAGGTATAGGCATGATGGATATTATATCAAAGGGGATAGCGAATGTATTACAGATCCCGTGTTTTTTCTTTGATTCAAGCAAGGACCCAGAGCAGCTTAAATTGGGTAAAAAGGTAAAAATGTAGCGTGCTTCCACATTTTCCATTAATATGTGTCCAGTGCTGTCTGTAACTACCCAAAAATAACACGCTTTAACTATTTTGTTGATTGCTTAGAAACTATAGACATTGACGAGGCTAACTCTCGTTTTGCTAAGCAAAATATGCGCAAGGGCCGTAAAATGGATAAAAAGGACACAAACAATTTCTTAACAATTAGGCATATTGGGTATCATATCAAAGCGGACCTCCAGTTCAATCCATGGTTGGTAGTATTTCCCTATTTCAAGGGCTGCATAAATGCAGTAAAAATGACATATTCAAGTTCCCAAGGCTATACAACGACGCAAAGGTACTATGTATATTTTATGACCTAATATTCTTCCTAGCAAAGAAAGTGGTAGAATCTTCAATGTCTACAGATTCTAATACGCCAATAAAATATTTAATTACTTCACATTATTTTTGGACTTTTATATTGGCCTTAAAATTTATCTATGCAAAACTTGGGGCGAACGCCCCCAGCGCCCGCTCTCAGGGTGGCGGTCGCCAAGTTTTTGATGGAGTTTTTTTTGCTAGAACTCGATTAAAAAAGTCGTAAAAAGCCGAAAGTAAAAATTAAATATCGATTTCGATTTAGTGGGAAGAGCCATACAAACTACAGATGAAATAAAAGGGGCGAAATGAAATGTCGCAAGGCCGAAACCAAATTGTTGTGAATATTTTTTTTTATAAACGTCGCGCGGAATATGGATTAGGCATTGAAGCAAAATCATTATTTAATTTTTTTATCAACTGTATCATTAGTTTCTCTTTTGCAAATTGCGATATACAGATGCAAAGTTCTCGCAAGTCTTTGAAGAGCCCACAATTGATACGAGATGATGTATTAGCGCTCCACTTCTGAAAAGCAAAGTGGGGCAATTAGCTGAATTATTTTAAATTCTTCTTAAGAGAAGAAACTCATTGCAGCATTATGTGCTAATTTAAGCTGACCAGACTTCCGGAGACCCAATGCTGTACACATGCTTGCGGAATGCAGCTTCACGCCGATTTGGAGAAACACGAGGCCACCACCATGATGCATGCCATAACATTATCTAATTCTTGTTCCCTTCATAAATGATATCTTCGTAAACAGAATTGAGAAGGAATAGTATAGCTTCCAAGATTCAAAAGTTGCAGCCATCGATAGATTACAGAAAAATATTTTCAATTTTATGTGTATAATGAATCTTATTTCGATTCCTTGCTATACCTTTTGTGGTTAAACATACGTTTGTATGTGCACCAGTGGCGTAAATAACTTTTCAGAAGAGGGAGGGTGTCAGTGATCTGGATTTTTTTTTTTCAGGACAGAGGAAGTGCAATAAATGAACTTTAGCACCCCTAAGATCTAAAAGGAGGCCGTTGCTTCAAGGTTTTTAAATTGTTTCTATTCTGCTTGTTTAGCTGAGATTCTGGAGTTTGGTACAGCGAGGAAGAACCGTGAATCGCCTAAAGATTTTAAGTACGCAGTATTGTATTCTGCGTACCTACCTACCTTGAAAGGAGGCCTGTTCGGTGCTCAGATTTCAATATCGGATACCGGTTTTCTTCAGTACCCGATGCACCAGCCCCTGTCGGGTTTTTCAACCATGAGCTGGTTTTTTTTTTCAACCATATGAGCGGGTATTATTCAAGTACCGGTTTCTTAGGCATAACCGGTTTTTTTTTCAACCATGAACCGCTTTTTTTTAAATGACCCGGTTTTTTCAACCATGAGCCGGTTTTTTTTAGCATGACCCGGTTTTTTCGACCATGAGCGGGTTAAATCAGGACCTGCCCATGGTTGAAAAAACCGGACAAAAAATCGGCATATCTGTACTTTGAAATATTGGTACCGGTATTGATTGAACACCGGTCTTAAACCAATGTACCGGTGTCAGGAACTTGAAAGTTCAATCCTGGAAAGTTGTGGGGTGAACTTAAGACTGAAGGTTTGTCTGCAACACCGAGCGCAAATGTTAGGAATTGTTCCCGCACTGGAGATAAATGTAGTAAAATAGGCCTCAGTGAGTGATTTGTCTGCAGCTGCAGCATACAACAATGTTCCGCAGAGCGTTACAATGCGCTATAATGGAAAATTGTCTTACTAAATTCTACCTGATCTGTTCTTGTGGCAGCCGCACTATTTGAAAATCAGCGCATGGAGAAATCCAAATCTCATGTACGATAGTATACGCTAGGAATTGTCAAAATTCTAGCCAAGACAGTAACAATTATGCAATTGAAAATACGGTAAAAAGAGTTAATTCCGAAATTCCCCTGAAGATGGCATTATGGAAGACATTGTTACAAAATGTAATCAATTAATAGCAAAGAACTGAAGTTATATTATTTTAGGATAAAAAATATGCGTGACCATAGGGGGATCAAATCCGTTTATCTACGCCACTGAGGTCACCATTGAGAACTTTAGGGCTCCCTCTTTAGTATCAACAGAACCTTGCCATCCCAAGGTTTACCACATACTTCCGAGAATATAACTTCCGAACGCGATTAGGTAGGACCGTGCAATTTGGAGGAAATGTGAGCGTCAAGTAGCTCTACAAGGGTGCCAAATTCTAGAAACATAAAAGTTCGGTTATCTTGCTATATATCATATAGGGTACAGGGGTCAAATTTAACACCTTAAAAGCAGTCAAGATTGATCACAGGCTTCACCGAGGAGCTTATCATGAAGTGATCAGGTTTCATTGTGTGGCTTGGGGAATGCTGTACATTTTGCTGTACATTTTCCAATGCTGTACGGCAGGTCCAAATGCTGCACTGTACAGCAAAATGCTGTACGTCTGGTCAGCTTATGCTAATTTGATCCGCCTATTGAAAAATTCGTGCTCTGTGGCCGTGATCGTCGGTCGCCACTCTGTGAAATAAACACTCATAGGCCGGGTTTCTGATAGCTCTTATTCAGTACCTATTGGCTTCATTCAAATTGTAAGAAAACGACCGGACGGGTAAACTTGGACGATAAGAACCATCGTATGATCATTTCACACTATCCGATCAAAACACGGACCGGCGAACAATAATCACACAGCAAGTATGTATAAATGTTGCCATGCACGCTCCAAAGTTAGTGTACAATGAAGTGACGAGTCGACAAGATTAAAATGCAAGTAAAACACGCGCTAATTGTCGTCGCAGAACGCCTGAACTATTGGTAGATGCATCGTCTTATCGATCGTACGAAAGATCTTACGAAAGAAAAACAATCGTGTCACGATTTTTTTCTTTCGTAAGCAATGGCGCCGGAACAGGGGGGGCAGCGGGGGCAACTGCCCCCTCAATATTTTGACTAAGGGGGCAATTAGTACTACATATATTGCACTATATTAAAAATTAAGAAAAACTTATTTTTCTTTTTTTAAACATATACATATACATATACAGCATATTCAATTATTATTCTAGTGGATATTTTTTTCCATGATGTAATACCTGCTTCGCAGAAAGTTGCATACTTGACGTGCGTCTAGTGTATGTATTTGTATAGGTATACTACGAGTATGTACATTATTATTCCATTTTCATCTCTTGTTCGTCAACAATAGTACCAGCAATTAACGAAAAGGCCAAGGCGAGTGACCGTTGATCAACGAAAACGAGGAAGTTTTCATTCTCCGACGGTTAGGGTTACCACCTGGAACACGACCCTCGCCCGGCACCTGCAAGGAGAAAAGGGAGAGAAGGGTGTGTCTCCAAAAAATTCTTTGAGAATATTTTTGAGACGCGGTCGCTACGATAGCCTAGCCCTATGAAATAAATTAATAAATCCTTTGAAGGAACTTTCTATAATGGCAGAGGAAAGTTTGATAGGATACGTACACACAATCGATTCAGAAACGAGTCTCAACTATGCCGGTTCTATAGAGTGATTATTAGCAGTGCTAATAGTCACGCATAGGAAGGGTAAGGGCAATCAACAACTCCTTTGCATGAGCGAGAGTTTGATTACTACTTCAAGAGCGCATCCGCATTATTTTGGACCGATTCGTAATATCAGAAGAGATTCAGTCCATGAGACAATCAAATAGAAATCGGTGGAGCCATGTCCGCCCATTCCATTCGCTGCGCCACTTCCATCTATTCCTTTATATCCCGGCTAGCAACAAGTATCAATTACAATTGATATCCTGATAATTAACCCAACACCTTCAGCAAAAATTACCAATAAAAAAGGGACTGCCTAATCTAATTTTCAATTTGAGCTGGCTGGAATTTATTCCGTAATTATAACTCCACGGTCATCTGGTCTTATGCCGGTCCCACATGGATCGGGGTTTGCCGAACCGCGTGGTACAAAAGTTTCAAAGTTGTTGACAACACATGCATGGAAGGAATAGAAGTGATGAGGGAATTTAACGAAAAAATAACGTCCGTTGAATTATCCTATTGCCTCTATCCCTCCCAGGTGTGTGTTGCCTACAATTGTGATCCCGAGGAAACCGGAAAACAACCTTTGGAAAAATCGTTTAACCTTTAATTTTATAAAACTATACAAAGTAGAAAATATGTTTATAATCTTCAACACTTCGGAATTACAATGGGATCAAAATAGGTAAGAAAAAGAAACTTAGAGGTTATTCTCATCTTGGAGACTATTCTAGTTGGTTTCTGATCGCTGTTGTTCTCTAATATGTTTCATAATCACTTCTTGGTGTTATTTCACAGGGTATTAAAGTGGTAGGTCCGGTATATGGTGACCGCCTAATAATACGAATTTGAGAAAAAAATCTTGCCCCCCCAATAAAAAATTCGTTCCGGCGCCACTGTTCGTAAGACGCGTTCTTACAATGTGAAATGCACAATGCTTGTCTACTGGCCACTACAAAAGCTCTCTTGTCTTGCAAGTTTACCCGTCCGGTTTCGTCTTACAATCTGAATTCAGCCGTCGGCTGATTAGTCTTATCGCGTAGAGAAGACACACACCATATTTAGAAAGCTTTTCCATTGTGTTGAATGGAATTTTTGTTTATTTTGCATAGCTACGCCATATTTTGCTTGTTTAAGCCATCATCTTAGATTGAGAAAATCATTGCGCACTTTCATCCAACAGCCTAAATAAGCAAAAGATAACATATAACTATGCAAAATTAACAAAAATCAAATCAATTCAATATAATGGAGAAGCTTTTTGAATATTGTGTGTGTCTTCTCTGGGCGATAAGACTAACCATTCTATAAGATCTACGAGAGAATGGGCCATAGAGAAACGAGTTTCCAAACTCGGCACGACTCGTCGCAAATTTATTATTCAGAAGAAGATGATAAGAAATATTCTTATCGTAGAATAATAAACTAACAATGCGACTAGGAAGTGGTATGGCTGACAACCGTATCACACTCCGAATTCAGTTTTCACACGGTATTTATCAACGCACCATGCTTAGGAGTTTCGGTAATGAAGAGAGAGAGAGAATGTAAATAAACTATACATAGATTAAATCTAATGTTGCGATAATTTTTTTGGTTTTAATCACTTTTTCTTAAATGTTTACATATACAGGGTTACCCGCATTAGGTGGTCAATACTGTAAGGGTTGATAGCACAACTTGTTTCGGCAAGAAAATTACCAATACAATCGGAATTTTTTTTACCGTTACCTTGTAAATATGAAAAGTGATATACCGTTGGAAAGCCAACATGTTGAAGCAAGTTTTATCAACCTTGCAGAGTTGTACGTATAAAGCACCGTTATTAAATTAATGATTGAATTTTCGATGAAAAATCTATTTTAAAATTTCGATTAAGTTTGAGTAACTGTATCTTGAAAGTATGGCGATAATGTTGGCAACAGGAAAAACTTCAGTTTTTGTGAAATCTAAATAATAACATCAAATCTTGGATTAAGTCATCAGGAGGGCTACAAATTATGATTTTGCATGACAAGTCACGATTTTCGACGACTTTCACATAAAGAGCGATAACAAGGTTACGGTAAAAAATATTTTGATTGTACATATTGGTCATTTTCTTGCTGAAACAAGTTGCGCTATCAACCCGTACAGTATTGACCACCTAATGTGGGACACCCTGTATAAATAGGAAAGGGACTTTTTGCCCACCCTGTATACCCCCCGCTTTGTGGCTGATTTGGTTAAGTCGCACTCTACGATGCTAGTAATCTAGAGGACCGGAGATCGAATCTCGGCGTGATCAAAAATTTCCGTTAGGAAATATACATATGTATATTTCCTAACGGAAATTTTTGATCACGCCGTATAGTGCGTGCAACATTATACACTCCGTTATTATATGCAATGTAACGTTGACTCGAAATAGCCTATAAACGTCTGAGTGAACGCACTATGCCCACCAAGGGGTTACGGTACAGAGAGAGAGAGAACATCCATTAAATAAATATTGTACTCCTGGGGAAGTTCATTTGAAATAGGAAATGAGGAGTCGCATTAGTACTCACATAAAACCGTAAAAAAAAACTCTTCTGTGCGAAATTTTTTGCCCCAAGGCACCATTTTCATCACGAATTTTCGGAGAAGTTTTCGATAGCTTCCATCCGCTTTTCCCAGCAATAAACTTCAATTCACCCAATCCTTTCGCGGATGGGTTGCCTCAGTCAGTTGCATTGATTCATATAGCATTGAAAGGACAAATTTCTATCTACACGTTCTGCTAGAGTCGCAAAATCAGTTCCCCCTATTTTTCCGGACATGCAAATATCGAGATTTGGCTTGGCTCCCCCGATTTAACTAGGTCTGATTTAATTCTCAAGAATTCCAGAGCACAGTTTTCTAAAATGTGTTCGGCAGACTGTCCTCCCACCCGGGGCGGCGTACGTGCTAGAACGGGCGCTGACGCAGTACTTTTTTTTTTGCAAATATTGTAGGCTGACAAGCCGAATCTGAGTTGAAATTGGCAGTTAATTGGAAAGAAGGGATTTCAAAACCTAACACTCTATGGTGCTATCGCCACTGCAGCTCACAATTGTTTTTTTTTTTTTTTTTGTTTCACCACATCTAGGCTTTCAGAGATAGCCAGTTTATCCCAAGATACCTGTTCAGGACTAAACTAAGTATGTGTTCGCGCGATTAAATGGGCTTAAGACAATTTGGAAATTGAAGCTTTTGTCTTGTGTGGCTGAAAGTTTAAGGCTCCAAGCTCGCATAATATACGCGACTTCTAATTTTGCTGAGTTTTGAATATTGTGATTGTGCAAGTGATCTCCCGATCAGACAAAAATTTACGTGCACCGACCAAACGCCTCTTAACATTTTTTAAAAAAGCTTGCCTCCAAAATAAGACAGGTAGATAAGATTTGCCCCATTAAGTATTACTTCGATTAGATCAGAAATAAGGATTCCTCCCATACAAACTGAAATCTACCTTTTACATTTTTTTACTTCAGAAAGTTATCAAAAATAGAAAACAAACATTTATTTGTTAGAATATTGTAACAATTGTATTTTTTTTAAACGCATATTAAAAAAATCGAACCAAAGTGTTCCCTACAAGTATCGAAAAATTTCAAATTTTTGCATTTTGTTACCTTAGTGATAATTTATAATTTTCTGATTTATAATTTTATTCAATCACAACTTTGATTTTTTTAATTAACTGCAAAATTTTCTTCAAAAACTTCCAGGCAACACACATGCCAAAAGATGGCGAAACATCAAAGATGCTTACTTACGAAATATACGAAAACAGATCAAAACCGAAAAACTAGGCATTATCACACGACCGTATGTATACTCCAAACATTTATCATTTATCACAACTGGAGAAACAAATAATGATAGTAATGATCCATGGTCGGACGACGCCGAAGAGCAGGACGAAAGTAATGACGCCGAAATTGAAGACGTGAAACCAATAATAGACAACGAAATTAGCGATACATCGGCGATGAAGCGACAGTCGGAACAAGTTTTCGAAGATAATAGTAAACGTGTTGCTATAGCGAATTTTATGGCATCGCTTCCACCTCCAACGATGTCATCGATTCGTACGTCGGAGTCGGAAACCCCACCTCGAGGTTCAACGCCTGAGATCGATCCGGATCGTTCATTTTTTGAAAGTATTTTGCCATCGATTAGGGATTTTGATGAAGACTCAAAATTAGAGTTTCGATGTGAAGTTTTGAATCTTGTCAAAGAGTTGCGATCAAATCCAAATACAATATTTAATTAGTAATACTTCTGTTACAATTGCAGTTTCGTTGCAACATTTATAGTATTTTTTATTGTAATTCACGTTGTCAGTATAAAAATTATCTTATAAATCTTAAATTTGCGAACAATATTATTTTTCGATTGCTTAGCAACTATTGGAAATGCATTAAATTGCATAGCTATAGGCGCCGAACGAATTACATTTCCCATGGTGTATCCTGATTCGCGAAACGTGTTGCGGAGAGTTTGAATCTGGATTGGGGTGTGCAGCGCCCGCTCTAAGGGGGGGGGGGGCAAGCCGGGCGGTCGCCCGGGGCGCTAAATTTTAGGGGCGGCTTTTTGGCTAGCACTCGAATAAAAAAAATTGCAAAAACCCGAAAATAAAAATTCAATATCAAAATGGATGTAGTGGAAAGGAAACCATAGAACCCAATGTCGGAAGACAGGAAACCAATAAATTGGCACCCACAAAAATCATTTTACATTTTTTTAGAGACGGTGGAATATGTTTTTTATAACACTTCCTAATTAAAAAAACGCGTTCAAATTATTTTTTTATAATATCAACTGTTTCATTAATTCTCTTTTGAAAGTTGTGGTTTGTCCTTGAGATGCTTTGACTTGAGGAGCTTTTTCGATAACTTCCACTCACTTTTCGCATAAATTCGCCCGATGTCTTCGCGAATTTCTCCGCCGCAGAGTCCTCCTTAATTTTTTTCTGCTAAGATGCTTATATCAGAATGTGGCTAGGTTTTCCCGATTTAACTACATAGTTCTGATTTTATTCTCAAAAAAAAATAAGCTGCGGACGTTGAAACCATTCGGAAGTTCGTCGGCGAAGATATCCGGCTTATTGAAATTTGTTAACAAAAACTACTCCAAAATGCAAGTAATGAAAACGAGAACAATTCATCCCCGAGGTCCACTATTCGCTAAAGATTTCTCAATAGCAGGAGTGATCATCCTTTGGTCCCCTTTCGGTTAAACCTAACGAATTCAGCTCGCCAGCCGCAGGATCGTCGTGCCTGCGCAACCGTTCACTTCAGGATGGCTCCATCCGCTTACTAGGCAGCAATTCGACCCAGGCCGTGTGGTTATGAATCCAGAAACTAGTTAGATATAGGCGCGTATGCATTTTCCACCAAGGCCATTCTCCGTAACTAGCCCCTTCGTTTGCGTCGTGTTCGACTTGTATGACTCCCTTTCCGAAGGAATAGGGAAAAAGCCAACCATGTCGTGAGCCACCCAACATGACCCGAGAGCACGGGAATGTCATCGTCCGAATGGTCTTTGAACATGTCGACGCCATGGCGTATCAACCATACAAGGGTCCTCCCTGCGCTGATCGGGTACGTGGTGTTGCAGCTCCCAAAAATCTGTGTCCAACTAGAGAGAATGCTCTGTGTCACCCAATATGTACTTTCGCTAGGTCAGTGCTGTGTCAAACTCAAAACTATACTCTGTGCCAAATATAATAGCGGGCGGCACAATACATATTTCAAAAAACGCTCTTAAAAAATTATTTTTAAAATTTCATCACAGAATATTACTTAAAATATGAGCATAAATTTGAGTCAACGACATCGTGATTATGTTATTTGGACAGCGCCCGCTCTAAGGGGGGGCGAGCCGGGCGGTCGCCCGGGGCGCCAAATTTTAGGGGCGGCTTTTTGGCTAGTAGGTACTCGTATAAGAAAAAAGTGGAAAAGGTCGAAAAGAAAATATTAATATCAACTTCGATTTAGTGGAATTAAAACCATAAAAACTACAGATAAAATACATAAAAAGGAAAGTTGTGTTTTAAAGAAATAAAGTCTTTGCAAGGTTTTAATAACCCACAATTAATACGGAGTACTGCATTTGGAATCATAAAAGGCTCAGTTGATTCCAATAGCATTGATTCATCTAGCACGGAGATGACAAATTTTGAACAGGTTGGTTTCGATTTCAGCAAGTTGAGGGATGGAACCACAGTACACATTGTCAGAGCTGCAACCAATCTTCCCTAATATTTTTCTAGACATGCTAATATCGAGATATTGCTAGGTTCTCCCGATTTAACTAGCTAGCGACCCAATTCTTTATAAAAATTATCAAGATGACGCATTTATGAAAATAAACCACTGAAGAAATCAGTGAAAACGAGCACCATTGCAAATTTCCAAAATTTTCCCAAGCAGTGTTTTACAAAATGTGTTCAGTCTTTTAGTGAACAAAATAATTTTGCATTAATTTTCAATTTCTTACGTCGCTGTGAAAGCCTCCAGGTTTCCGTGTGCCCTCTGCCTATTTTTTGACGGTGGTGAAAAAAATGTCGCTCGGGGAATTCAATACTAACCTCAATTTCTGGAACTCCAAATAAACTCTATATATGAAGCCTTGCTGCACTGTGGCAAATTTCGCTTAGGAGTCTGAACGAAAGTGGAACAGTTTTCTAGTGCATACTTTCTGGGCCTTTTCAGTGGATCAAGATTATAGTTTCTGAATTATTAGGGCGTTGGTTCGAGTCCTACTGTCACCATCAATTTTTGTGTTGTCGAAAGACAACTAACAATTATAGTTCTATATTACTTCGTAGAATATAATCTTCCAATAGTATTAGAAGCAGATTTCATGATATGAAAACAGAAAAGTGACATTTGCCGCGGTTTTTTCTAAACCAATAGAACCTTGTATTTTATATCTTATATCATCATTACTTTCGTGCCTCGTGCATTACCTACGTTAACCAATGTGAACAGATTAAGTATTAATGGCATCTATAGGAAGCTTATAGAATGATACAGATATCTGATGAAAAAAAGTAGCGCGCAGCTAGCATTGAACCCATGCCCACCGTACCGCCATTCCTATGCCTTAACCACTCGACTAATCTGAGCATTGCTCGTAAGCAGTTGGAGTTGCTTCTATAGAAATATTTAACACATTTCTATAAAATCTGTTATGCTGAAAACTGACAATCATTCGTTTGCAGTGAGAAGATTTTACAGTTTGCAGTTTGTTTCAATCCACATATTTATCAATAAAATGTACTCAACTTATGTGTAGAGATTTTCTTAGCGGCTTCAGAAACTGACAATAATTTAAAACTTCAAACCATTCAATTGAAGATAGCTGGTTTCCATTTTGGTATTTCAAAGTACTTCATCACTCTCAACTCTTCCAAAAATTACGAAGCCCTTACTCCTACAAAAATACGATAAACAATTTATCGGATGACAATTTAATGTCATACTATTAGGATAAAACAACACTACCGATTATCTGCTATAGGAGAATATTGCATGTGTGTGTTAACTTGTGAGGGATTGATTACATATTTGCTAACAGGATTACCCCTATGTGATAAGCCATCCAATAAAAACAATAAAAAAGTATTAATGGAGTACCTATATTTTTTAGCTTCATATTAAGAGCAAGTATTATAGAAACCTTACAGCACTAACTTTGAATTCCTCATACAATCTACGTTTAATTTGCCTTGAATAGTACCTAAGGGCGGCAATTTGCCCTCTTGCCCGGGGCGGCGTTAGTGCTAGAGCGGGCGCTGTATTTAGAAATACTTTTTTCATTTGAACATGTTCTTCAAACAAATTTAGAAACTTTAGACAAGAAGTTAAAGCGCCAAAATTTGTTAGAGCAATCAACAACTTTTTGTGAATTAATTTCCGCTAAATTTTGTACAGCTAATCAGAGGATTGTAGCATCGGTTATCCAGAAACACCGAGGTAATCCAAATCAACCTTGGTAGCCAAAATTGTTAGGTTGACTTGTCGTAAATTAAGTTTGGACAGAAAGGTAGGTAAATATGGACAAAAACTGCTAGGTGGACTGCATGATATGTCTGGCTCAGTTGGTAGAGTGGCTAGGGATGCTATTTTCTGAATTACAGGAGCGTTGGTTCGAGTCCCACAGTGACCAGGATTTTTTATTTCGGAGCTACTTGCTACTATTAAATTCCTTTTACAAAAATAATAAATGGTATAATACAGAAGGGCGGCAAATTGTCTACTTGCCCGGGTTGACGTAAGCGCTAGAGCGGGCACTGGGGTGTGACACACTATAAATCGAAACGAGATTCACAATGCAATCAAGATTCCGACGACTCGTGTGTTAAAGGTATTAAGTTTGAGTTTAGAATCTCTTTTAAGATAATACTAGATAATTACTAGTTGTTACGTATGTTACGATTTATTGAGGAATATGTATGAACACTTACACTACTTGACCATGGGCGTAGCCAGGATTTCGGTCAGGGGGGGGGGGCAAGCCCAAAATTTTTTCAACTTCATGATTTTCTTAGGAGTTGAAATTTCCAGTCGCAGAAATATTGTTAGCAAAGAGAGAATAGCCTGGCTTGTGGTTGGATTGGTGCACAGGGTCATGGATTTCAGACTCACCGTGAACGAATTCATTTTATGGTGTTTTTCGAACTCACGACCTACGTAACGGGCTATGATGTCGCTCAGATTGTAAACAAGTATCCATTTATGGAGATAAATAACATTGCTGGGCGTGCTGTTGATCTCAACACCTCAACAAAACAGCAGTTTAGATCTTGGAAATTGGATGTCTCTCACACATCTGCGGCCCTAGTTTACTGGTGGACTGCCATGCATGCTATTTCTTTTTTTTGTTTGCTAATTTTAGAATCAAATTTTAAAAATACCGGCGTACAATACGAGGGTTTCTTTTTAGACTTTGGATACATACATAGTGAATAATTTTGCACATATATTTTATAGGCAAGAAATGAAAACTATGCACAATATTAATGAAATGCTTCTTGTAAATCTATTTTTGGATTGGTCTAAAAATAGATTTACTATGTATCATGGCTACACATATTAACTGAATTTATTAGCTGTTTTTTCTTTTGTTTAGCAAAAGTCAACAGTCATAGTATTTAACGTAGGTATACTGTGATTATAAAGGCAACGACGTATATAAGCTTATGCTAACCCATATTTGTGCAAAGTTCCATATCGGTGCTTATAGCGGTTTAGAAAAACGCCCATAACTCTGTTACCGTTACTCCAAACTGGAAAACAGCAACTGATATGAAATGTACCCATCGAGTTCTTTGACCTGAGCACCCATATGTCCATGTCCGATAAAAACGAAAAAGTCAAATCTCCGGGACACCCTGTTATCTTTGCCCTACCAACTTCTAAGTATTTCGTGCCAAAGACTGTTGCCATTCTACAGATTCCTACCAAATTTCATGACGATCAGTTAAGCCGTTCGCGAGTTATTTAGTGAACAAATTTTCAAATGTCCGGGACACCCTGTTATCTTTGCCATACCAACTTTTAAGTATTTGGTGCCAAAGACTGTTACCATTCAACACATTCTTACCAAATTTCATGACGATCGGTTGAGCCGTTCGCGAGTTATTTAGTGAACAGACGGACGGACAAACGGACGGAAAAAATCGATTTCATGAGGGTTTTTTGAAAAATCGAAGAACCCTAAAATGGAGATGAGGATGATTTTTTCCTGCATTCTGATTACATTCAAATGGCCTCCAATATCTGCCTTTTAGAGCGTAGTTTGTCTATTTTCAGTGCAATTTTTGTATCTCAGACTGCATATTCCACTTGCGAAATTAGTTTGTTTCTTCTGTCAGTTTCATCTTAGTAAAATAGCATCGTCAGAATATTTATAAATCCTTTATTGATTGAAATATGGTTAACGGTTTTAATAAGATTTCTTCTAAATTTATCAAAGTATTAACAGTGGCTAAATTTTATTGCTGGTATGATTCAGCTAGAAAATAAATTTTGATTAAATAACATGAAAGACCCGCTCTGTGGCTCACTTGGTTGAGTCGCACTCTACGATGCTAGTAATCTAGAGGTCCGGAGATCGAATCTCGGCGTGGTTCAAAATTTTCGTACATGTGCGGATTGGAAATATATAGTGCTTGCAACATTATATACACTCCCAAATGATATGCAATGTAACGTTGACTCGTCGAAATTGCCTATAAACGGCTGAGTTAACGCACCATGGCCTCACATGGGGCTATACGTTACTGATAAAAAGAAGAAAAACTTGAAAGACACTGAAATATGAGACCCGTTCTTTACAAGTTCCCTAACAAAGGAAAGCTGTATACGATTTGTCACCCTTTCAGATGAAAATAAGTTGAATTCCACTACCTTCCGAAGGGACCTAACGGTTGTTACCATGAAATGAAACAGGAAATATAGGATCCACGCAGCCACAGTAGCACACTCGCAAGTTAAATGTGTTTGCTGGTACGCAGCCTCCGTCAGTTACAAGAAGCCACTCGCTGTCATCTATTTGTATGCACTTCCTGACTGCAAACTGTCCCGATCATGGTTTTTCCGGCAGCACTTGGAGTGGTGAAAAAGGCAAAATGTTGAATAGTGCAGCCATTTTTTTACTACATCGATAAGGATTTTTTTACCATCTTTATCGACCAGGGGGGGGGGAGGCGACCGCCCCTCCCTGCCCCCCCCCCCCCCTCCCTGCCCCCCCCTGGCTACGCCCATGTACTTGACCATCCAATGAAAAGAAATATGTAAATGGAATAACTTTATTATAAAAACGAAACTCAGTTTTGACTTTTGCATCTAGCTGTGTGAATATGAATAATATTCTGTTCCCAGAAAAAAATATTGAAATCTTTTTTTTTTTAACTATTTTTTATATTTATTACAAAATTTCAGCGTTACTTATCCATTAACAAAAACGAAAACGACGAGTTTATAGTAGAGTGAGGGAAAACATTGCCCCTTCAAACTTGTGTACATACGCAAAAAATCAATGATGCACGCTTATCTTGGGGGTTCGAGAAATACGCCCCACATTCCTCTTCCCAACCGAAAAAATAATGTAAAGCTTAACGCATAATATCAAACTTGGCAAAGAAACAGCTTTAAGCTCATTTCTAACAATACGGAGGCCCATTTAGAATACATATACCAACAGAAGCAAACTGCCGTTTTAATCATTGTAATCCATTAAACTCGATTTTCTGAAATACCTACATATTCGTATAGAAAACGTTCAAGGAATGCTTCTAAGTTCCTTCGGGCCGCACACACATAAAACGGATTTTCGTTCTGTTTAATGAGCCCACACATTGGCGGATTTGGATTTCAATCTAGTAAAATCCATGGATAGACCGTGTGTGTGCGGCCTTATCTATCTGAATTACCTGAAAGAAAAAAAAAACCCCAATTGAAGAAAACAGCAAAAGTAAATTTTTCAAAGTTTATTGATATACAGTACTTTTATCTTATATACATTTACATACAATTTTACATCTTACAAAGAAAAATAACATTTTAAATTTCATTCTAATCTAGTCAATTGCTCCCGCTTGAAGCATTTTTTCTAGCTCGTCTCGAAATAGAGTTTCCAATTGATTGATAAGACCCACTGCTCGAACATTACCCTTCACCAAGGCAAACCTTTCCAACGGTCCGAGAACATTTAAAGCTTCTCGATAGGAGTTCACTTCTTTCGGGCTTTCCATTATTTCAAGTTTGTCTGCCTCATTTTTATCCTCCAATTTGTCAGATTCCATTTCGTTGCTTTCCTGCTTTACAACCTCGCTTTGTTCACTCAGTTCGTCCTTACTCGATTCGTAACCAGTTAAAATGGGCGTCAAGCAAACGGATAGAGAATTGTTCGGAAATTCAAAACCTGGGGGAACGGCGGCATACTTAATACCAAGCTCATCCATAATATCAGTATATTTGAGTGACTTTAAGCTCAGCTGTGGCGGCGGTGATGCTTTTTCCCAGGACGGCAACGACAATGGAGTCAGAGAAAAATTGTATTTTGCCATGACGCTTTTAACCCATCCTGCTTGAGGACGACTCGATTCAACGCCCAACAGCGGGGCAATATGACCAGCTACGTTCTCCAGCATTGGCTCGGTTATTTGCACGTTGTAGGCTAGGCTGCGTTCGTACCATTCCATTAGAACGCGAGCCAACGCTTCGGATACATTTTCTGTCCTCGAACTTTCGCTTACCACTACCGATTGCTTTTCGTGCTTCGTGGATGCTTTGTACAGGGCCAGGAGTTGTTTGCGTGCCTTGATAATATTCTGAATTTGTGTACGGCCACAGCCGTAGATTTTCGATAGGCGGCAAGCATTCTTTGTGAGTGTGCCATAGTCGTTGATGACGGCTATTCTTGTTTCGAGTGGAAGGACATTTTTCGGACGACGGTAAATTTTCTGCGGGAAAATAAATTGATGAAATTACAATTTGTTTGAGTGGTGAAGCCGTTGCAATTACCTTACTCATTCTTTTGTAGCCAGCAGGCAGTTGCTAACTGGTTCGGTGTTAGCGAGAACATGCCTTGAATAAGGTTCCCCTTCGAAATGGCTGTTGGGTAAAGCTTTGTCCTATGCGCGGTGTTTCATGTTTTGTCTACACGTATGTATAGGAGTCATGAGGATGGGTAAAAAAACATTGAAAGTGTATACCTACTCTTTACTTTATCATTATCAGGGAAAGTTGAATATGCACCTCCTAAACGTAACGAAATTGCCAGAATTTAACAGCTACATTTTAAAATTATGGAATCCTTCGATATTCATAAACGCTTCGAACCATGTTGGATTTTAGGTAAGAAAAAAAGTTCTCGGTCTAACTCAGAACAGGTTTAACGTTTCCGTTTGTGATACTGCTCCATTTTATTAATTTTTCGGCTTACTTTTTGGGTATTGGCCCCAGCCAAGTAGGGTACTTACTAGTACGTAGGGATGTATATTAGGGTGAGTATTGTGCAGCTTTAGAGTTTTTTCATTCCTATCCTCTCAGTCGCATTCAATGGCACGTTTGGAGTAGTGGTGACACTGTTGGCCGGCCGAATGTCGCATACTTCATCATCATCAATGTCGCAAGATAGCCCGACGGATTGATCTCCAATTGTCGCAGTCATGCCATACCTTGTCCTCCACTTTCGGGAGCCCAGTGACTATGGTGGAAGTCCTCCCCTACTGAGTACTCCCAGTGAGCTCACGGTCGTCCACGCGATCTCGTTCCGTCAACTAGCTGTACGTCCATCCACTTTTTAGGCATGCGATTTTCATTCGTCCATTGTAAAAGCCCCGCCCATTGCAATCGTTAAAGTTTCTCGATTTTCGATACTCCTAGACAATTTGCTGAAAGACTTTTCATTCGAATCTGTCCAGCGGAGTGTCGGATGCTTGGGTGATGGTCCCTGTTTCGCAGCTATATAGAAGAGCACGGGTCGAGGACGGGTCTTATACACACGAAGCTTCGTGTTCCTGTTTGGAATTCATAATTGGGAGGACCGAAAAATACGTATGTTTCCTTCTTGGCTCGGGATGCGCAACCGTCGAACAAATACACGCGCTTTTAGGTTGAGTCGATACTTTTGACCGTAAGTGTATTTGATGATAATTTTGACCTCCTCCCATAGAACTCATGAACGCCCAAGTCGCTGATGTTATTTAACATGGGTGGCATCATTGATCAGATTGTCAATCTCGAAGATCTTGGCAGGGTTGATTCTCAACAGATATACCGAACAAATTTAGCACCAGAATTTTGTAACAGAAATTCGTCAACCAGATTTTTGGTTGACGAATTTCCATGTGTAATTGACGAATTTCAATATTAAATAGATAAAATTCAATTTCAAATTGATGCATTTCTATTATATATTGGCGAATTTAAAAGTCTCAGTACCGAATTTCTAGTAAAAATTGGCAAATTTCAAAAATATTTCCATGTCTAATTGTGATGAATGTCCAAATTTTGTTGGTGAATTTCTATTTTAAATTGATGAATTTCCATTTACTTTTGGGTAATTTCCATGTCATATTTGGTAAAGTCAATGTCAAATTGACGAATTTCCAGATCAAATTGGCGGTTTTCCATTTTATTACTCAGTTTCCCAAACTATTACTTAAAAAATAAAGATATCTATACACGCACAATCCTGCAAAATAAGAAAAACAAATCTAAATCCAGTAGTTACGACTAGAAAGTTCCCAGCTAGCAGGATTCGATTAGAAAGTTCCTTGTTGTCTCTTGCATTTTGCAATCGGCAGCGGCCTATACAATTCAAGTGGAAGTGGGTATAGTCGGCAACAAAAGATGGCACCTGCGCTAGCTGCCTCCAGCATTATAGTATTATCCCCTGTGTGTGTAACCTTAACTCTTGGCAGGCGATATCCCTTTCCGTTGTAAAAGGACGGGGCGACGAGTTGCGCAAATCCCACCCGCGTCAGTACCGAGACAGCTACAGCAAGAGCATGCCACTAATCGCTTGTTGAGGCTTACCTTCGTTGCCCAACCTGCACGGTTATAGAGGCATCGACTCCGTCGCCTGGGCATTTTTGGATGACAAAGTCCTTATGTAACAGTTTTGTCAGCCCTTGACCATTGTCACAATGGGTAGCTCTACATCGAAGAACCGACTGGCATAGGCATCCATGCTAACAGTGGCGCTTGAGTTCGGTCCCGGCAATTCAGAGGTTGAGTGTCTTCCCTACACACTGAGCTACCGAATGTCCAAAGCTAGAAAGTAACGAACAGAGAACAGAGAATACCAATTCCTGTTAGCAGACAATGTCCGATATGGATATAAAACGTACATAAACTTAGAAAGAAAAGGCTCTGCTTTAGGTTAGATAAAGTGGCCGCATGAACAGCGCCAGGCGCACTTAGACCAATAATTGGTCCATTGTGATACCACTGTAATTCCTACGTTCCGTTTAAAACCAGCCAGTGCTACCAATGTATTTGTTGAGCAATATAGGGCTCACATCTCGAAGATCATCTGTATCGTAAAAATATCTCGAACCCTGTGTACGCCTCCTTTCCTCGGTCGGACATTCACAAAGAAAATGATGAACACTCTCTTCCTCTTCTTCCTCATGACAACTTCTGCAGAAGTCTTTGTGAGGAGTTCGGAGTTTTCTGGCGTGCTCCCTAATAGGGCAGTGCCCCGTAATAACTCCCACTATGTTGCGTATATATTTCCTGTCTTACGACAGTAATATGGCGGAACGGGATATATGTCTATGTAGGCCAGATCATCCTCGCCGTAGCACAAGTATATCCGCAGGCCCATCTCGCGTTGGTCCTACGTTCAGAAGCGGCTTGAATTATCGATGCACATACGTCAAAAGGTGTTTTAATCTTCCCGTGGTCGCCTCCAACAATACTTGCTAACGCATTCCGGGCCAAATCGTCTGCGTAGCAATTTCCTGCACAAGCCATTGTGACCCGGTATCCAGCATAGTGCAATGTTGAAAAATGACCCATTTCTCTGAGTGCATAGCGGCACCCTTCAATAGTTCTAGATGTTGTAAATGCTGATTCAAGTGATCGAATTGCAGCTTGACTATCATTGTATATAAAGACATTCTTACTAGTAACAACGTGCCTAAGCATAGAAGCACTTCCGAAATTGCAGTGATTTCTGCTTGGAGGACGCTACAAAAATTAGAGAGGCGAAAAGACAAACTGATGTCCAGTTCCTCCGAGTAAATACCAATGCCGACTCCTGCGTCCGTCTTGGAACCATCAGTGTAGATGGAAAAGGACCTTATGGACTGAGTCGTTTCCTTGCTCCAGCTTTCCCTAGGCGGGATTAAGGTAGAATAGTTCTTACCAAAAAAATATTTAGGAACAGTGAGTCAGTCGCATCAAAGGGGTCGCAGAGGAGGTTATGGGACACAAAGCCCGGCGAGCCCGAAATGATTGGTTTGATGAAGAATGTAAAAATGCGGTAGATGCTAAAAACGAGGCATATCGCCAATGGACAGAACGCGCAACTAGAGCAAAAAAAAAACAAAATATGACGAGCTTCGACGATTTTCGAATAGGTTAATTAGGCGTAAGAAACGCAAGCATCTTGACGAGCAGTTGATGCAAACAAACCAAAGACTAGCTAGAAGGAACGGTAGACAAACGTACAAGCTGATTAATTCAATTAAAAGTGGATACCAACCCAGGACCAGCCTCTGTAAGGATAAGGATGGCAATATCATTAGCGACACCGATAGCGTTGATAAACGCTGGGCCTTACATTTTGAAGAGCTCCTCAATGTTCAACCGAACAACCCCACACAAGAAGCTCCGGAGCTGATGGCTGAAACAGGCCCTCCCGTTCAACCCCCAACAGTAGAAGAAGTTGATCTGGCCATGCAAGCACTAAAACATAATAAAGCCCCGGGCGCTGACAAGATTCCAGCTGAACTGCTGAAGCATGGTGGGGAGAGCCTGGTTAAGGGTATACACACACTTATCGTTAAAATATGGAACGTCGAAATAATCCCGGAAGATTGGCGTAAAAGTATCATTTGCCCAATCCACAAAAAAGGGGATAAGTTTAAATGTGAGAACTACAGAGGCATCTCATTAGTTTGTGCGACTTATAAGATTTTATCTAAGATTCTGGAAAATAGAATTAATCCGTACGCAGAAGAAATCATTGGCGAGTACCAAGGCGGCTTTAGACCTGGTCGTTCGACGACAGATCAGCCTTTTACAGTGGAGCTTTTACTCCATAAGTGCTGGAAATACAATATCGACGTATACCAAATATTTGCTGACTTCAAGCAGGCATACGACAGTATCGATCGAAGCGTACTGTACAACATTTTGCTGCATTTTCGAATACCGGCTAAGCTTGTGCGACTGATAAGGATGACGATGACTAATACCGTCTCGCAGGCCAGAGTTCAGAACAGACTCACTGACCTATTTGAAACTCATACTGGACTCAAGCAAGGCGACGGGCTGGCGCCGACGCTCTTCCACCTGGCTCTGGAGGATGTGATTCGAGCCATGAATTTGGACAGCAGCGGAACGCTACTCATTAAATCGACTCAACTAGTAGCCTACGCCGACGACATCAACATCATGTCTCGAAGATTGGGTGATGCAGAAAGCCTTCTGCAGAATCTCAATAACGCCGCCAAAGAAGTTGGGCTACATATCAACGAATCTAAAATCTAGGTCATGATGCAATCAAAAACTAGAACGCCAGTAAATTCCAGCATCACAGTGGGGGACCTCAATGTAGAATATGTAGACAACTTCACTTACCTGGGCTGCAATTTGTCAAAGGACGCCAACGAAACAGATGAGATAAAGCGACGGATACAACTAGCTAATAAGTGTTACTTTGCGGTCCTCCAAATTATGAATTCGAAACTGGTGCACAGGAACACGAAGCTCCACGTGTATAAAACCATCATCCGACCTTTGCTATGCTATGGCTGCGAGGCATGGACCCTAACCCAAAACTCTGAACACCTGTTGGACACATTCGAGCGAAAGGTTTTCCGAAGAATCTTCGGGGCCGTTCGTGAACGAGGTGAATGGCGCATCCGGTACAACCTTGAGTTGTATCAGCTGAATGATGAGCTACAGGTGTCGAAGATCGTGAAATTGCAGCGATTGCAATGGGCGGGACATGTACAAAGGATGAACGACGATCGCATGCCCGAAAAGGTGATGAACGCGCAACGAGTGGACGGAGCCAGATTGCGTGGACGACCGAGAGCTCGATGGGAGTATTCTGTATGTGAGGACGCCCACCAGATGCTAGGCTTTCGGAACTGGAGGACAAGGTCGCGTGACCGCGACAATTGGAGGTTTTCAATCCAGGCGGCCAAGGCCCGACGTCGGGCTATCGTGCCATAAAGAAGAAGAGTCAGTCGCCTGTGGCAGGCTGAAATTACGAAGTATCGTTGAGTGACCATAATCCAGTTTCACGAAAGCGTAAGGTCGTGTAAGCTGTTGACGGTTTATGCCCAATGGTGGCAGTCCCGAAACCATATCTAGTCCGAATGAAGGTGTTGTTCGAAGAGCTCCTGTAATCAGACGAGAAGCCAACCTTTGCACCTTAACAATATATATATTATAATAGGCTCAGTTGTGCTTAGTGCGGTCCACCACACACTAACGCCATAAAGCAAAATAGGCGGCACCATAACTGTCTACATCCAATATACGACCTTTGGTTGAAGGCCCCAGGTTTTCCCGATAGCTTTCCTGCACGAGTACAGTGCCACCGTAGCTTTGTTCACCCTGTCTTCGATGTTAGATTCCCATCTTAATTTGTTGTCCAAGATAAGGCCAACAAATTTGGCCTTGTCAGAGAAACCAAGTTGAATGCCCCCTAGCTTACGGAGGTTAAAAGTGGGGATCACACACCTTCTTGTGAACAGGACTAACTCCGTTTTGGCTGGATTAATTCCTACCCCGCTGAGACTTGCCCAGTCTGTTAGGATAGCCAGGGCGTTCTCCAAAAGTCCGCTAAGTGTGTCAGGAAACTTGCCTCTAGCGGCGATTGCAATATCATCAGCATAAGCGATGACTTTACATCCGGTTCTTTCCAAATTTAAGAGCAATTGATTAATCGCTACGTTCCAAAGTAGAGGAGACAGAAAAAATCCCTGCGGAGTACCCCTGCAAACATATCTACTAGCAGAGGACTAACCCCACCTACTATGAATGGGCCTAGAAGTGAGCAACTTATTAACAAGGGTACAAATTGAACCTTCGACCTGTAGGCTCATGAGAGCATGTGTTATTGCCCTGGGTTTAATATCGTTGAAGGCTCCCTCAACGTCGAGGAACGCCACCATAGTATATTATTTATTATGAAGAGATGCTTCAATATAACTGACCAGCTGTATCAACCGATCTCCCTTTCCAATATGAATGTTGCGGCATGGATAGTAGATTAGCAGGGACGACCGTTCGCATGTGAACATCAATTATAGTCGTTCTAATAATTTTAGCAGTCCCCCGCTTTAGTTCGAACACAAACATTTTTAAAAACGTTACGCCACTGGTTCCCGGTGCACTCTTCTGGAGATTTCCAAGTCTGCTTACGGATGCGTTGATGAGGAAAACAGATAGAGCTTATGACCAGATTTCTATTGATTGCGATAAGTCACTAGCCGTTGCTGTTGTGACGTTTAAGTCTTCCAGTAGCCGCTTGAGTTCGTTTGATGGAAGTGAGTCGAAAAGTGTTTCTAGGTGGTTGTAGAACTCCTTTATCGCGTTTTGTACTTCTGTACATTGATGAGCCAGAGATTATCGAAATGCAGATGGATGCAGATCGCACATAGTCGCTCGTTTGTAGGTTCGAAGCCGACAACGTGATCATTTCTCTGCTTACCCAGAATGAAAGCCACAATTACTGCCTGTTGCCCTCCTCTTTACCACTCGTAAAAATAAGCTTGTATTTGTCTACCTATTCCCAAAGAGACCTTATGGTCCCGGTCTTTTCAGAGAGCACAAATTCCAGGATCCGAAAGAGTAATCACTTGTTCGTTCGCGCTCGCAAGGAGCACCTTATAAGAAAACTCCTCAAATGCCGCATAAAACTTCCACCGCCACCGTCAATCATGCATTGAAAATTAATCGTTCACTTTGTTTCTGCTTTTCAGTGATCTCAAAGTGTCTTGAATCCATACAGATAAATCTTACTCTCTTTGTGATAATTTTGGATCATGTTTTGCCTTCTTGTGCTCCATGAATACCCACTCAACCAAACATGCTTATAAATCTTAAAATTTGTGACAAATTCGATGATTCAGATACATACAAATATCTTCTACTCACCCACGTCTGGGGATCTCGACCAGTTCAAATCAGAATGAAACTCAAAACAGAAAAGATAAACCAACGAAAAAGTCGACAATGACTCAGTGGTAACAGCGTCCAACAACGCCACTGATCGTTTTACCAACAAAACTTTATCAAAAGCATCCAATCCACCAAGAGCCCCGTTCATGCAGAGTTTGTCGCTTCAAACAGAAATATCTGATGCAAACGCGTGACTTGTATCTGAGTGGGTATACTATACACTCCGATCCGACTTGCTTAGCCATTGCCATCACGAACCCTCGTCACTTTTTTCCACCATATCCAACGCCATTGTGCAACCAGTGTCTGTATTGAGGGTCCCATTCAACCACATTGGAACCCAACCGTTTCAGCTTCCGCTATGGCTGAAATTGACTGTGGACTTCACCCTCCACGTCTCATGTTGTTGAAACGATCAACAGTTCCATCAACCAACCTTATGGTCTGGCTTAGTTCGTCGGTCGACCAAAATGCAAAGCAAAAAAAAAAACAACTCGGCAAGTAATTACGAAGCCCAAGCCCAAGCAAGAGCTCTGTACGGGCAAACTGTTGATAGTATTCGTTTCAGCCACCTCGTCGTTGCCTACACTCCACTGAATAGCGACCGTACGGGCAGAGCAGTTTCTCTGCGTGCAACACAATCAAAGTCGTACGACGTTACCCGTAGAAACAACTTTTGGGATCATAAGAGCGCGGGCTCGGTGCCAAGAGTGATCGTCTACACAACAGGCCAGAGGCAAACCTCTGTTGAAACTCAGAAATTCCAACAGTTCGTTTCGCTTCGCTCTGACGACGACATCATCGCATCATCATGGCGAAAGTAAGTATCGACTATTTGTACTTTCTGGGGGTTTTCCACCAGGAATTCCCGTAATTTGAATAATTAATGCTAATAACTGTATTTTCCTATTGCAGACACGTGTCCTGACACTTATCGAGAAAGTCGGTATCATTCGCGAGTTTTTGCGCACAAAACAAAGCCAGGGCCTGGCCAAGAAATTCAATTGCCATCGCGGCCAAATCCACCACATACTCAGGCACAAAGATGAGTATCTGGCCGACTGGCTGACGACAAAAGATCCAACACGTACGCGTCGACCGCGCTGCAAAGTACTCAACGCTTTGGGATTGATTTTGTTCGAGTGGATTTCACGTAGCAGCCACTACGATTTCACGTTGACCGATGAAATGATAAAAACCACGGCCTGCGAAATTGCCAAGGTTCTAAACTATCGCCTGTTCAAGCCCAATCCGAAATGGTATTCGCGATTCAAGCTCAAGTTCAAATTGAACACGCTGACGAGTTGGGAGGAATGGAACTCGAGTAACCAAGACGAGCGACAGAGTCTGGTGCTGGAGGACATTCTGAACGATTTAAGAGCCGTGCACGGCGAAGACACCATTCCCAATTATGTTCAGTTGAACGATGAGGAGTTTAAGGATCTGACCGTGCGTTGCTATGGTAATCAGAATGTAGCCGAACAATTGGGCGAGTTGCTGTGCGGCAATGCTGACATACCAGACCTTCCGGACATGATCGATTTGAGCCAAGGCGATAAGACGATGGATTCTTCCAACAGTCACAACGGCTATGTTTCATACAACGAGTCAGATGCTTCGGACGAGGGCTACACGGTGATCAGCATTGAGAACGATGACTCGAATGATGTTCCATCGCAGGGGATTGATAGCCAGCATGCGAGCAATGGAGTGGCTGAAACGGAAGAGGCCAAGCCGATTGAAAGCTACCGACAAGCGTTGAATATGTTGGGTCCGCTTGAGAACTTCGCGCTATTGAATGAGGATGTTCGAGCGGTCGGTCTGATCAATCAGTTGGAAATTATTTTCCGAGATCGGATGGCTAAGGAGGAGAATATGAATAAGTAGAATAAGATTGGACGTATTTTGTTAGGTATTAAGTTTGATAGAGTTTAAGTTTTGAAATATGTTGAATTTGAGACACTGAAATATATTATTTTTTAACGAGCAAATTGGCTTTTGATTTAGAATTTTTATGATTGTTTGTCCTTTGAAAATGAATCAATAAATAAATCTGGATTCTATAGGGCTGACTTGAGTCGCATCTGTGGAAACTCCCTTTATTTAATAGAGATGATCTGAATAGGTGTAGTGATCTCATTTGTAGATGTGCAACAGGGGAGGGGTCCAGGGGGTCCGGACTCCTCCCGAAATTATTTCAATATGCTTTGAAACTTAACTTCCCAAAGTGCATCCAATATATTCATTCTTAGAATGCTGTTGAAATTAGATTGAAGGTATGTAAGCCGTCAGAGATTGTGCCATCTGGACGACTCAACCATGAATACATAATAAACTATATAAACAATTTGAAAAACGTAAAAATCAGGTGATTGGGACAGTCAGGGCTAGATTTGAATTTTTTTGGTTTTTAATTCTGAGGAAAATGCATTTTGAAAACTTAAGGAGCAACTCACTGTATAATGCACAAATACTTGGCCGCGAACTCTCGATTTAACGACTACTTGCCTCTTAATACCCCCCGATTAGAAGAAAATGTCGGGTCATGTCGATACTTCGGAAAGCCAAGTCAAGTACAATACGTACACACATTGTATGAGCAAAAGTAGATTCGTCAATACTAGTGTTCATTTTTTTATTTTTAATTAAATTTTCACTTATCATAGCTCAAGAATTAAAACACGCTTTTCTCAATTGGTAGACATCCTAACGCTGATAAATTTTACTTCACAATCCTAACACACAGCAATTTATAGAAATGTTGGAAGTAAAGACGATAGGAAACCCGACTTAAGTGGGTTGCAATTTTCCATCCATTCCTCCTCGATTTTGACATATTCAACATTGGTAATCACTGTGAAGATTGAATTCCTCTTTCCAATATCGCAGACATGCCAAGTTTCAATTGTCAAATGGATGAATGAAGCATACGAAAATTGAAACAATCTGGACAGGCCCAATGAAAGCTAAATAAATTAGGTGCTTGTATTTTCGATTTTTTTTTAACTATGTTTTTCACCAAAAAGTGAAAGTGTCACATTCAAAAATCCGCGTAAGCTTTCATAAAATTGAAGATTCTCACGAAAGATAGAATGAAGGAAATTGTAAACAAGGAAATTTTAACCAGTGGCGGAGGGCGGCTGCAGCCCAGGAGCGCCATACGGGCTAAATCCGGCCCTGGCGATAGTCTTTCATTATGGAAACTTTGGCGAATTTCGTAAGTCTTCAAAATTTGAAATAAAATATCTTCCCTGTAAGAATAAAGTCGCTACGCGAGCCCAAGCATACTTTCCATAGTTCTTGACTGCTGTTTGTAATGCTTTAATTTTTAGGTAAGGTAAATTTGTGCATATGCGCAATAGAGTTTCGTTAAACCTTATAAAGTGAAAAATCTTGTATATCACGAATTTGTTAAGCAACCTTAGGTTAGGGTTGCTGCTTCGTACTGATACCAGAGAGGTCTATGTTTGTAGACGTGAGACTGTGTGCTTCTGATGATAGCGGGGCTATGAAGTACCTACGCATGCTTACCATCGTGCTCTTCCACGCTCGTCAAGCGATGGATTCGACAGAGGAACAGCCGGACAGGAGGCATGTATTTCTAAAAATGTTAAAAATTCTGACACCGAGTGTCGGACCCCTCCCGAAACAAAATCCTGGCTACGTCCCTGAAGTGCAAGGCATTGGGTGCTACGCAAAAAGTTTGTCTCACTACACTAGTGTACCTAATGGCAAAATAAATCACCAAAAATGTGTTTGACCGAAAATGAATGACTTCATTTCTGGTCAAACATATGACCTTAGTGTAATAACAAAACATATTTTTGGTCAAATTTATTTTGCGCTTTTTGGTCATACGGTTATTCAAAAATTATCAATTTTCTGTGTGGCGCATGGTGGTCAAAAGGAATGATTCGATTGGGTGCATTTAATGATCCATATAAAAAATAACGACAATTTTATAATGATGCAACTTTTTGTATTGCCTCCTTTTTAAAAACCCGAATAAGAAAAAACACTCAAATTTTTTCAACTCATCCAATATATTTCGGGCATATTTATTGGCCCAAAAGTTGCATCATCCCTTACGACCCGGCAATACAAAATCATAAATTTAGACAATTTTATACTTTTTTGCAATCTGTCGGTAATTGGAAAATTAAAAATTTAAATTAATCCGTGAAAATTTATCGAAGAAAATGTTTTTGATAGTAAAATGTAAGTCTCAATAATAGCTTCGAAGTGGAAGAATCTGCGTGGTCAGTACACAACTCTAGTTTGGCGATCTAATATCTATCACAAAATTTTGGTATACGCACGTCACTTCAATTATATTTTTTCTCGACTTTTTACGGTTATACAAGTTTCTTTTTTCTCAACAACTTGGAACCTCTTGGCCATATAGTCTAGTACAGATAGCTCAAAACCCAAACATAAAAAAAATTTTTTATGCCAAATTGTTGAATACACTGCCCAATATACGCAGTAAAAAGTTACACCAATTTGCGCCATGGGTTAAGGGGGGAAGGGGTCGCAAAGCGGTAAAAATTCACTTTTTTGCAAATATCTGAAAATTATGAATCTGACCTTTAAATCTTCTGAGGACGAAACAAACTAAACAAAATTGCCTTTGTAATGATATATAACACTCTAGACGTTTTCTCGGAAAATTATACCCTAGACCCAAAAGTATTATAGAGAATTTACATTTTTTGAGTTTTACATTTCGCACTGTAACTCTTGACAGAAAGAACCTAGGGTGACGAAATCTGGTTCATTCTATTACCAACAAAATTTATTTGGGTTGTACCAAAAATTGAAGTGCGCCGATCATTGACGCCTCCCTCACTCCTCCTAACATTTTTCAAAAAGGCATGCATGTAGCTTCTTTTCAAATTGAGCCAGGCAGATAGAATTTGGTGAGGTGCCTAATCTAAGCCCCATCATGCTCCTTACCAAAAATTATTACCATCCGATCAAAACTAAGGGTACTCCCCATACAAAGTCAACAATTTTTTCACTTCGAAATTCTATCTAAAATGAAAAAATAAAATTTATTGCTTAGAACGTCATTATAACAGTTAATTGTAGATTTCTAAATGTATATTCAAAAGTTTGTACCAGAGCGTGCCTTACAAATACGAAAAATTGCGGTTTGAAGGTTGCTAGTACACGCTACTCGATATATTCGGAACTATTCTTTGAACTTGTACCAATGACTTTCAAACACAATTTGTTGATACTTGTAGTGTACGCTTTGATGCAAAATTTTGAGGATACATTCAGAAGACTACAATTAACTGTTATAATAACGTTCTAAGAGATAAATTTTATTTTTAAATTTTAGATAGAATTTAGAAGTGAAAAAATGTGAAATTTGGTAGAATTTTCGTTTACTTTGTATGGGGGTACCGTTAGTTTTGATCGGATGGTAATAATTTTTGGTGAGGAGCATAATGGAGCTTAGACTAGGCACCCCACCAAATTTGATCTGCCTGGCTAAATTTGAAAAGAAGCTATCGTCAATGGTCGGAGCACTCCAATTTTTGGTACAAATCAAATAAATTTTGTTATCAATATATGGACAAGATCTTATAACGGTAAGTCTATTCTATCAAGAGTTACAGTGCGAAATGAAAAACTCAAAAAATGTAAATTCACTATTATACTTTTGGGTCTAAGGTATAATTTTCTGCGAAAATTTCTAGAGTGTTATATTTTATTACAAATGTAATTTTATGCAGTTTGTTTTGTCGTCAGGACATTTCAAGCTCAGACTCATAGTTTTCCAGATATTTGCAAAAAAAACTTAATTTTCACCCCTTTGCCACCCCTCTCCATTAACGCATGGCGCAAATTACTGCGTATATTGGGCAGTGTATTCAACAATTTGGCATCAAAAATTCCTTTTTTTTTGGATGTTTGGGTTTTGAGCCATCTGTACTAGACTAGTTTGAAAGTTTTCGCTTTGCTTAAGGTTTGATTAAGTAAATTTGTCATGAAAATTGAGACTGCTACATTTACCTACTCTAATGCCGACCGGAGGCTGATTGGTGTTTCTTAGTCCGCGTGGTACAAAAGATCAAAGTTGACAATACCAACGCCGTCTAGATATTAAGGCCGCAATGTAGACTCATAAACGTCAATTTAAGAGCTGAAATTGCATTGCATCGTTCTTGTTTTTAATGACGTCATATGCTTGTTGTTGTTGTTTGTTCGTGTAAATCTAAAATTTAAGAGCTAAACTATGACGTCATTGTACAGCTGAGTTGCGGCTATGATATTTCTAGATGGCGTTGACAATACACGCTTGGAGGGAGGGAAAGAAGCGATGGGGGAATTCAACAAATGTTAGTTCTTCGTTGAACTCGCCAATCGTCTCTTTCCCTCCCAAGCGCGTGTTCGACGTCTATAGTATAGCTATATATGTACATTTGTATGTATTTATACATACACTCAGAAAAATCTCATCACTTAAATTTAAAGTGAAACATAATAAAAATAAAAATGGAATTCATCAATTAATCATTTTAAAAACAAATAGTTTTATATTAAATTTTGTAGGATTCCCTTGATTTGTTAAAAATTGACTGATACATCGATCTAAATATGTTAACTTTGTTTTAAAGTTGTTTCATTTTGAAGGCTCTGTCCGTCACATGTACATAAGCCCGCCGCTATTTTGCTCAGTGCTAGTAATTTCAGATAGCTTAGGCGTAGGAAGTAGGACTACGAAACAATTGGTACCCGGTTCGATTCCCAGTAGAAGCAAAGTGAAAAAAAAAGCTTTTAAAATATGGTAAAAAAGGTAAAAAAAACAAATAACAAATAAAATTTGTTTTTTTGAATAATAGCCATTATTTTTGATTTTATATTGATTTTTTCTGAGTGTAGTACCTCTGATAATTGAACAGTTTACTCCGAAATAATTTTTCTTTTTTATCCTATTACTCCAATCAACGGGGAGATTTTACCTTGGAATAATTGGGAACTTCTAAAATTTTTGATATGTTATAAAGACAGGTGGGGTAAGTTAAAATCCAAGTTTGCGTCACTTTCCCCCCTGTGCTCCCGCCGCTATCTTGAAAAAAAAAACCATCTAAAAACGGCACTTTTTGCGGTCTATAACTCCTTCCCAGTCCATTTGAGCACAAAATGTGCCGAGACAATCTTGTAGAGCACAGAATTTCCTATAAATTTCATCTGAGAAGTGTTACTCTACAATGAAAATTGGCAGAGTTATAGCGCAAAGAATATGCGAAAAATTCCAAAAATCATTACAGTAGTCGCTCGGAAATTAGAATGCGCGAAAATTAGAATAGCTTGGAAATTAGACCAAGTGAATTTAAATACATGCGCCGCTCTAAAATTAGAACAAACTGTTCTCTGCCACCGTCCGTTCGGATTCTGGAACAAGCTGTTCTAATTTTCAAGCCTCAGAAGTTGGTCTTGACAATGCTTATATTTTATTTCCTTTTTAAACAGTTAAATACATTCCGTTACATTCTTGTTGTGCAGGTACATAATGTTATCGGAAATATGCCACCGAAAAGGTAACTTTTGGGAAGAATTAGTACAGTCAGGGGCGTACGCAAAAATATATTTCGGGAGGGGTTCGATTCTAATTTTTAATTTATAGTTCTGATTAGAGTCATAATTTTTACCCAAGAAAAAAAGAAACCATTGGAATATAGTCGCTTATGTCTTTATTTTTAAATTACACAATCTAGTCAGATCAAGCTTCACGAAAAGTCTTGAAATCGGTAACCTCCTTGATTCTCCGTTTGAAATATTTTTTGTCCTAATCTGCAAAATTTTCCGAAACATCCTTGACACAAGAAGAAATTTTTCAGCCGCTTTTGCAACATCACTGTATTGTGAATTAATTTCGGAGGGGTTTTGAACCCCCAAAACCAATATGTAGGATCGCCACTAAGTAGAGTTCAAGTGAAGTGCTGGTGTCTATTCTGTGTCTATAAAAGTGCCAATATGTGTAAGATGTCATCCCTACAAAAAAGAAAGAAGACAACGCTTACTTTAGCAACAAAAGCCAAGATTATTGAAAAACTTAAAAAAATGTAATGTATGTAACTCCAATTCTACAGCCCATGGGTCAGAATCCTATAAAGCATACGAAGATGTCCTACAGAAAAGCTTCGCTTTCTATGATTATTGCTAAAGATAATTGTGAGGTGTGTATTGGCTTTGTTTTTATAAAACAACAAACAAGAATCAGGTTTGTTTTTTTTTAAATAAATGACGGTAGCCAGCCAGGTAACATTACGAGAAGTAATTCTGTTTTTGAAATAACCTTGGGGCTACGTTCCTCAGACAGTATTGCGGCCCAGTTGGAACAAGCTTTTGTCTAATCAATCTGATTCCATTGGGGGGATAATTTAATGACGAAAGCGATTTTGAAGAGTAGGACGATATTCCCCTGGCTAACCTATGGCTTCGGCAGGACACAATAGAGCTATTTCAACGTCTAGGTAAGGGATAGATGATGGCAAATAAATTACACAATAGACATCACCATCAATGCTCTTTATTTATGTAGGAAGTAATGCCGACTGAATTGGAGGAGTGGAATGAGGATGAAACTTATCGGCGACTATTGGCAAAAGGCAAATGAAAATAAGTCTTCACCAAATAAATGTTGATATACACATTACATTTATACCCTATTAACTAACTGTTATTAAAAGAATTTATATAAAACCTTTAAAATGGGTTTACATTAACTCATGGACCACTTTTACGACACTATTCGAAAACGGTCGGAAATTAGAAAATCTTAAAAATTAGAGTTGGTCAAAACTTTAACATACTTCGAGAATTCTATACTAAAATGCAGAGGAGGCTATGACTTATTGGTGTACGATGCGTTTTTTAGGGTTTTCTAGAATTTTTTTTTTTTTTCAAAAAACCCTTATGAAATCGATTTTGTCTGTCCGTCCGTCTGTCCGTCCGTCTGTTCACTAAATAACTCGCGAACGGCTCAGCCGATTGTCATGAAATTTGGTAGGAATGTGTAGAATGGTTACAGTCTCTGGCACATATAATTTAGAAGTTGGTAGGAAGAAGATAACAGGGTGTCCCGAACGTTTGAAAAAAGTCGACTTTTTTAGTTTTTATCGGAGATCGACATATGGGTATTTAAATCAAAGAACTAAACGAGTACATCTCACATCAGTTAAAATTTTCCAGTTTCGAGTAACGGTAAAAAAGTTATTGGCGTTCAAAGTTAAACTTCCTTTTCGACCTCCGTTTTTCTAAACCGTCATAGGGATCGATATGAAACTTAGCACAAAGATTGGTCAGTATGGCTTTATATACGTTAAATATTAAGACTGTTGACTTTTGCTAAGGAAAAGTAAATAACAGTAAATTTGTAAAATTTGAATTTGATCGTGTGTAGCCCCTTTTAGGTTTTCAAATATGAAAATCCTGTTAAGGGTTTTTAGAAAATTACATAGAATATGTCTACGAATTTTCATTCGAATAACTGTATCCAAACCGGAAATATAGCCAAGTAAGTTTTTAGTAAGGGCCTTTCACAATGCAAGGGAAGCCTCTTAAGCATTTCTTCAATGCATATCTTTTAACTTGATGAAACAATGAACATGAAATTTGGTGGAAATGCATAGAATGGTAATAGTGTTTGCCACAAATATTTTTGAAGTTTGTAGGACCAAGATAACAGGGTGTCCCTGAATAGCCGCAAAAGTATACTTGTTCAATACTCATTGGAAAGCTTGCGTGGGCTCTTATGTCAGGGGACAAAATGGAATCATTTAATATAAGTTGCTTTTCCTTGATTAAAAAAAGAGTTAACAGTAGTTTTCAAGCCAATAATTCAGTTCATATATAAAGCCAAGCCGGCCTTACGTTTGCCTGAGTTTCTTTTTGCTCAAAGGCCATCAGAAATCTTAAATCGAAAAATGCCTGTATATTTGCCTTGGAGTACCTACTTTTATACAAATAGTAAAAATAGTAAATCTATTTTGGATTGGTCTAATTAGACCAATCCAAAAATAGATTTACAGGAAGCATTCCATTAATGCTGTGCACAATTCTTATCTATTGCTTATAAAATATATGTACAAAAAATATTCACTATGCATCAAAATTCTAAAAAACCCTCGTATTGCGGGCGCAGCCCTCTGTACGCCGGTATTTTTGTGAATTTGAAATTGGCATGATTTTTGATATTTTCTCCATTTTCTTGGCGCTATAAGTCTGTTAATTTTGATTGTAGAGAACAACATCTTTGTTAGGATTATTGCTGATTTTGTGACCGAAATAAAAAACGCGTCTTGCGACGTCGGGGTTACTTGACGGAGAGAGATATATTTATTGACAGATTTCGTTCAGTGTGTCACATTTCAGTTTTACAGTTCAGTGTATTGCAATTCAAATTCAATTCAAATTAGATTTAAATATTCAACACCCTCACTAAATTTAATTTTAATTCAATTCTTTACTTTTGGGTGTTCTGTAGAAAAATATACAAACATTTTATCTGATTGAAAAAATTCAAACCAAAGATTAGACAAAATATGCTCAAGAGTTATGTTTAAACAATCCAAAATGTTTTAGAAATTCTTTTAACTTGATTCCATTTACTGCTTTAGTCATTAGATCAGCTATCATAGATTTTGTATTAATATACGTTAAATTTATAATACCTTGTTTTAATACTTCTTGTGTGAAACGATACTTCACGTCAATATGCTTCGTCCGAGGACGATATGAATTGTCGATGGCAAGTTGGATGGCGCTCTGGTTATCGCTGTACAGATTGACGGTTGCAGACTCGCCTACGAAAATCTCCCTTTGCAGACGCTTAAGCCAAAGTGCTTCTTGTATACCACCAACAATTGACATGAACTCAGCCTCTGTAGTGGAAAGAGCAACAGTTGGTTGTAGTTTTGCTGCCCACGAAATCGCACCACCAGCTACGGTGAAGATGTAACCCGTTGTTGATCGTCGTTGATCCATATCTCCAGCCCAGTCCGCATCGCAATATCCTGTGAGGTCCTGTTCAGCGTTTTTACGATACCATAGTTGCATGCCTGACGTCCCCTTTAGATATCGTAACACACGTTTGGCGGCTTTCCAATGTGCTAAACCAAAATTATGATTAAAACGACTTAGAAAACTTACTGCATGGCTAATGTCCGGTCTAGTCACTTGTGCAGCATACATCAGGCTACCAATGAGCTCCTGATATGGTAGGTCCTTCACTTCATCTCGTTCCTTCGTAGATTTGGGACACATGTCTTGAGAAAGCTTTTGATTAATGTCCATTGGTGATGACACTGGATTGCATCGCTCCATATTAAACCTTTTTAGAATTGTTTCGATGTAGTGAGTTTGATCAATGGACACACTTCCATCATCGCTACGCTTAATATTCATTCCAAGAATCGATACGGCGGCTCCAATATCCTTCATTTTAAATCGATTGCACAGCTTTGCCTTCAAATCATCGCGAATATTGTTATCATTTGAAAAAATTAGGAAATCGTCAACATAGATAGCAATAATTAATATGAAATCATTGGACTTTATGAAATATACACATTGGTCAACAGATGATCGCGTTAAGCCAAGTTCAACAAGTACCTTATTTAATTCCTGATTCCATACTCTGCTAGATTGCTTTAAACCATATAAGGATTTTCTTAGTCGACAAACTCTCTTCGTACCGTCTGAAAAATATTCCGGCTGTTTCATATATATTTCATCGGTAAGATCGCCTTGCAAAAATGCTGTGATGGCATCCATCTGATGAATATCAAGATTATACTTCACAGACATTGCTAGTAACAGCCTTATTGTTGAATAACGTACAACAGGAGCGTATGTTTCCTTGTAGTCGAGTCCATTCACTTGTGAAAATCCGCGAACCACTAATCGTGCTTTGTAGCGGGTTTTTCCATCGGAGTCCTTCTTTATACGGAAAACCCACTTGCTATCAATCGCCTTTTTATTCGATGGTTGCTCGGTTAGAGTCCAGGTTTGGTTTTCGGTTAGGGAATCGATTTCGTTTTTCATCGCTTGTCTCCAATTTTCCGCATCGTGCCCGCCTAGCGCCTCTCGAACGGTCAATGGCTCATAATTTTCCATTGATTCTGCTAGAAGAGATTGATGTCTTTCTGCCCTTTTAGCTGCAATTCGGCTTGAACGTCTCGGTAAGTTGCCAACATCCTCATCGTCACTGACATCGCTTGCAATAGATTGATGCCGAGATACTCTCTTCATTGCAATTCTACTCGAACGCCTTGAGCCGATGTCGTCATCGTGCTTATCGTCGCTGCCACTGCCATCGCTTCTAATGCTAATTTTGCTAATATCTTTCTCTATTAGTTGGACGCTACTCTCATTCAAATCAATGTCCGATTGACATGGGATCTCGCTATCTGCCATATCGTTTTTCACCTCGTCAATGTCAACGCATATTTCTCCTTTGATTGCTTCTTCGTCAAAAATAACGTCCCGACTTATAATGATTTTTCTTGTTTTAGAATCAAATAGTCTATACGCATTCGCCTCTCCACTGTATCCAACCATTATGTATTCAGCTGACTTTGGGTCAAGTTTTTGTCGCTTCTCTTTAGGAATATGTGCGAATGCTTTGCATCCAAATACGCGTAGCTTACTTAGATCTGGCTTCTTAGTCGTCCAGATTTCTTCCGGTGTTATATCTTTGCCTCGACATGGAATTCTGTTTATCAAATAAACTGCCGTTGATGCTGCCTCAGCCCAAAACGCCTTACTCAAGTTGGAGTCGATCAACAGGCATCTAACCTTCTCGATGATTGTTCGATTGATTCTTTCTGCTACACCATTTTGCTCGGGTGTGTATGGTGCTGATTTTTGATGCAGGATACCATGTTTTTTCGTATACTCGGCAAACATTTTATTGGTGTACTCAGTACCATTGTCACTACGAAGGATTTTTATTCTTCTACCTTGCTGTGTCTCGACGAGATTCTTGAACGACATAAATACTTCAAGTACTTCTCCTTTAGATTTGATTAAATACGCGAACACTTTACGGCTACAGTCGTCAACAAATGTCAAAATATAGCGAGCACCACCGAATGAAACTGGCGATATGGGACCGCAAATATCACTGTGCACCAGATCAAGCAAGTTTTTCGCACGTTCACCCACACTTTTGAAAGATTTTCTAGTTTGTTTGGCTCGTACGCAAATGTCACAAAACATATCTTTGCCCTCACTGAACTTCAGTCCGTCCGTTGCATCTTTTGTCATTATTAAGTTTTTATAACAAGGGTGACCTAACCGACGATGCCACAACTCTTGATTCAGTTTAGCGTACGCCACAGTATCTTGTTTTTCAAATTTTGATGCACTTAACTGATACATATTGTCTATCAAGGGCGCCGTTGCTATTAAATCGCGATTTTCACCGTATATACGACAACTACGATTATCGAAAACAACTGTTTTTCCGTTTTTCGCCATTTGACTGACTGACAGTAGATTTGCACAGATGTTTGGTACACATAGAACGTCTTTCACCGTAATAGTTGTCCCGCTACCGTCTGTCATTTTCATGTTCGCGTCACCAATACACTCAACAGCTAATTTCGAATTGTCTCCAACAATAATTTCTCGATGTGAAGAGTTCGATGTTTTGCTTAAGCAATCTCGATCCATTGTTATGTGTGCAGATGCTCCCGAGTCTATATACCAGTCATCACTTGAAGCTGATTTTGCTACTAGCGTCGAAAGCAATAATTTATGCTGTTCTTTACCTCGTTTTTCATCCTTCCATTTCGGGTGCTTCTTATTTGGGCAGTTGCGTGCAAAATGACCGATTCCATTGCATTCGTAGCATCGAAACTTTCCCTTCTTCTTTTTGCCAATCAACGCCATTGATTCAACATTGTGATTGCTACGATTATAATTCACCTCTTGCAATAAATGCGTCTTTACGGCATCCGAAGACAAACCTTTGGTATTTTCCAATGTCATAACCAGTGGTTTGAATTGATCTGGCAAACCAGCGAGCATCAAAGCACCAATTACCTCGTCGTCTAACTTGTAGCCAGCTTTCTTAACTTTAAATGCCGTCGAAGACATTTTGTCTATGTAATTCTCCATGGATTCACAATCCTCCAGACGTAGTTGAACCAGTTGTTTCAATAATCCCACACGGCGATACACTCCGCTATCATCGAATACCTTCTCGAGATTATTCCATGCATCGCTTGCCGTCTCGCACTCGTTTATGTACGAGTAACATACTGGTTCCAAAAGCAGAAAAATTTCGGAATATGCCTTTAAATCCTTCTCCGCATTTTGCTCCGTTCCGTCGACGACTTTCCACAACCCTTTTATCACAAGATACGCCTTTGTCGCCTGTTTCCAGCTATCGAAATTTTCTCGCCCTTTCAATTTCGGAATATGCACCACGTTGTGAGCCATCTTCCGCACGTACTTTAAAACGCGACACGGATTGAAAGTTAAATTTGTACCGAAGCAGTTTTATACCGATCTAATTTCACAAATGGACACTTTTTCAGAAGACTGGGCCCATAACCTGTTAGGATTATTGCTGATTTTGTGACCGAAATAAAAAACGCGTCTTGCGACGTCGGGGTTACTTGACGGAGAGAGATATATTTATTGACAGATTTCGTTCAGTGTGTCACATTTCAGTTTTACAGTTCAGTGTATTGCAATTCAAATTCAATTCAAATTAGATTTAAATATTCAACAAGATAAATTTGTAGGAAATTTTGTCCTTTACAAAATTGTCTTGGCAGATGTTGTGTTCAAATGGACTGTAAAAAAGTTACAGGCCAAAAACTGAGGAAAGGGCCGATATTAGATGGTTTTTTGAAGATAGCGGCGGAAGCACAGGGGGGAAAATGACGCAAACTTGGATTTTAATTTACCCCACCTGTCTTTATAACATATCAAAAATTTGAGAAGTCCCCAATTTTTGCACGCTAACCCCTATTATTTCGTCTCTATTGATTGGAGTATATCGGATTTTCTTGCTCGAATACCCGGCACTTTCTTTGCTGTGTACGTATTAGACCGAAAGAAAACTCAATTTAAACGTTCATGTTCTCAACTTTTTTAATTCACTTTCTCATAAATAAAAATTTCTATTTGCCCATTCCCATGCTTGGGTAGATTTTAAAAATGCTGTGCCTATCATCTATATTGCGAAAATGTACGGACAAAATAATATCCAACTTGTGGCTGTACTGTCCTTTATAAGCAATTCGAATTGGGCACCACCATACCTACTATCGACCGAAGTAGAATCGATTCGAAACATTTTACTTTACTTCACCCTCCAACCAGTCACGCGGAGGCTGGTCTCACATTTTCTCGTAATTCTTCTCTGTACAATATCCTGGCATACACCAAATTCGGTGGGTGGTGGTCAAGAAAAGGAAACGAGGCTGACTACCTAAACTCTGTTCGTTGAAGAATCATTGCTGTATAACAATTTTGGATCTCGGATGATATTCCGTTCCGAGTGGAAGCCGCCGATGTGCACCAACACATCTATAGGGAAATATATCGATCCATGCCGAGTGTATATACCAGAATGGTACTTTGGCGAGGGTCGACTGGCAAGCATAGCTACCAGTTGGATGGTGAACAAGGGCTTCGGCATCAACAGTGCATTTTATGCTTTGCAACTTGCTATGGCGTCTTTGGAAACAGAATACATCTGCCAAAGGGGGAATTATCCGAATCGACCGACTGACGACGTAGACTTTAGGTAGGAATTGTGCACAAGTTGGTAAGAAACTGAGTAAAGGAAAGTCCGTATATCGGGTACATACACATCGAATAGTGTATAAGCGAGAGGGATTCGTCGTGTTGGCGTTATGCTTCCAAAGTCACATGGTGTGCCAGAGCCTCAGTTTGTTCAGTTTAGTCGAGAGAGTGAAACGAAGTGTCGTGAACGTGAACTTTGGACAGCTGTAAATTAAGTGGCCAAAAATGACAAGTTTCAGAAAGGTATGTAATTCGAAAACTGCAATTTTGCCGTTACTTATTTCCTTTTTTGTTGGCTGCAGAACAGCATTTATATTCCGCGGCGTGAATTAACTCTAGCCGAAAGAGTTGAAATCATTCGGTCCAATCAAAGAGGCATACGCACCGGCAAAGTTGCCGATCAGTACAATTGCAGTAAACAGCAAGTGCGACGTATTATTCGTCGCAGAAAAGAGTACCTGGCCTTGTGGGCGAAAAGTACTAACGATCAAATCGAAACGGTACGACGATTGCGAAATCCCCTACAAATTGCCACCGGTCGTATACTGTACGAATGGGTGTTGCGTGCTCGCTACTATTTGAATATCACCGACGATACATTGCGCCATATTGGCCACGAAATCGCTGCCCGTATTAATTATGTGGACTTCAAGTCCAACAATAAGTGGTTGACCCGTTTCAAGGACAAGTACAAATTGCACAATTTGAAGCTGACGAATTTCCATCGCGATACAGCTGTGGATCCGAAATATTTGAAATCCTTGGACATTGGCGACATTATTGAATCAATAAAACGCGAGGATCCCGCCAGTTTATCTGAATATTTTAAGGCACTCGACGCGGCTGAGAGTCGAAAAATTGATCTTAGCATAAAGAAAAGGTTGGAACAGACTGAAGCACCGATGATGAGTCCGAAAAAAGAGAAGGAGGACGTCGAGAGTGATGATGACCCTATGGAAGCGGATGGGATGAACGATGGCAGTTGCTCGCCTTTTGATCAAGGAATCGGAATGGAGGAGCTTGAAATGGGGATTGTTGAAAATCCACCACAAATGCCTATCGCGCAGAATGATGTTCCGGTTGTAAAAGGAATCTCGACGTATGGGGAGGCAATTCAATTGTTGGCACCACTGGAAGACTTTGCATTGATCCGCGAAAATATCCGGGCAGTGGGGTTATTAAATCAATTGGAGAATTTGTTCAAGGACGAAATGTCGAAAGGCAATGTGTAGTGTAGTATTAAAAATTATTCCTGTAATATTTATTATGTATATTTGCCAAATTTTGAATGTAAATGTAAATGGGATATTTGTTTATACTCGTCGCAATAAAATTTAATAGAAATTATAAAATTTGATATTTTTTTCTGTTTAGTTGGTTCAATTCCTCGATAATATTCGGTCGTACTAAGTTCTACTCTGACTCAGATGTTAAACGAGTACCCATTTCAATTCAATTCAATTATTTCTTTATTTCCAAAATGTAAATTCATTATTATAAACTTTTGTTTTACTTACAATACAAAATATGGAAATTACCCTTCCGCAATGACAAGCCAGTGCGCGGTCGGGGGTTCAGTGTATGATTTATATTATCATGCTATTATTTTCGTTGCAAAATGTATACTAATGATTCACAATTATATTTCATTTAACTTACATTTTATTCTAATTTAATTTAATTTATCTAGTTTATGAGGAGAGATTTAGAAGATATTTGGATAAAATTTCACGGTTGTTTTTAGGGTTTTCCAAAAAATTAGTAGGTAGGTCAGCATACCAAATTGGTCCTCGGTATGACCAGTGTCTCATGCCTAGCGCTGTCAGTTTCTTAGGTACTTTAAGCAAACCTCTATTTTCACCTCTTGTTCCATGTCCATGGTTCAATATCCCAAAGGAATCTTTCGATTTGATAGTTTTCACAAGAACAGTCAGTCTATATAGTTTTTGAATGGTTAGTACTTTAAAAACAGTGTACAATGCCGAAGCCGAATCCATTCTTCTCCTCTTTAGAATTTTCCTTATTAAATTATTTTGTGCGACTTCTGCTGGCTTCATTATTGTAGGGCAAGCCCCACCCCATGACAGAAGTCCGTAATTTAGAATGGATTCAACAAGGGCAATGTAAACTATCTTCGCAGTATTTAAATCTAATATATCGGATAACCTATAAAATACATAGCTCAGTTGATTTATTCGATTAGTTAAGACTTCTATGTGCGGTCTCCAACTCAAATTTTGGTCAATTTGAATTCCAAGGTATTTAACAGTTTGAACTTTTTCAATAGTTTTATTTTCAATCTCTAGCTTGTATAAGCTGCTTGGCTGAGTATTGTTGTAGATCGAGAAAGTAATGTACTTAGTTTTTTCGGTGTTTAAGGAGAGTTTATTAAAATTTAGCCACTTTTTAACCCTATCAACACCAACAGATGCTTTTCTAAATGTCTCAGACCATGACGTAGAGGAAAAAAGCAACATTGTGTCATCAGCAAATAAGTACATATGAGAGTTCATCCCTAGTTCAAGCTTTGGTAAGTCATTTACAAATGCTAAGAACAATAGAGGCCCGAGGACTGTACCTTGGGGTATTCCATATGTGGAGCCGAGTAGCGTAGTGCTAAGAGTTTGTCCTAGTCTAACTTGTTGAGGTCTACAAGATAAGTAGCTTATGAACCAACTCAGGGCCGTTCCTCTGAACCCCATACTATTCAGTTTTTCAATTAGCAAAACATGCGATACCGTATCAAATGCTTTTGCTAGATTTAAGAATATTCCGATTGTCTTAGTGCCCTGATCAAGAGAGTTGCTTATTTTTGTTGTGACTGCATCTAAGGCATCCTGGGTTCCTATCCCTGGCCGAAAACCAAACTGACTGGGCGACAGCAGCTTATTCCTTTCTAGGAATTGAACCAGTTGTTTTTTTACAATCTTTTCTACGATTTTTGCTATGTTGGATAACATGGAGATAGGCCGATAGTTTTCCACCAATGTGCGATTTTTACCTTTATATAGAGGGACTATAACCGATTTTTTTAGTATTTCAGGGAATTTCCCTAAACAGAGGCTGAGATTGGTTATGTATGACAAAGGATAAGCTATGTGATTTTTAATTAATTTGAGACAATACACAGTTATGTTATCCCACCCTGGACAGGAGCCACCTCGAAGATCTTCAATGGTCTTTATGATATCGTTTTCGTGTATCTGTGAAAATTGAAAATCTAAATTTATATTTTCTTCTAAATTGTCTGTGCGAGATTGGTTTTCCACTGGAACTTGTGATGCCATTCGTTCACCTACATTTCTGAAAAATTGGTTGAGGTGGTCTGCACATATACTTGTATTATCTTTTACTTCGACAATATTGCCATCTACATTAATTTTCGTAATGTCAGAACAAACGTTTTTACTGTTAGTTATTTCAGAGATCGTTCCCCAAACCTTTTTCATATCGTTACCCGCATTTCTAATTTGAGTTCTGTATTTGTTTGCCTTTGAGACTCTAACCAAATGTCGAAAACTATTTCTATATGCATTGTAAAATTCTCTTAACTTTTTATTGAAAGGCTGCCTACATACCTTTTTGTATAATGAGTCTCTTTTCCTCATCGATATCATTAAGCCTTTTGTTATCCATTCTTTTTGGTTTATAAACTTACGAGGAATTTTTATTACTTTTCATCCTGTCGATTCATCTAATTTAGATTGTATAGTAGATATAAAATGTTGTGTGGCCTCATCTACTGAATTGCAACAGTAAACTTCATTCCAAGTATGATTTTCAATCTTTTCTACAAATTCATCATATCTTATTTGTTTAGTTACACGGATATTACTTACAGGAGACTTAACTCCAGCTAGTTTGGTTTTAATGGTAAAGGTAATTGCTCTGTGATCAGTAATATTCGTATCTATAACAGCCGCAGCTAATGAATATTGGTTGTGTAAATTCGAGAAAATGTGGTCAATACACGAGGAATTATTGTTCCGTGCATCAACCCTGAGACTATTATCTAGTCTGGTAGGGCAAGTGACTCTCGGGATAAACCCATTTATGGCAAGAAGTCCTAAGTAATCATGAGCTATGTCCGATCTATTCATTTCATATATATTCAGATTAATATCCCCTATTAAGACTGTATCTCGTTTTAGAAGAGGCTCTAGTTCTGTCAAAAATATTTGTTCGTTTCCAGATGGCGACCTGTAGATCCCCAGAATTTTGTATATAATATTTTCATATTTAATATTGACAGTCATGCAATTGCATTCAGTCATGTAGTACTCAACGATTTCAGTATTAGATAAATGATTATTTCTAATATAAACAACCAGCCCACTATTTTGGTTAAAATTTCTCTTAGAATGAAACATTGCATAATTTGGCAGTGAAAAAAGATGCATGGGAATTTCAGGTCCTCCCAACCAAGCTTCACCCAATATAATAACATCAATCGGAAAGGAAAACTGTGCTAATAAAACTAATAGTTCGTCATAATTCTTTTTAATGCTTCTTATGTTAAGGTAAAAACAGGACAATCCTCGATGAATCTCTCCCCATTTAACAAATCCATTGACAGAAAGTAGCGAAATTTTAAATGCTTAAATTATCAATATTTTCAAATAAATTCATAAAAACAAGTAAAAAAAAAAAAAAAAAATGAATATCTAATTCAAGATTCAGCAAAGTAAACAATATCTAATCTTTAAGTTTCTTCAAATCCTCTTCTCGTGATATTTTAATAATCTTTTTATCATGTTCATTTTTTTTTACCAATATCTTGCCGTCTTTGTACCAGGTATATTTATAATTTTTTTCAATGGAAATATTTTTAATTTTATTTAATAGTCGCATCATTTTTCCGATTAAATGTTCATGCGCGTTTATTCTGGTTTTTGTGAAACTTTTATAAAGAATACTAGCCTTAATACCTGCAACGCCTGGATCATTTCTAGCCACTTTTCTGAAATCTTCCAGCCACTGAGTTTTCCCTTCTTGACGAACAAATTTGACAATAATAGGATTGATCTTGTTGTCACCTGATGACGAAAAACGATGTGCCACACTAATATCATCTGAAGAACATTTGTTATTAATCGCTTTGGAAAGTGTAATTACCAAATCCATCACTGACTCATTAGATGTTTCAGGTACACCTGTTATGACTATATTGTGACGTCTCGTAAATTGCTGCAAATTTTCAATTTCATCTTTAAGGCTTTCGTTTTCCGATTTCAAAACTTTTAATTCCTTATTGATAGTTTTTATTTCAGTGTCGTTCTGATCTAGTCGATGCTGGAAAACATCGAACATGTTAGACAGATCTTTGACTGCGTTTTCGAATTTCTCAATTTCTTCTTTTAGACTATTCTGAACAGTCATCTTTATATCATTTGCCAGTGACGTTTTGATGGCTTCGGCTAAACTGTTTATGTCAGCTGTTGATAGTGTTCGTGCACCTGATCCGCTGATTTCGCCGTTGCTGATTCCGCTAACCCCTTCGCACTCCTCAACATTTTCGTCGATTCTAGAAGCGTTGAATCCAACTATACTTTGTCTTCTTGAATTTATACATTTTGGACACTTCCACGTATTAAGTTTATTTAATGATTTTAGAGAGGCATAGTCTTCAGGTTTTGTATTTGCACACTTTAGATTCACATGGAAATGTTTCTCACATGCCGAACACGTTATCGGCTTTTGGGATTTTGAAAACGTCTGCCCACAATTTTCAGAGCTCTTCATTTTAATCACCCGACAACACTATTTCAATACAATAGACTTATTATCATTTATCTTTATATAGTCTTTAGAGATATAATTATAATAATAGTTAATATTTTTCGGCTTGTGGCGGAGAGACGTGCTCTCTGCTTGACAGACAGAACTGAACTTTATAGGGATAAATAACACTGCTGAGCGTTATGCTGATCTCATTACCTCAACAAAAAGCAGATAAGATCTTGGAAATCGGATGTCACTAACACATCCTGCGGCCTTAGCAGGGCCGGATTTACCGTCTGTAGCGCCCCTGGGCAGAAGTCGAGTTGCCGCCCTCCGTCACTAGCTTAAGCTGAAAATAGATCAGTCGCATTCAAAATTTTGCTTAACGTACGTTGGTTTCCGGCGTTTCTGGAAGTAGCAGAACTTCAGGTAAACTTGCAGATAATTTAATTCTTAGAAAGGTATTTGAATTGAACTTCTAATCAAAGCTAATGTTCAGAAGTATATATACATATGCTCATGGAGGAGCGGATGGTCCTTGGGGTCCGTTCTCCCGCTACAGCCCACTAAATTGATTGTTTTCAGTACGGGATGAGTTTCCGTAATGTTTAGTGCAGGCCCGTGCGCAGGAATCATCCAAGGGGGGGTTTAACTTATATATTCAAATTTTTCATTGAAAGGTATATTTAAGGTTTAAAATATACAGGCTATAATAAGGTGACCAGACTCCCAAAAGCCCAATGCTGTACACAAACGAGCGGAATTCGGTTGTCAAGCAAATCCAGAGTCATATATCCAGGTTCCAGGTCCGAGGTCTATGTCGCAGACATGTTGGCCGTTTTTCTAATGCACGACAGACAGAGTGTGAGCGCGCAGAGTATTCTGAGCTACAGGTTATACGGACGAGTCATAGGTTTAAATTTCACGAAATGGCGTCCATTGGCTTACCGATCGCCGCGCTTGCACCTCGCCTTATCATTCTTAGCACCATCACTGCGTCGCAAATTTAGGCGAATTCTGAAAAGCGCAAAAGGCATGGCGAGGTCTGGATGAAGCGAAGGGCAAGGCACAGGATTTAGGTAAACTTAAGGACGAGCCAGAGGTCTAAATTTTACGAATTGTCATCCATTGGCTTACCGCTCGCTGGACTTACCTTGTTCCGCAACAGCACTACATCGCGAATACTAAATAGCGAGACATATAAAGCGAGGTCTGATCGGAGTAAAGGGCGAGGTGCAGGGTCTGAGTATATGTATGGACGAGTCAGAAATATAAAGCTTACGAATTGCCTGACATTAACTCACCGCTTGTTGCGCTCGCTTCATCCTATTTCCAAGCAGCGCTACGTATCAACTTTTTGGCGAATTGTGAAAAGGGCGACAGACAGCGAGATCTTAGTTAACAGACGAGCTATAGGATTTGAGTAAATGTATGGACGAGTCAGAGATCTAAATCCAACAAATTGCTTTCCATTAGCTCACTGCTCGCTGCGCTTGCACTTCGCCTTATCCTATTTCGCAAATCGCAACAGCACTGCTTCGCAAAAATATTGGCGAATTCTCTAAAGGTACGTGTTCGTAGAGACGACTCATGTGATGATCGCTCAGCGACCGCAGTTTGACCACTATACGCGCATATTTTCTATACAGACATGTTATGGTCGACACATGGAAAGTAACACCATTACAAAAATATGCAAATATGGCTCGGAATTGGATGCAAAACTACGATCGCTGAGCGATCATCCCAAGAGTCGTCTCTACGAACACGTACCTTAATGCGAGACTGACAGTGTGAGATCTGAGCGGAGCGAGGGGTGAGTCACCGAGTTATAGTAAACCAAATACCAAAGGACGAGCCTGAGGTATAAATCTTATCTAAACCTGGTGGCAATATTTCACGAGGAGAATAAGGATTTCTTCATAGTTACGATAGGGATGCCATGTCGTTGCCCTAGGCTTTTACCTACCTTGATTTACCCTAACTCCTAGTGGAGGATGGTGCGTTGACGACTACCGTGTGGCATGTGTAATCGTCAACGTTACAAAGACAACAAAATTCGGAGTGTGATACGGTTGTCAGCCATACCACTTATTAGTCGCATTGTTAGTTTATTATTCTACAATAAGAATGTTTCTTATCATCTTCTTCTGAATAATAAATTTGCGGCGGGTCATGACGAGTTTTTCTTCAACCATCTGGGTTGTAACTTATCAAAGGACGCCAACGAAACCGACGAAATTAAGCGACGGATACAACTAGCCAATAAGACATATTTCTCGGTCTTCCCTATAATTAATTCGAAACTTGCGCACAGGAACACGAAGCTCCGCGTGTACAAAACGATCATCCGACCCGTGCTATGTTATGGCTGCGAAACATGGACCCTTACTCAAGCCTCCGAAATTTTGCTAGACCGATTCGAACGAAAGGTCCTTCGGCGAATTTTCGGGGCCGTTCGCGAGCGAGACCAATGGCGTATCCGATACAACCATGAGTTGGATCAATTGTACGATGAGCTGGAAGTATCGAAAATCGTGAAGTTTCAACGTCTGTAATGGGCGGGGCATGTAGATTCAACGGATGGACGACAATCGCATGCCAAAGAAAGTTATGAACGCACAACGAATTGACGGAGCGAGGTTGCGTGGACGCCCGAGAGCTCGCTGGGAGAACTCCGTAGGTGAAGACGCCTACCAGCTGCTGGGCTTCCGAAACTGGAGGACAAGGTCACGTAACCGCGACAATTGGAGGTCAACGATTCAGGCGGCCAAGGCCCGACGTCGGGCTATCGTGCCACATTGATGATGATGATGACGAGTTTAGAAACTCTCTCTCTCTCTATGAATCTCTATATCACAGAGTAGTGACCGAACAATCATGGCCACAGAGCACGGCTTGTAACGCCCTTTTTAAATGGATTTTAATTAAATTTGGGAAAAAAACTACCTAAAACCCATGCTGAGTCATTTCATTAGTATGTATAGAGTACAATGGCTGATTTTTTCATCTTAAAATCTCATCTTTTGACGGATGTAACCTCTAAACCTTGGCAGCTAGAGCCTTGAAATGTCGCAATCGATAACAAACCCCCTGCAATGCCCTAAAATAGTTCACGCACTACAATCTACACATGCCACGCGGTTACATTTATCTTTGAATTACAATACGTTCGGTATAGGGAAAATACCGCTTTTCGGATTGCATACCAACACTTATGAGTTTCTACCACGAATGTGCTTGAACTGTCCGGAACTGGATGGTGTCTAGCGGCGAGAGAAAATTCTTTTGGCAAGGTATAAATTAACAACGCCAGTTTACATTTTTATGAAGTTAAATTTTTGTCTTATGAGAACAATAGTATTTAATAAGAAATTCTGGCAACATTTGCCAATGGGGGGGTTTCAACCCCCAAACCCCCCCCCCCCTGCGCACGGGCCTGGTTTAGTGAAATTGAAGTCAAAGAAAGGGGATCCAGGGAACAGATGCGTTTATTGGTGGTCAAGGTGGTGAAGACCTTTCGTTATAAAAGGGAAGTAGTAGTATAGTAGGGAAGTAAAAGTGTTCTGTGTTCTTGGTTCCGAGTGTATGTTACTTCTCCCACGCTCTGTGGCTCACTTGGTTGAGTCGCACTCTACGATGCTAGTAATCTACAGGTCCTGAGATTGAATCTCGGTGTGGTCCAGGAAATATATAGTGCTTGCAACATTATATACACTCCTCTATATGCAATGTAAAGCCCCTCCCAGACCAAGAAATTATGAAAGGAAAAACTCTAAAATGAAATATGAGGCCAGGCATTTCGTTGCAGATTTCCAAAAAAATTGTGTTCTTGGCTCTTCACCAGTGTTGTTACAACATCAATACCAGAATTTTAGAAACCTCTCCGTGTACAAACAAGCGCAAAAAGTTTGAGTTTGAGGTGATTAAAAAAAATTGTCGCCGCCTGCTTCTTTAATCATTTTCACCGAGCTCTAAATATTTTTCATCGCAGACATTGCAAAAAAGCAAATCAACTGAAGATTTTAATTTTTCAGTGATATTTAAGTTTTTGAGACTTTGCGCTTCAAAAGAAGGTATAGATATCACTAGTGATACCCAGAACAATCCTTAGATAATCCAGATTCACGGTGATTTCACTCTTTCTGCACTGAACTTACCAACCTAGGAAGATCAAAATGGGAAACAAAATTGTAAGCCAAAATTATAGAAAACCATTCGCTCTGACGATATTCTTCAGAGCGATGATTGTGGAATCGAATGATGGTACTAGGACTTGAAAATCCGCAAAAATCACGAACAAATGTTCAGTAATATGGCTAGCCTTAGCCCCCTCCAGGACAATATCAGGGTTGCGTACACTGCTCGAACTAGATTATAAACGGCTGAGTGAACGCACCATGCCCCACAAGGGGTTTCGGTACAAACAAGAAGAAGATAGTGGTGAACTGGCAGGCTGAAGCCTACAGCCCCGTGCACAGATTAAAAAAAAATAGTTCAGTGATCAGACTTTATTCCAATTTTAGAAGTGTTTGCTTAATTCATTAGCCAGCCTAATTGATACAATTTTTGAGTCGAGGATCAATCGATCAATCGTTGGATTCTAAAAATAAGGGACAAGGTCGGTAGGCCGGCAGAATTCGAAACGCCTACTGACATCAGATATGTTAGTCCGCCATGCTGACCAACGGAACGACTTTTGCAGTGTGTGTGTACTTTTTTCTAATTTATTTAAACTGCCTCCTAAAATATCGAAATGTGTATATTTCACACAACATTAATTCAATGGATGAAAGCTTCAGAAATATGCCGCCTTTAAAATTGGGGGAATATGGGAAATCCAGTCCTGAATGCATGATATGTATCTCATCATAAGATAAGACAAAATTGTATAGAAATAACAGAGCCAAATAACATTTTCACTGCCAACTATGATTTCTCCAATTCTCCACTTTTTTCGAGTTGGCAATATTTCCGCGAGAAAGCAAGTTTCAAAAATTTGCCGCCCCAGGCAGCTGCCCGGTTTGCCCATATGGGAAATCCGGCCCTGGGTCTTAGTCCAATGTTGGATTGTCACGTCTATTATTTTATTTTGTTAAGTTCTACTATAGAACAAAGGTGGCATTGCTGGTACGAAATGAACCGGTTTTGTAGTTAACATAATCCACCAATATGAAAAGGACTCAGCAATTATATTTCATCTAACCTTAAGTAACTGAAAAACAATCAGTAGCACAAAGGAAAACAATTATTGTATGTATTAATTCTGTTTCCCAATATCGTGGGGGCGAGTTTTAACTACAGTGGTCCCCGCTTATTGTTATACCATTTGTTCAAAGCTAAATCTATAACAATAACCGATCTATAACATTAACCAGGCCACACGAAATCGAGTTGTCGGAAATTAAACTTTATTTAAACAGCAAAATCAATCATAAAGATGGCATCATAGACATTTTACATATATGTATGTTTATATTTTTGCTGATTTTTATTTATTGAAAAAAATCTGTAATTGTGGTTTGTTTATCACTAGCAAATAAATTCTCCTTTGCTATAGCAGCTGCGTTTAGAGGAAATGGACCTTCTTTCTCAATAATGTCCAATATTCTGGATCGCATTTGGCGCCTATAATATGTTTTAAAGGCTCGAATATTGCCCTGGTCGCAAGGTTGCATAATGGACGTAGTGTTCGCTGGGAGAAAAACAATGGTAATGTGATTAAGATACCCGGTAACCACATGAGCAATTATCGACCAGCAGGAGAATTTCATGATCAAGTTGTCCATCCCACTTTTCCAACCATTCCATGAAAATTGGAGAGGTCATCCATGCGTTTTTATTGCAGACGTTATCTACCGGAAGGGCTTTGACTCCTTTGAAACAGCGGGCAGAATAAAAGCTTTCAATTGAATGTGTGTAAGCCTATGTGTGAGACTTAAAATTTATAACATTATCCGGATTTTTAATTACAATAACCGGGAGAAATTTATATGAAATAAGGACGTCCGGTTTGTTCCTGGCTATTTTAATAATATTAGGCGGATTATAACATTATCAGTGATCACATTAAGCGGGGACCACATTGTAGAAATCTTGACTTATCGGTGCATGTCCGTAGTATTTTGCCATGGCACCTTACCAGCTTTATTGGCAACTACACGGAACTTTGTTGGATATCGTCTTGTGCACAGATAGACAACACCCAGCAAACAATTCAATTTGCCAGTAAGTTAGAGACAATTTGCATTGCCTAAGTGTTTATATTGCCGGCAATATTGCCAAAAGCTAGAAAGCAACTTAGTTGGCGGACTAGATTGTACAAGAAAGCAACACCCTAGACAGACGGCATCAGTTAAACATAATTAACTCTTGATTATGTTTAACTAATGCGTATGTCATGTGCTCATTCACTTGATGATACTCGAATAACTTAATTTAAACATCATTAACAAAACGTCATTAAAATTAAATGATGTTTACTCGTCATGTATTCCGGTCTCGAACTACTATAAAAATATTGGAATTCTGGAAGGAACAGCTGATTTGGGCTGTCAAGTCATGTTAAATTTTAATCGAAAAATGGCATAATTCATCTTAAAAAGGTAATACAATCAATAAATAATTAATTTTAAGCATTTTGAATTGAACACAATTTATTTCAGCTCAATAACAAGCGAGCAGTTTGGCGGTAGGATGACATCTCTAGTTTGCATCTTAAGGAGCCGAATTTTTGTGCAACATCAACTGTGAACAAAATATAATTATGTCCATAAAGTGAAATGAAGTGATAATTTAAATTAGAAGTGATTAGGTTCGTTGGTGTTCGTGTGGTGAGCAGGCAGGTGAAAGCTAAATTTTGTTCGTGTATAATCGTGCATAATGAAATGTATATGCAAATTAAGGTATCCTGTTCTATTCTGGAGAAAAAACAAAACCCCAACAAACGGGTCTAATCACTTCCACTTTTTTTTATTGAAAGTGCTATTATATAACTCGATAGTTCTAAGCTGGACAGTTATTGTAATATTAATATCAGTGCCTGTAATAAACAGCGAATTAAATAAAGTTTGTGTGTTCTTTATTTATTGCGTCCGCACTGAGCTGGCTTACGAGCACCTCCGTTATTATTTGAGAGATATTTCCTCCTAATTGCTCACTCGTCCTGGATATGTCCTTGAATTCATATTTTAGTATCATGCTTGAAACAGATTATAGTACAAATAGAATGGAAAGCAGGAATAATAACAGCAGCAGCGTCCCAATGCATTTTAAATTACGTCATCTATTTCATGCATTGTGCTGCTTTCTTCGGCAGCATTCAACGCTTCTAACATATTTCAAGCATCAGGCGCGTTGAATGCCGCCGAAGAAAGCACAATGCATTTTAAATTAGTGAGCGCATCACCCACCCATCCATTTCTACCATTATAGCCTATTACTGCTTTAAAAAGAGAGAAAAAACAACAAACAGTATTTTATTATACTACTTATAAAATTATTAATTCAAAACAATTTTATGAATATAAGAAAATCTAAAAACAAATCAATTGCATGAGAATCCGGCCTCTAATTAGTAAAATATTTAATTTTGACCGTTCAAATGTAATTATGTATTTTAGCCGTGTGTCACTAGATGACTTTAAACATGCTTGAGTTCAAATATCATTAACTCAAGTATGTTTAACTCCAATCGTCTGTCTAGGGTGTAAGTTACTATTGCAACTTATAATTAGATTATTTGCAGAAAGCAAGCTTATATAAAGGTCATATACTTGCCTTTCGCAAGGGTATTGCAAGTTAAATGCAATACATATTCTGCAAGTTAGTTTTATGTTATATTTGGCAATGTAATTTTTGAAATGCAGGCAAAAAAAGAAGTTTTTTTCCCATTTCTGCTATTCACTATGTATATGAAATTATTTATTTTGTATTTTAAATTATTTATTTTAGAAAATTACCTTTTTATTTCTGGTAGGATTCGAACCCGGTCCGCCTGCGTGTCAGTCTGCTCGCATTGCTGCCATTGCGCCACAAATGGAATGCTTCCAACGTTCTCAAAATTGCTCAAAATATGAAGTACTTGACACACTTAATGCTTGAAGAAGATAAGCACTAGGCATATTAACCGCAAATTACATTAGGCAAACCCTTGCCCATATGAATTCTGGATATTGCCAATTGCTTGCCACATACAAACGATTGCCAAAATAGATAAATACTTAGAGAACTGAGGGACGCAAGCATTCGAAGAGCGAGAGAAATACAATTTGTTGTCTGTATGTAAATTTGCGAAATGCTTACAGAGGGGAACCAATACACAAGCATTGAAAAGGGGAAATATTGGTGCGGCATTTTATCAACAAATTACTTTTGGCAAACTTTGCCCATTTATTGCTGGGGGCAAATTAGTTTTGGCAAACCCTTGCTCAATTGTTTGCTGGGCAGGCTCAAGACCTGATGAGTGTGTGTGTGTGTCTATCTGTACGAAACCACAATACTTTAGGAAAAATACATAAAAATTGAGGAAAATTTATGGAAAAAAGTTTCGTACCAATCGGGGCTTGAACCTTCCACCTTCATGTCACAAGGTCAGCAAACTGAGCTATAGCACCGCCGTCTCTATATTAAGGCCGCAATGTGTGTGTGTCTATCTGTACGAAACCACAAAACTTTAGGAAAAATACATAAAAATTAAGGAAAATTTATGGAAAAAAGTTTCGTACCAATCGGGGCTTGAACCTTCCACCTTCATGTCACAAGGTCAGCAAACTGAGCTATAGCACCGCCGTCTCTATATTAAGACCGCAATGTAGAAAAATCGCCTACTAAATTTGCACTGTTTTGTTGTTCCTTTTAATGACGTCATATGCTTGTTGCTGTTGTTTGTTCGTGTAAATCCAAAATTTAGCAGGCAAACTATGACGGCATGGCACAGCTGAGTTACGGCCTTGATGTATGAAAGGGATTTTAGTGACAAATAGTATAAATCTTGGTTTTCCTAATTAGAGACCTTGTAAGGAACGAGTCTCATATTTCCCTGTCATTCAAGTTATTTTATCAAGATTCATTTTTTAGCTGAATCATACCAGCCTGAAATTTAACCACTGTTAATATTTTGTTAAATTTGGTCGGAGGAAATCAAAAAAAGGTTTATAGATTTTGCTCTGAAGAAAAACAGTGACAGACGACACAAATCTCTTGGTCTATTTCTTTTAAATCGCAAGTGGAATATTCAATCCGAGGGACAAAAATAGCACTGAACATAGACGAGCTAAAAAGCTGAAATTAAAGGCCAGTTGAATATCATCAGCAGGGGCCATTTTTCGTTAAATGGTGTAGAAAAATCATGCTAAACTGCCCTTTCTTAAAATTTGGCTCTAAAATTTGCCTAAAAATATTTTCGCGACCGACTTCAACTCCTAAAAAAATCTGACCGAAACCCCATACATTATAATATCCCATTTTAAATATTTGGCGTTTCGGCGTCAAAATATTAAAATGTAATAATGAACAGCGACAAAAATCACACAACTATCGAGCCTTTCTAAAATCATATGCAAGAAGCGACATAATCTAATATTTTCCTTTTTATATTTCAACCAAAATACGTAAAATATAAAACCGAAACTATGCTCAGTAAGTTCTTATCTCAACTTCATTTTGCAGATCTACATTTCAATGAGCAAAGCATACGTACACCCAGCAAAAAACGTGTATTAAAACCAATGAAGTTTTTACTTTACTTCTAGTTAACAGAAAATTTCTTTAAACGTATGTAGTTTGAATATAATTAATTAAAAATGCCATTGGATCAAATACACTTTCATAGAATTTAAAATTTCAGTAGTAATATAATTAAGGCATGCCGACATACAACTAATGCAACAAATTACTTAGAATCTAGTAAATCAACTTCATGGGAACTATGATTTTTTTGCATAGCCTCTATGTATAAACATTTTAGTTTTGTATTGCACCGCGTATCAAGTAGTTACGATTTTAGAAACGTTGACAACATTCCACATCTAGTCTCATGGCAGGGTTGGATACGATATCCCCAGTCACAAAATCCCCAAACCAAAATCCCCAAATCAAAATCCCCGTAATCAAAATCCCCGAAATTAAAATCCCCGAAATTAAAATCCCCGAAATCAAAATCCCCGAAATCAAAATACCCAAAACCAAAATCCCCAAACGAAATTCCCCATTCCCCATTTGAGGTGTGATCTAAGAACGCGCGCGCGTTCTAAGTCACACCTCAAATGGGGAATGGGGAATTTCTTCAAGCTATTGTAGATGGTAAATGATAGATGTTAAATGGCAGATGAAAAATGGTAGATGGTAGGTGGTTAATGGTAGACGGATGGTAGCTTGTAAATGATTGATGGTAAATGGTAGATTGTAAATTGCAAATGGTGGATGGTAAATAGCAGATAGTAGATGGTAAATGGCAATAAAAAAATCAACGTCGTGGACTGATATACATATATGCTAATCAACGGCAAGCTCTTTGAAGTGACACAGAACAAAATCAGCTAATATGCAGGCGAATCGGTTTCAACAATAAGCCAACCAAGTTTTCCGCGAATATTCGTTCGGATGAGGACATGTCTCGACGATGTTAAAGAAAACCTAATATGATTAGAACGATATATGCAAACGTTTATTCAAAATAATGTACTCGAACATTTTGTTTGTGCTAATAAAAAAAAAGTTAGTACCGATTTACGACCCTCCTAGTGCCATTTACCATCTACCATTTAACACCTTCCATCTACCATCAACCATCAACAATTTACAGTCTTTCATCAACCATTTACCATTTACCAGCCATCTACAATTTTTTACTACCATTCATCTACCATTTACCAGCATATTTCGGGTGCTTGGGGATTTTATGATTGGGGATTTTGTATATGGGTATTATGATTATGGGGATTTTGTAAATGGGTATTATGATTATGGGGATTATGATTTTGGGGATTTTTCTACGTTTGGGGATTTTGTGATTGGGGATTTCGTATGGTTCCCCTCATGGCAATGTGAACGGACTGGCACGCAGGCGGGTTCGAATCCAAGTTTCGGCATAAGGTTTTTTATGAATAAAAAAAATATAAAAATTTGAAATAAAAATAAATAGAAAAAAAATAAAAATAAAAATAAAAAAAAAAGAATTAAAAAAAATTAAAAAAAAAATTAAAAAATATTCTTTTCTATTTTTTTTTAAATAAAATCCAATGAAATTTTTACATAGAATCGATGAACAATCTCATTGTTATAATCGAATTTTCACTTTATATTTTCAATGATATTTCTATCATTGTCCCAAAAAGGCTATTTCATCGGCTCCAAATCATAGCCGAAATTTCATAGGTTCTATGTAATTTTTCTTTAATAAAAGTAATTTTTTTTCTGGGTGTACAACAAAGCGAGAACAAATCGTCGCACTGTTTCGATTCAGATACACACGCTGAGGCGATTTCTCTTTCGCCTCACTGGCATCTTTTTTCCCGTACATTCTCCTATAGAGAATCGGGTGAATGTTTTGATACGTGTTGAGTTGTTGTTCGGGATTGTGTGGAAAAATTATCGCCTCACATGTATAAATTGGTGTACAAAAAATATTTTAGGGACTTTATGATTGTGTAAAGGAACTTGTAAGCGAGTTTAAAGATCGATTTAGGGTTTCTTTTACCATATTAGATTAATTATGTTATGTGATAAATTAAAATATATAGCTCGACGAAAATGAAGGTGAGGCGCCTCCTCAGTTGCCTCATCTGAGGAGCCGCCACTGCCTGAATGTCTCTATTAGTTGCCTGCAATTTATTGGCTATAGGCTCCAATTTCGCGGAATAACGGGCCATAATATGTAAAGAAACAACGAAAGAAGACGTGGTTGCGGCACTGTGCAATTGGTAAGCTCTTTGGCTTGTTGTTGGTGTTCTACAATTTTCGGCAAGAGTCAGTGCGTCGAGTGCCTCCACTATAACAACGAAATGTACCTTGAATAGTCTAGTGCTCTTATATTTTTCGGTCCAACGCGTTTCGCATAGAACTGGTAAATTTGGAACACATTTTCTTCGTAAGGAACTTTCGTATTCAAAATGCAATGCAATTCAGATGTAGCATTATTTTGCATAAAACTTCGAAGTTAAAATTTTCGGTAGAAAAATTTTATGAATAATTTTGTTAAAATCGAGAGTCGTCAAAATATCGAAAGCTCGACAAAAAAAATCAAGCAGCTTTGAAATTCCACACAATATTTTGCGGGTGACTTTTTGGGCACCAATCCATTTTGAACTTCGACAAAATATTGCAAATGCGAAAGTATACAGGGTTATTGGTTAAGTCGACCTATTCCCTGCAACACGTTATAATAGGGTCAAAATGCAACAAAATGAGGCCATAAATGTTAGGCCGATTTTCAATGGTCACTGAGATATATGCATTTTTAGGTTTTTTTGAAATAACCTAGAATTTTGCCATTTAAAGTAAGAATTAAAAAAACTACTAAGGTAATGGGCTTAAACTTATTTTTGGATTTTAGTCAACACTATAGCAGACATTTCTTAATCATTTAAAATTTCAAAAACCCATCAAAATTCGAAATTTTTAAATTTAAATAAAAAAATATTTTCTTAAATTTTTTTAAAGATATTTTTTAATGTAGTATTACTAAAAAAAATTATATGACATGGAGTCTGCAGACCACTTGAAAAACATACGCGTGTTGTCAGCTTTCCAAAAAGGTGTCAATGTCAATACAAATATTTGAAATAATTGAAACAGCTAGCTGCAACTTGTTCGGGGACCATCATTTCGTTTGATAAAAAATGAAATAAATGTCATTAAATTCAAAATGCATCGTACGAGTACGTATAATGTACTGCTTTATTTCATTTTTTATCAAACGAAATGATGGTCCCCGAACAAGTTGCAGCTAGCTGTTTCAATTATTTCAAATATTTGTATTGACATTGACACCTTTTTGGAAAGCTGACAACACGCGTATGTTTTTCAAGTGGTCTGCAGACTCCATGTCATATAATTTTTTTAGTAATACTACATTAAAAAATATCTTTAAAAAAATTTAAGAAATTTTTTTTTATTAAAATTAAAAATTTCGAATTGTGAAGGGTTTTTAAAATTTTAAATGATTAAGAAATGTCTGCTATATTGTTGACTAAAATCCAAAAATAAGTTTAAGCCCATTACCTTAGTAGTTTTTTTTTAATTCTTACTTTAAATGGCAAAATTCTAGGTTATTTCAAAAAAACCTAAAAATGCATATATCTCAGTGACCATTGAAAATCGGCCTAACATCTATGGCCTCATTTTGTTGCATTTTGACCCTATTATAACGTGTTGCAGGGAATAGGTCGACTTAACCAATAACCCTGTATAATATATTTAATTTTCCAGATTGCGAAATATCCTCTTGATACTTAAATGTATAAGAATAGCGTGCATTAATCACCCTATTAGGTATGTCGGCACATTGTTTTTGACAACGTAACTTACTCGTAGAAAAATTTTGAATCTTGCCCCCCCTGGAAAAATTTCTGGCGGCGCCCTTGTATAGAAACAACAATTTGTAGTGCTCACGAGCAACGTTGACTATATCTGAGGTTGGCCAAGTGGTTAGCGAGTGGCACGGGCGTACGATAGTCACGGGTTCGATGCTAGCTGCGGTAATTTTTTTTTTTTGCAAACACGCGAAAATGACAGAAGATGTTGATATAAGACACATGATGTATGCCATTTTTAAAGCATAATTTGGTGCTACAATAAGATTCTATTGGATCAAAAAACGGCGCCAAATGCTATTATTGGACTATTTAGAATTTATAGCGTGTAAAGTCTTGTACCAAGTTCAAGTACCTTGGCTCGATGGTGAACAACTTAGCTACATGCGATGATGACATCAAACGTCGCACAAAGGTTGGGTGGATGACGTGGCGAGAAAACTCTGGAGTTTTCTGCGATAAGAAAATGCCACTGAAGCTAAAGGGCAAGTTGTACAAAACGGTTGTACGTCCCGCACTCATGTATGGATCAGAATGCTGGACCATGTATGAAGGTTACGCGAAACAAATGACAGCGACTGAAATGAAAATGTTACGCATGTCAGTTGGTGTAACGAAAAGGGACCACATCAACAGTAGCTACATCCGAGGCAGCTTGTCCATAGAAAATCAATCACCGAAAAGCTCGAAGACCGACAAATGGATTGTTATTGCCATGTTCAACGGCGTCCGCCTGAGAACCCAGCAAAGAATGCGATATCAATGGAAGTTCCTCTTGATGGACCCAAGGCCAGAGGCAGACCGAAGAACACCTGGATGTGTCAAATGAAAAAACAACAACAACGCATTGGTCTCGGCGATGACACGATCCAAGATGGAGCTGCTTGTAGAAATATGCTGAGATATTATCGCCAAAACGGGCGATGTGCCTACACTGCAGGTCGAGCAACGCGAAACCATGGAGCGGTATAAAGAACGAGGCAAGGAAGAAGAAAAGAAGCGTGTAAAGTGCCCCTATTATTGTTAGAAGTATTATAGGGATAAAATTGTTACATGGGCTGTTACCTTTTATAAAGTCGCACACACACACGAAGAATCCATGGATCCCGAATCCAACGAAATTCCATTCAAAAAATGACAACTTGCCAAGTTGTAATTTCGTTTCGTTGGTTTCGGAATCCATGGTTTCTACGTGTATGTGCGGCCTAACCCTACCCTATGATGAAACTGTAAAGAAAAAAAAAACATGCACTGGAAAAATTAATTAAAACGTCGTTAACAAACTGGTCAAAGCTAAGTAGGGCCCTTGGCGGAATTTCGGTTTGCGAACAGTTAAGGTACGTTGTCCTCGACGCGGCCGCACGACAGCGACTCGCTCATTCCATTTAAAAACTCGTTTCTCTCTCATTTTAAAAACGAGTTTTTATATGGAATGAGCGAGTCGCTGTCGTGCAGTCGTGTCGAGGAAAATGTACCTTTAGCAGTTGTTAAAATAACCTTGCCGTATAAACAAAAAACACTTTTTTTATATTTGTAAATATACAGTTTTTTATTTGTAAATATATTTTACATTATTAAAAACTTAACCTTAACAATATCAAAATACATAAATCTAAATCTCTTAGATTTTATCTTAACCTAGTTTCCAGCATCATTTAAAATGATCTCCAACTGATTGATAAGCCCCACGGCGCGAACATACTCTCTGTTGAGGACAAATTCTTCCAAAGGTTTCAAATACTCCGCCGCATCTCGATAGCCTTCGATCTGTATCTCATTCAAAACAGACGGAAAACCATTGACCTGATATCCCTCGCTCTCCGCCGCTTTCTCCAGAACCTTAACCACCTGTCGCGCCATATGCATAATATGCTCTTCCTTTTTGCCTAATACGAATTGTTCCACAGGCCGAAAATAGTTCAACGCTGTTTGATATGAATCAATATTCATGGGATCATCGGTGGCCTGTTCGTTTGGCCCATTTTCGATGGTCAAAAGATCGGTCGGATCGAAATCATAGGAATTATCATCGTAGCTCGTCATTTCGACATCATCGTCTGAGTTCGAAACGCTATGCCATCCATTGTCGGAATTGTTGTTGTTGTTGTTGTTATACCGCTTCCTGTGCATTTCCCCTCCCTCGGGTGGCTTGTATCCCGGGTAGGGTGTACTGTTGGCAATCAACTCTTGCACCTCTTGCTCGTACTCCTCCTCACTCAGTTTGGACGGATGTGGGATCATTACCGATCCCATGCTTTCGCGCAACTCCTCAACAATCGTCTCCATATGTAAGGTGCGACGTTCCGACTGTTCGTCATAGGGGAAGTTCCACGTGTCCCAGTTGACATCGAGCAGCTTGAAACGATGCTTGAACGTCTTCAGCCAGTAGTTGTGACCCCGAAAGCTCCGCAAATTCAGAATTTCGGCAATTTCCTTAGCCTTCTCCTGCAGAAAATCGTCGCTTAGCTGGATTGGATAGTATCGACAACGTTGTACGAATTCGTTCAAAATCGTTCCGACTGCCTGGAGAACTCGACATGCCGATCGTTTCTTTCTAACTTGTCCCGCGGCCTGGATTCGCTTATAATCGGCAACAATTTCAATTTTGTGAAGCAGCGTACGACTTATCTGGCCCGGATGACAGTAGAAGAGCAGCGACAAGTGTGATCGATTCTTTGTGCGCTCATACTCCTTGATGATTTCGACTTTTTCTTCCAGAGAAAGAAGCCGATGTGGCGGGTATCCTCTCTGAGAGAAAACAAAAAGAACAAACAAAATTAGCATACAGATAAAATGAGAAGTAAATTATATAATCAACATGCAATTACATCTAGGGAAATATTTGTAACCAAAGCAAATATCTAAATACCAAATATTAGTGGAACGAATTACCTAATAATGCTAATAGAAAGTTAGAAAACAGAGAAACAAAGAAACCAAAACCAAACAAAATAAACGATAGCTCAAGTATACGTACCGCTCCTACCATGTCTCTCACTATAATAAAACAAACGTCGACGAGATAAAGCCACGAAACGCAAAGCGGTTCCCTGGCCTGCTGATCTGCCCGTGCCTCTTTTCTCTTTCCCAACTTTTTTTCGATTCCCCCTGTACCTCGCCAACAGCAATTCAAACCGACAAAGTGCATTAATTTGTGGCCCTTGTGCTAGAAACCAGTCACTTCAATGAAGCATACAGCCACAGCACAGCAAGCACTCGCGATCGCAAAGCAGCGAGAAACTTCAAGGTCCCGCTACGTTACAGAGACGTGACGGGTGACGGCCTCGCAGCTCACAGATACCAGAACACGTTCAGTCTAGGCCTCACAATCTGAATTCATATGGGAAGCGTTCTCCGATCCGGTTTCGCTCGGCTTCAGACGACGACTTTGAATTCACCCCGTTGCCCGCATATCTCCGCGTAGCTTCCACAATCTTAATTGTGTTCCGTTGGAATTTTACTGCTTGCTGCCGCGCCGGCCGGCCACCGTAATCGTCATTATCGTGTGTTCCATGAAGCTAGGGTACATTTCCCTAGTGGAAAATTCGGGATCTGTGGGACTTCAACGTTTGGTGAGTACCTAAAGATTGTCTAATCTCTTGTCGTAAGTAACTAACTGAAAAGATTGTTTATGCACAGATTCATTCTATGTACAATGTGGTGCACACGGTGGTTCGGTTTGGTCATAGTGAAACATCAACAGGTAACATCATACACCTTGCTGGCTTTCACTTGTGACTTTGGGTATCTGTATGGCTGCGAAACATACTCAAATCTCAGAAATATAGATACACAACTCGCCTACAATATTCGTGACGCTTCATCTTTTATCTGAAACGCGCACTCATTTCAAGGGGTGTCTGGGGCATACGGGCAGGTAGTTTTTGAAATGCTAGGGAATTGAAAATGCGTCATCATCAATTAGTACGTCATGCGCACGGTCATGGATTTATCAGTAATGTTGTCGCTGTCGGGTAGGCGGGTGTCTGTAATAGCAGTTAAATTACTGTTCGGATTCAGAGCGTCAGTCTAATGACTAGTCTTCTGGCAAAAAAATAATTTCCCACAGCATTAGTTTTGGATCTCTGGTCTCTTGAATTGTTCATTTCGATTCAAATATCGGGGCAAGGTCAAATTGTGGTATTTTTCAGAGCATTTTACGTCTTTATCATTATAAATTGAACCTAACTCAAAGCGGCTATCAATTCAATATTAATGCAAAATATGCATGCAATAGAAATTATACTTATGAATGAGCGAAATAATAAGACTTAAGCACTGAACAGAGTTGGATCGATTTCGTCCCGTGCTAAAGTGTGGAGAACTGTGTATAAAAGAAAGACTTAAGGGCGAACCAGATAGCTTACGTAACCCCCCGTTCCGAATGAATGGACAGCATGCTTCCGTTTCGTTCCGTACCGAACTACTGTTAACGTTGGTCCAATCAGTGGCGGCTCGCCCATATGTGCACATGTGCACGTGCACCCCCTGATAAAACATATCAACAAATAATTTGCTAAATATATGTATTCGAAAAATAAAACACTTCACAAAACAGAACAAACCGCCGCACAGTGCGTCGTTCCATAGGCAAAAATAAAAAAAAATGACTATTTTTCCCCGGAATTAAAGTTAGTCAATATCAAAGAGAACATGTTGGAGTATCCGAATATGTAAGAAAAAAGTTTTTATTGTTTGTTTTTTTTTAGTAATTTTATGGACTAAAGTTAAAAATTTAAAAAAATCAAAAAAATAGGTTGTACTTTAACTTCAATTTCCGATCTTTTCGCAAGTTTTTGGCAACCATTATGATATTTTTTAAAATAAGTATGTTCCACTAGAGCTCTTCAGATAATTTTTTTTTAAAACCTTTTAATTAAAAAAAATGTAAGAAAATCGTTAAAATATGAAGAAAAAAAAAACTTCAAATTGATATTAAAAAAAAACGTCACAAAACGTTTTGAGTGGTTGATATTTTCTGAAAGATACAAGTGTCTACTTTAATTTAAACTACATAGTATTGGTTTGCCTTTTTTGCCTTTTTTACGCAATTGGCATTTTTACTGAACTAGTTCCTTGGAAAATGGCAACTGGGCTATTTCTAAAGTCATTTAAAGTGATAATTTTAACATAATATTAAGCTTTTACAAACTTTTACGACAGATGAGATAATAAAGTTCAAGCACGAACAAAAAAAATATTATAAATAATTTTAATTAATTTTTATTATTAAAAATTCGATTAATTCGAAAATACATAAAAAATATAAATACATAATGCATATGGTTTTTAATGGATTTTTATTTCTGAAGTCCAGTTTAAGCCATATCATGCACAAAATATTTATAATAATATAATAATAAATTGTTATTAATTGAAAAAATCAATAAAATCTATAAAATACGAAAAAACTTTCAAAGTGAGATTTAAAAAGTACGCATCGAAAGATTTAGAGTAGCTACAATTATTTTTGCTTTTTTAATGTAATTTGTATTTTTATTCAGCCAAATTTATTAAAATTTTTCGATAATTTTAAGGGTGCTGGCGAGTGGTCAAAGCATCAATAAAGAAAAAATTTGGGACCATCTAAATCACACCAAAGGATTATATTTAGAATTAAACCCGTGGTACTATATGCCCAATAAGGTGGGTGAGGTGAGGTAAGGTGAGGTAATTGATCCTTTCCATTTGGCCAATTGGAAATTTATCTGAGGATGTCTTGCAGGCACAGCATAAGGAAGTTAGAAGGAATTGATTGTCTCACACTTGTAAGTTTTCCAGAACCAGTTCCAATAAGGATTTAGTGCGAATGCTCTTCTTAAACTCGGACCCTTTCCTAGCGTCCCTGTGGACTCCAAAAATTAAGAAACAGCATCATATAGACGCAGAAGTCAATTAATATATAAAACAATTAGATTCTACTGAAACATTTCCCATTGCCAATTTTGATGTAAGTATGCTGGATTCGGAAAAAAATTGTTTTTTCGAAACACGACTTCGGAGAATGTATATCACTGAATTATTTAATTTTTTGAACCACTATATCTCCAAATCGCAAAACTCAGCTTCTTTGAAATTTATATATTTTAAATAGTGACACTTGAGCAATATCAGAGTGAAAAAATATTAAGTTTAAATTTGGGTTCTTGAAAGATATTAAGCATTTGATAAAGCCCCCAAAAATGGGTAAAATTCATAGATTTCTCTCTTAAATATCTCAGAACTCAGCTGTTTCGGGATAATAATTTTCTCGTCAACTAATGTTTATTCTTTGCTATAGATAATAGCCAAGTTTCAAGAAAATTGATTATCCGGTTACCAAGTTACGATTTTTTATATTTATAGCCTATCTTTATACCATTTATCTTCCTCACATTTATATCAATATCTCGAAAATCCATCATTTATTCATCTTGAATTTTATACAAAATTGAGAATCTAACTAGCTAAATACATCCACCAAATTTCATAAAAATTGGTAAACGCGTTCTTAATATATTGATTTTTGACCACCCTCTCTATACATTCGACGCACTGTGCGCCGACACAACATACTCTAAGCGTACGTACCAGGGTTGCCGTTTTCAGATTTCTAAATGTAACATTTATTTAATAAAATTGCAGCATTTTTAGGTTGAGTGTAACAAATTTGAAGATCTTGTTGTTAATGAAAAATTTTAGCAATAAATGTGCGCAAGTCCGAATGGAATGCTTGCTGACAAATAGTAGAGAGTTATAAATTAAACAAAAGAAGTTTGAACATGTCTGACTTTTTCCGAAAATTTGATCTGTTTTGTTCCATAAACATTTCTGACGAAGTTGGTTTATAGGAGAAACGATATGTCAAAATTTCCACAATTTGTTTAAACTCTAACCCACTATTTCATAACAGATTTAATACAAAAATTATTCGTTACAAATCTCACAATTAAGAATTAATTATTCGGCGGACAGTAATAAGTCGTGAACAAAAATGTCGAGTACCTGCAAAATGTGAACACGACTTATAATCCAGCTATGGTTGATAGTGCAGTCATATTAGCATTTCAAATAGAAAAAAATAGAGTAAGAGGGGATTCCCACTATGAACAGGATTTACTAAAACCACTAAATTAATCGAGTCAAAACCCGCCTACTAGATTAAATCGTATGTCATTAAATTCAAAATGCATCGTAGAATATGCTTGCATTATTCAAATTGCAGTACAATATGGTACAACTGTCAACTAAATCTAGGATTTAGTAAATCTTGTCGATAGTCTGAATCGCCCCTAAGGCTAATTCTTGTGGTTTTTAAATCAGTGGGCACCCAAGAATCTAAAACTCATTTTGCTAAAAAAAATTTTGATCGGAAAGGTCCCAAAAAGGACAAAAAAGGATACTCTTTAATCCTTGACCAGAGGTCGGCATGTGGGGTATCAAAGTAAAGGGGACGTCAAGTACATTACATATCCGGTGTTTATTCCATGTTTCAAGGACCCTCAACGGAATCAATCGAGATAAAATGGAGAATTATTGTGTTTCCCGTGTATCTTTCCAAGGCCATAATTACGAGAGTAATTCAAATTATCACTACGTTCCTCACTTTTCCGAATCTATAATAGCTAAAGATTCTACCATTAAATTTGCTAAGAAAAAAAATTATCGGAAAGCTCTCAAAAAGGACATAAAAGGACACTAACTACAAACCTTGATCGAAAGTGGGCATGCGGGGTGTCATATCAAAGACGACGTCGAGTACATTCCATATCCGGTATTTATTACTTGTTTCAAGGACTCTCACAGGAGAAAATTGGGATCAAATGGAAAATTTTCGTGTTTCTCGTATATGTATCTTTCCAAAGCCGTAATTTTTCGATTAACCCCAAATTATTCCATTTAGTGTCCTTGAAATAGAAAACAAATACCGGATATGCAATGCACTCGACGTCCTCTTTGATATGACAGCCCGCATGCTCACGCTTGATCATTGTTTGTAATTAGTGTCCTTTAATGTCCTTTTTCAGAGCTTTCCGATAATTTTTTTCTTAGCAAACTTAATGGTAGAATCTTAACCTATTATAGATTCGGAAAAGTGAGAAACGTAGTGACAACTTGAATTATTCTCGTAGTTATGGCTTTGGAAAGATACACGGAAAACACAATAATTTTACATTTAATCTCGATTTATTCCGTCGAGGGTCATTGAAACAGGAAACAAACACCGGATATGTAATGTACTCGACGTCCTCTTTGATTTGATACCCCACATGCTGATTTCCAGCCAAGGATTAAAGAGTATCCTTTTTTGTCCTTTTTGGGACCTTTCCGATCAAAATTTTTTTTTAGCAAAATGAGTTTTAGATTCCTGGTAGCTCGTTGATTCAAAAACCACAAAAAATAGCCTTACTCTATTTTTTTCTATTTGGAGGCCTGATATAGGATATTTTGACTGCACTATGAGAGAAAACAATTTCACGGTGCACAAAAGTACTTTAGACAACCGTCAGCTTCCTAGAACAAAGGGTACGATTGTTAAATACATAGATTGTTTTACAAATTTGCAAATATTCCAATGAGGTTGACCTAAATGAACTTAGTTACAAATTTTGTTTCAGGTTATGAATAAATTCTAATAATTTATTTATAACCTAAAATAAAATAAAAAAATAAAATTAAATAAAATTTACAACGTCAATCAAAAGTTTCATATACAGGGTCTGTTCTGTTATACAACTATTGAGCATATTCTGCGCAAAATAGGTTGATTAGTCCTATCGGCACAAATACTTAAAATTTTTCAAAATACTTTCCTCGAACACTAAAGAGATGCCTTCCCTGCACCCTGAAATTCCTCGAAGGAAATGTCTCTAAAAAAGAAATTAGTAAAGTACTTTTGTATATTTTCTTGCGATTGCCAATGTTTAAATGTTCAATCTTTAATTGGAAAAACAAAAAACTCGCATGGCGTCAAATTGGGACTATAAGGAACTGTGTGAACTCCAAGGTTATGCTTCGGGCGCGGAATTAATCACGAAAAAGATCGTGTGACTGTAGTCAGGAGACTCTCGGTTATCAACCCATAAACCGAAAATGTGGATAAGTTTGTGTTAAGGATATTCACCGCAGGTTGCATTGTCACAAAAAAATCGTGTTTCTCGATATGACACTCATCGCCTTGCAGAATACCTCAAACCTAGCAAACCAATTGTAGGGAAAAGACTGTCTCTGCGAACCCTCCGAATCATCCAAAAAGGTGCGGTAATAAAAGTATTGCTTTGTAATTCCCTGATTTTCTCGGTTGACCGTGTGTCTCTCCATTCGCAAGATAACTCAGTACAATGAACCTAAAAACTTTTTTTATCATAACCATAATCTGCTCCATTTTTGTATCATAACACTTTTTTTCACTTTTTTTTTTAAATTCTTACTAAATTCATTTCGACGTGAATGCACTCAATGTCCACATTTCGCAACTTCGGTAAAAATTGGTCCTGCTCCACGTTTTTTTTTACTGACTGAAAATTTGGAGCCCTTCTATAAAACATAATAACAAATTCGCACAATTCGCACAATTTATTTAATTACTTTTGTTTGAATATTTTTGCTGACCAAAAAGGAAAATTAAGTACATTCTGTGCAAAACAATAACAAAAATGTTGTAAACGGAAATACAAAAATAACAATACATTGACCATCGGCCACTGGGAGCCTCCTTAGCTACGCCCAGATTAGGATTTCACTCTGTATTTTCTTTTTTTGAATCCGCAGCAAATCCGTAAAGCCCGTGACAGACGGTAGTCGTTAAACATGTTTAATTCAATGATCATTAAGTCCAAACATGTGACACACACATAATAACGACATTGATGATTTTCATGTAATCGACACTGGATGTTGCGGCAAGTAGTTGTGACAGTCGGTGACAAATGATTGCATTAAAGTGCTGAGTGAGTTCACCACGGACAGTTTTGTGTCTTGCTACGGTAATTTTGTGTTCTTTTAAGTAATCAGGCGGACAAAATGAGTAGAATTCGGCCGGCCAGACTGTTGACAATTTATATTGACATCTGGAAATCAGCTGTTTATTCCAGTTTTTCAAAAAAAAAAAAAATCGAGTAGCCGACACCTTGTGGCGCAGAGAGCGGTTAAAGGCGAACTTTATTAAGTCGTAATGACGTTCTGTTAATTACGTTCAGAATGATGATGTTCAATGATCGTTAGAAGAAACAGCACATGACAGACGCGCTACATAAACATCATTAAGAGATAATGATAATTATCGAGTGTCGTCTGTCTAGGGTTTTAATGTTTTATTGCAATTTGGTCGAAATCTGGAATGTTGTACTGAACACTTCACTTCACTTCGTTTGCAACTTGCACACGCGCTTACGGTTAACTTCCAAATCTGATTTGCGCTGCCGGGTTATTGTTGGCTATTTAATGTCTGTAGCCAATTTTCATCACAATGAAGAAAAGTTTAATTCGAATTTTCGTCGCCGCGTGAATTATGCTCGAAAGATACGCAGATTATTCGCCATGATGAAGAAAGTTCGTACTGACTTAGAATATTCATCATGGCGTAACTATTTGCGTAAAATCCGAGGATAGTTCACCTAGTCGAGGCAAACTCAAATCAGACTTTTGTTAATGTGGTGAAAGTTCGCCAAATTATCTGGTGGGAATATTTGATCGCCTATGCTTTCTGTGCTTTCCAGTTTTAGATGGAGACTCCACCCATCTCGACCCAGTACTGAAAACGGGAGAGTGGAGGTGGACTATTTAGGAGGAGATTTTTTTTACATTTAAGAAAGAGATCGAATCGTTAAGCTAGTTAGTCTATTCATTCTTATGGATTTAAATGATGCTAAGGGGAAGGCTTCGATTATTCAGTATCTTCCTGTATGTACACGTTACTTACAGTACACACTCAAAGGTAAAATGTTTTTCAGCCGATTTTAATTTTGTATGGAGTTCCAACTCTATTCCTACTCTATGCCAATACCACAGATATCTGCCGCGTTAAAAATCGCATACGCCATACTCAACGTTTACGATTTGACTCATTCATAAATGTATTTAACTTAACTAAGTTGCTATCCATACGTATGTATACCCATTCTTATATCGTCCTCGTACATGGATGGACCAGTGAGTGCGCACACTATGGTCCTCTATGGTCACAAGAGCAAATTCCAACACACACACGACACTCATAAATATTGAACACATCCGAGAGCAGTTAGTCGACATCAACAACAGGTCGTTAATCTTGGAGGGTTTTAAACGTAGGTAGGTTTGGCATGGCGTCAGTTCTATTTTGAACGGAAGATCCTGTCAACTAGGAATTTGATTTCTGTCTCATACTCGTATTATGCCCCCCAAAAAGGTAAATTTAGTAAAATAAAATATTTTTCAAACGAACTTTTTAACTTTTGCTTTTTATCATTTAGCAGAACACCTCTACCGATTCTCGGCCCGAATGGACTCTGGCCGAGAGGACGGAAATCATTCGTGAAAATCAACGTGGCGTCTGCACGGAATTGATAGCCGCACGTTACGGTTGCAGTGAGCAACACGTAAAACGTATACTCCGCCGTAAAACTGAATACCTGAATTTGTGGGCCAAAAGTAATAACGCTGAAAAATATTATGTGCGTCGTTTGCACAATCCACTCCGCATTGTAACTGGACGCATTATCTACGAATGGATCCTGCGAGCTCGTCATCACATGGACGTGACCGATGATAAGATACGCGAAGCTGGTCATAAGATTGCCGCACATCTTGGCTATCCGGAATTCAAATCGAACAATAAATGGCTGAGCCGTTTGAAGGATAAATACAAGTTGCGCATGCTCGACCTGACCAATTACCATAAAAACGAGAATTTTGACCATGATCGTGTCAAAACGCTGGATATTGGCGATATAATTGAGACGATACGACAAGATGATCCATTCAGCTTGTACGAGTATTTCAAAGTGTTGGAAAGGCGAAAGGAGAATAAGCCCGTCAATGTGATAGAGCCACTGCCTGAAAAGGATTCACTGCCAGAGATACGAGGAGAGGAAGAGATCGTCGCTCCTGACGAAGCAGATGATATGCCTATGGCAGATGTACACGTGAATGAGAGCAGGTCTCCGTACGATCAAGGCATTGGCATGGATGATGCGGAGGACGCTCCGGAAGGATATGAACAGCAACCGGTTACAACGTATAGCGAAGCAATAAAATTATTGGCACCGATCGAGGATTTCGCTCTTATGAGGGGAAATATACGAGCGGTGGGACTGTTGAATCAGCTGGAGAACTTGTTTAAGGACGAAATTTCCAATGGAAAGGAATAGTCTGTTATTTTAATTAAATAATTTAATTGTTAGTTTTAATGCTGCTTCTGAATAAAATTTGTTTTATTTAAAATATAATTGTATGTTCCCTTGCGTTTTTTTTCTTGCTTGCCATGGGTTGTCCCAGATAGTTTTTTTTTGCCCGGGGCGGCGTAAACTGCTTGGGGTTTTAGCGTTATAAGCCCTTACTCAGTTGTCATAAACGAGTCGTAGTTGTTAAATAACGTAATCCTAGGCAGTCTGAGTCTGTGCGGTTGTTAAAATGAACGTGTTCGGAAAAAGCTGTTAAAACTTAAATTTGCTAGTTGCTGCCTAGTTGTACGGACAACATTGGAGAAGTGTGAAAAGTACGAGCACGTCTTAATCGCAGGAGAGGATATCGGACTTTTGGTGCTACTTAATGCATTGGGCGCCAGTATGCAAAATGTTTTCTTCCAGAAAAGTCGCAGGCATGAAATAGGCTTTATGCATTTCTCATCAACATCCTTCATTCGAGAAGAGCAGTTTCCACCTGGAATAGTTTTGTTCCTTCACGCTTTCACTGGGTTGTGATACCACCTCGGCCCTTTTCAGGCAAGGAAAAATGAAAATGGTGCACGTCTTTTCAAAATTGCCAGACCTCCTATCGTGTTTTTCAATGAAAACGTCACTCATGAGAAAATAGCCTCTGCTGGCAACAAATGCCCTAAACGACCTGCTTTACGTGATATTTGTCCGCTGCCCAACATTCGTACAGGACCTACCAGCAGGCACAGAAGTGGTTAGGGATTGAGAAATAGCCCACCGACTGGGGGTGGGTGAGTCAGCAGGGTCTCATGCCAGTGGCCTTAACCAAGGAACCACCACTGCTATCCCTGCTGAAATTCCTAAAATGCAGTTGTCAGAAAAGATGCGGAGGAGGGAGGTGCTCCTGCCAGAGAGCAGGGCTAAAATGCTCTGTTCTGTGCAAAGTTTGTCAGGGGAAAAGCGGCTGAATAGTCGACCGTTAGCCATGGCTGATGAGTCAGATGTACAAGGCGGCGTCGACGACTTTTTACCACTAGATCCGACAACACATGAGTCTCCGGAGTGGCAAAAAGAACCGTCTCTGGAACCTGGGCCTTCTAAGAGAACACGACCGTTCCGCTAAGTTCTCACTTCACCCCTACTCCTTTATAATTTATCATTAGGTGTGTTTTTTTGGTTATCCTGTGTAGATTTGGGTAACGACACTTCATATAAAAAAATGACAGGTGGATCAGCTGGAATTTTTTTTATATGGATTTTCGTTACCCAAACCTTCACGGGATAACCAAAAAACACACCTATTATTTACATTGCGCAGGAATTAGCTGAGATACCGTTATAATTTCATAGTTAACATTTTACGACCAGCGTCAACCCAAACTATCAAAATAACTTTATAAAGTATGTATAAGTATAAATTCACTATTCTTCTTCTTCATAGTACCGTATAGCCCCATGGTGCGTTAACTGAGCCGTTTATAGGCAATTTCGAATCAACATTACCTTGCATATCATTTCGGAGTGAATACATATAATGTTGCAAGCACTATATATTTCCTATCTGCACAAGTACGGAAAATTTTGGACCACGCCGAGATTCGATATCCGGACCTCTAGATTACTAGCGTCGTAGAGTGCCACTCAACCAAATGAGCCACAGAGCGTGGCACTATTCAATTCAACTAAATTTCATTCTAGATATTGCATTTCCATTGAATTATGTTTTTCTTAGAGGGGTTTTACACTACAAGCAACAATTGCATGCAATTGCAGGAAATATATTGCTCTATTGCTAATTGCATTTGATTTAGCAAAGTGTTTACACTGTAAGCAAATTTTGCGCGCAATCTATTGTGCAATAGTGTTGCAGAAATATTTTCTCGCAACTGATGCAATAGGTGTTTATATTGCACTTTCAAATTCACAAGTATCAATTTTAAATTTTCTTTTTTCAGCAGTGAATTGCGTGGGCAAGCTATGGATTTTCTTTTTAACTTCAATTTCCGTCATTTTCATGGCTTTCGCAATTTCCATGGTCGCGCAGTAGCTCGCTTCACGATTTTTATAATCTAGGAAAACAAAAACATTATGGATACAGCAACAAATTAATAATGTACCTTTAAGGCCCGTATTTATGAACATTCCTTAACTCAAGGAGACTTTTTTGACTCCTTTGACCAGGGTTGTGCTTTGTTCCTGATGTCACCGCCGCTATGCGAAAGTCCACAGGTCAAGGAGACCTTGGGTCAAGGATGCCGAAATTCAATAAATTAAAGTCATTTCCCATACTTTTTCATAGAAAAAAAAAGTCTCCTTGAGTTAAGGAATGTTCATAAATACGGGCCTAAGTCTGTTATCCCATAGGATGGGTCTCGCTTCATACATCTCAATGAAATTTCTTTCCTCTTGAGTTTTCTCCATAATTGCAATTGCTCTTCCACTTGACTCAAGAACGATAGACTAGAAGATTACGCGGATATATATACGAAAAATTTTCCAATATGTTCCACAATAGACCGGTACCAACAACAATAGACCGTCCGTCCGTTATTTTATGACGAGTTGTACAGTCGGCTATCGAGCTACGACGAAACACTAGACCCAACTCGTATCAAACACCAATATTGCACGCAAATGTGTTGCACATATTGAATCGGTTGGATATGCGCAACAAGCAATAAGCAACAATGTGCAATTAGCAATTGTGCAACAAATGCGTTTACAATACACGCAAGACATCACTAGCAATTTATTGCGCAACACCAGTGTGCAACTTGCAACTGCGCAAAAATAATAGGTGTTTCCATTGCAAGCAACAATTTCTATTGCTCCTGTTGCTTTTCTAGTATATTCGCGCAACATATTGCATGAAGTGTAAAACCCCTCTTAGCGTTTATTAAAGTCTCGCAATTCATCAGACTTCATTTGTTGAATTTTTTTTGTTTATTTTCCCTGATATATGTATAGGGAACTTTTTTACAAAAAAAAATAAATTTTTTAAAGTGCTGTATCCTTGAGATCCTTTGCACCTACAAAGCTGGCGTTACACTCAAATTAAAGAAAATTTTGTTAGCTTTAAAAGTACAGTGAACGACTTTCTTAGAGGAAGAACATTTTAGAAATTACAAACCAAAATACATTATGAATAATAAGGGTTACGTCTAGTTTGTCGCTTGCGTTTTGACTTTAAAGCAGGACATTTCAATCTTCTTCTATTGTGGCTAGTTACATGTCTTACACAGGGTAAGATGTTTTCTCCCATTCCAAAAATTATATTCACTTTCGAAGTTAATTGTTTTGACGCATTTATATCCTTCAGTAATTTAACGAAATGTATACATTTTTAGAGTAGAGAAGGGCCAATAACCCCTAAACTTGAATTGAATTGTGGTCTTCCCCTCTCTCAATGAAATCTTAGCTACGTTCATATGGTGTAGAAGTACCATCGGCGGATCTATGGGGTGTTTGTATTTGGTACCGACAATACCTTACTGACTACTCGTAAACACTTGATAAGTTTCTAAAAACCCATTAAGAATACGAAAAAAATTACGCTGCAGCGGTATAATCTCTACAGTTTCGGCCATGTACAATAGGCCGGACTGACTGGTGGTACCGAGTTGATTCAGTAGTGGCGCCGGAGGTTCCAGATTAAAGAGATTCACGGTGTGTATGTATATCCTGGAGCATACACAGAAAAATATTTTGGGAGGGGTTTTAAGAGAGTGGTTTCCATGGGAATATAGCTCCTCCTACCATAATACAAAAATTGTCGACATATATGGTAACTTTTAGAATTTGGCAGACGACATCAATATGTTTTCTAAAAATAGTGTTATGCTGGGAACAGATTGGACGCAGCAACAGCAGCAGCACGCATTGGTCTTGGCCATTGGCGGAACAACTTCACTTGGGGCCCTCCCGCCAACTTCTTGAGTGGGACCCCCTCCCTTCACTGAGAGAATCGAAATCAATTGAAAATACTCTTGAAGTTCGATCCACATTTTTCACTGACTGGTGACTAAAAACTGTGAATCGACCTTAAACCAACTCTTTTGAAACATGATTTTGACGTTACAGTGTTTTTTACTAAAATTAAGAACGTCGTACTTAAAATAACTTTGCCAAGGGCTACTTTGACTCTTTCCATTCGTAGGAACATTACGCTATCAGCTCTGGAAAGAAAAATTTCTTCTTTTTATCGACACTAGCGACACTAGCGGAAAATATCGGAAACATGAAAGTTATCCTTATGAAAACAAATAGCAGAACAAGACTTTTAAAATAACAATGCTCATGCAGCGCAGCATTGACCTCTGTAGGTGTTGGTGATATTTAAGCATAGTAAATTGCGCCTACAATAGGATTCGATCCCGCGAACCTATGATTTGAAGACGAGCGCCCTATCTACTCTAATCCCGCACACACACGTTCAATTCTTATCTTTTTTTTTAATTTTTGATCTGCCAAAATCGAAGAAAATGTATGAATTTGGCAGACCTGTGACCTGGTGAAAGAGGAACAATAAATTTAGCACTTGTTTTGACTTCAAAAAGTGTATATGTATCTCCTCAGGTCTACAAAAAATATCTAGGTCGGAGTGTTGTTATTCACAGTCGTGCTGTTTTTATGGCTCGAGAAATCTTTCATGTGGCTTTTGGGCCCCTAAATCTCGTGGGCCCTCCGCAACGCGGGCCCTTATGCGCCGCCCCTGGTCTCGGCGATGGCAAGATCCAAGATAGAGCTACCTGTAGAAATATGCTGAGGTATTACCGCCAAAACGGGCGATGTGCCTACACCGCAGGTCCAGCAAAGCAAAACCATGGAACGGTATAAAGAACGAGGCAAGGAAGAAGAAGAAGCCTTTAGATCATTATAACGACGTCAGTTCAACTTCGGTCTGAATTCTGTCATTGTGCGTACCACCCTAGGGGTGGGCGATCTGGGCGGTCGCCCAGGGCCACAATTTTCAATGGGCCACCACTCTCAAACAACCATTCAATTCCAAGGGCCACCACTTAAAATGGGTCTCCCCACAACAGCCTTTTAAAATATTTCTTGAAATTAGATTAACCCTTTCGCTCCCAATGATGCCATATCTCTCTCTCTCGATTACCGTAACTGCGTTGATGACTACCGTGTGTAGTCATCAACGTTACAAAGACAATTGAATTCGGAGTGTAATACGGTTGTCAGCCATACCACTTCCTAGTCGCATTGTTAGTTTATTATTCTACGATAAGAATATTTCTTATCATCTTCTTCTGAATAATAAAACTTGCGACGAGTCGTGCCGAGTTTGGAAACTCGTTTCTCTATGAGTGTCTATTTCTCCCAATTTTTGGTTTTGGGATGTTATTTTTGATGAAATTTTAGAGAAGGTTTGACAATTGTCGTAAAGCCGAAAAACTTATTTATTCATTTCCCCATATTTCCTAATAATAATCATTTTATGCAAATCATTTTAATGGTTTTATTTTGTTAAGAGGTTTTTGTAAGAGAAAATCAAAAGATTTTTCCATTTTTTTTAGGGAAACCCTATAAAGTGGTTTTTCATGAGCATGATCCCATATGGCATCATTGGGCGTGAAAGGCAAATCAGCAAGTCCCCTATTCATATAAATGCTAGTTGCTTGCTGTATGGAAGGCACCCTTAGTTTTTATCCAAATGAGCTAATTTTTGGTGGGTGGGGTGATTATGAGCTCCAATCGCAATAAACCAAAATTTACCACTCTGTTCTAATTTTGGGGGAAGTTATGGACATGTCCTTTCGCCAAATTCAAATGGGGGGATAATGGGGGTCGTTGATCGAAGCGACTCAATGTTTCTCTCAAAATAATATTGAACTTATTGTGAATACTTGTAAGAAATTTTACGTCTGAACAAACATTCTTTCAAGAGTTATGGGGCTTTTAAAAAAGGTATAAAATGAAAAAGTTCTAATTTATTTTTAAGCTAGCGCCGAATCATTGAATATATCTATAATGTGTTATATATGATTGCAAAGATAATTTTATGTACTTTTTTTCGTTCTCAGACTATTTTTCTATATCTAAAAACGACAGACGTTTTTAAAATACTCGCAAAAAAAACCAAAAATTACCCCCATTTCGCCCTTTCCCCCTTTTTTAAGGTTGCGGACCCCTAATCGGTTGGGACTTTTTTCCCATAATCTGGGGGTCGTCACCAACCATTCTGCAAAAAAAAATCCGATGAAGGATTTTTCCCGACCAAATATCTAATTTTTCACACGGAACTTGCAAAGTGCCCTTGCAGTCCCAATGCCATATGGCATCATGCTCTAATTTGTTAACTATAGCGCTTAAAAAAAATTTTTTTTCAAGATAATATCATAAAAGAAGCCTAGTGAACGACATTATGTGATTAGAAAAATTCTCCGCTTAAAACCCATAATTTAGGCATGAAAGGGTTAAAGTTAATATCAAGCGTTAAAATAAGCTTAGTTCCTGGTAACTGCTCCACAATTATACTAGCCTTAATTTGCATTTTGTTTTTTTTGCATAGAGAAAAATTAACGAGGAGATAGTTTTTCCAGACATTTTGAACAGCAGATAGTCCAGTGTGAAATTTCCGATAGTATCTGAGCATTGATTTTGCAATTCAACGTCTGAAAACTTTCGTTTGAATTAATTCGTTGATTTTGTGACGTATGGCAATGCCTTTTTTAAGCAACTTAGCGGTGGCCATGTCCTAAATTAAAACTATCGATATTTCCAGTCAAATTTTGAAATTCTCGAGGATTTTTTACGCCCACTTTCTCAGCTAGCGGTGGCAACTGGCAGTTGTTTGAATACCCTAATAATTTTTTTAATGCGCATAAAATCTTATTTTGAGAATTAAATTTAAAGAATCCTGCAAAATGCAAATTTGATTATGGGAGTTTCCTGCTTGCAGCTCGAAAGCCTGTTGGATGTTGCTAATTAGCAGCTTGCGATCCCAGTTTTTTGGCGAACTGTCAATTTGTATCGAGGGTGGATACAGCTTAACATTCCTAATGTTCCTAATATTTATTATTTAAAATAATCGTCAAGATGAATCCTCTTTATTTCGTAAAACTTTTACTTCGACGAATGAACGTCTTTAGGTTTGAATTCGTTTGTTATTATAATATTATTAACGACTTAGTGATAGTGTGATAGCTAGTGATACCAAATGAATGGAATTAATTGGTGGTAGAACGTGGACAATTCGTGGCATTTGTGCTCTTTAGCTTTCCTATCTGATTTATTTATCATTGTTTTCTGTCTACTTTCCAATGCATCTTCGTAAGATTGATTTTCTTTAGCATGTTTCGTGCTTACGTTTCAGTCGATAAAATCTTGCGAAATCGTTGATTGTTTTTTTTGTATCAATTTTCAAATAAAAATGTTCTTTAGAATTTGAAAGAGTGTCCGTTTAGTCAGGAGTCAGATACTCTGATAATATTTTGCGATACAATCTGAGTCGAATGGGCTCTAGAGCTAAATCAAGCCAGAACCTTACCAACACTGAAAGCATGGGTGCGATCATACGTAGGGGTTTTTGAAGTTGAGACCCCCTCCGAAATGAACTGATGATACAATGAATACTTTCTTAAAAAAATAGTATGTCTGAAATAAGGGTAAGGGTAAGGGTATAAAGGGAAATCAGGGTATAACCACATGCCAGTTTAATCTCAAAAACCCCTCCCAAAATTGCGTCTCTGTTGAAAGTATCAAACACATGTTTTTCAGTGTAAAGATAAATGCAAACTATTTGCGTGAAGAAGCTGTTGACATTTATTTAAAATCGGTATTTCGAAAATTATTAGCGATTGGCATAAATATTTGGAAGCCATTTATATAGGGCTATTACCCCTAATTTCACATTCAAAATTTAAGGAAGTAGTAATTGCCCAAATATTTGGTAAAACTTCAAATAGACCCAAATTCGAAGATATAACAGAATTTCTTTAAAAAAACCTTTTTATGGCTATACTACTACGTATACCCCTTCCAGTACAACCGGTCCTGGGTCAGACACATTTTTTGCCGTGTTGTGCCGGGCATTCACAAACTATTCTCTGTTTGCGGTGCGACGTTTGTTTTACAATACCCAGCTGAACGCCTTAAGGTACGTGTTCGTAGAGACAATTCATGTGATGATCGCTCAGCGATCGTAGTTTTGCATCCAATTTTGAGCCGTATTTAAATATTTTTTGAATGGTTTTACTTTCCTAGTATCGACTATGGACTGAAGGAACATGTCTCTATAGAAAATATAGCCATATAGTGCTCAAAACCGGTGGTTTAACTTCGATCGCTGAGCGATGATCCCATGAGTCGTCTCTACGAACACAAACCTTTACCTTACTCGTAAAATGTGAGCCTAACGGGCTTTTCGGGTTCACACAAAATAAATGTAGATGCAATGAAAGCTTATAACACCGTCGTATAGCATCATTACAACACTCAACTTGCGGAGGCAAACTCAAAAGTCCAGTAATATGGATGAGCTTAGCCCCCGCCCGGACAAGATCCTGGTTGCGCCACTGGATTGAACAGAAAAGCGGAATCTATGTAATTTTTGGTATGACTTTATTAAATTATTATTGAAATTTTACGCATAGTGATTATCTGATAAAAACGTGGACTCTACTCGTATATTGCAACTTGGGAATATCGGGCAGCGTAACTGTAGTAAATAACTGTAAAAATTTCATTTAATCCTATATGCATATTTGTTCGTTGGTTGATGTTTTCTTTGGCGGGCGAAGCGCTTCTGCAACTTCTTTGGATCAATACTACTTTATCGTTTCTACCATACTCACTATGTGTACACCTATGCATGCATATGGTGTATAATTTTTACTGGGCTAACTTCTTCGTTTATTGGATACATACCTCAAACATCTGCCGCATTGGAAATCACACACGACATGTCCGAAGCTTACGATATTATGACTCATATGGATTCATTCAACGCATACATTCATGAGGAAAATACGTTTGTACACACATTTGGTCTGATCGAGTGAGTGCGCACACGAAACTTATGGCCACAAAGGGATGCAGATCAAAAACAATGCTCCTGCGTGTAGACGTAGAGTATGGCAAAGTTGACGAGCGTATCTTTTCCAAACACAAGGAGTCTTCATCGTGTCCTTTTTCCTTTTGAGCCAGCCTGTTCATACTCATGCTCATGTGTATGCTACAAGATATGGCCTGCCTGAAATATACCCGATCGGAGGGTTCGAAAATTACACGAACAAATTCCAAGAAGTGTGCAACACACTCATAAAAATTGAACACGTCGGAGGGTAGTCGACACCATTCCGCTAATTTTGGAGGGTTTTAAGTGTAGGTAGGCTTGGCAGGGCCTCAGTTGCATTTCAGAGGGTGTTTTAGACTGTTGTGGACTCAAGACTCTTTGTAATTTACAAATTTGAATATTCGCATTATGCCGTCAAAAAAGGTAAGATAGCAAAAAAAATTTTTTTTTTTTCGAAGGACTAATTATTTTTTTGTTTGTTTATAATTTAGCAAAACACACAGGTGTTTCGTCGCGAATTGACTCTGGCCGAGAGGACGGAAATCATTCGTGAAAATCAACGTGGCGAGCGCACGGGGCTTATAGCCGCACGTTACGGTTGCAGTAAGCAGCAAGTACGACGTATAATTCGTCGTAAATCTGAGTATCTGACCTTGTGGGCCAAAAGTACGAACGATGAAGTCGATTTAGTGCGTCGTATACGCAATCCGCTACACATTGCCACCGGACGCATCATCTACGAATGGATCCTGCGAGCTCGTCACTACATGGACGTGACCGATGATAAGATACGCGAAGCCGGTCATAAGATTGCCGCGCATATTGGCTATGCGGAATTCAAATCGAACAATAAATGGCTAAGCCGTTTGAAGGATAAATACAAGTTGCGCATGCTCGAACTGACCAATTACCATACAGACGAGAATTTCGATCCGGATCGTGTCAAGACTCTGGATATTGGCGATATAATTGAGACGATCCGACGAGATGATCCGGTCAGCTTGTCCGAGTATTTTAAAATGTTGGAAAAGGGAAAGGAGAATAAGACCGCCAATGTGATAGAGCCAGTGCCAGAACAGGATTCATTGCCGGAGATACGAGTAAAGGAAGAAATCGTCGATCCTGACGAAGCAGATGATATGCCTATGGCAGATGTACACGTGAATGAGAGCTGGTCTCCGTACGATCAAGGCATTGGCATGGACGATACGGAGGATGAGTGTCTACTCGCTCCGCAAGGATATGAACAGCAACCGGTTACAACGTATAGCGAAGCAATAAGATTGTTGGCACCGATCGAAGATTTCGCTCTGATGAGGGAGAACATACGAGCGGTGGGACTGTTGAATCAGCTGGAGAATTTGTTTAAGGACGAAATTGCCAAAGGAAATGAATAGTCTTTAGTTTTAAATAAATGAATTTATTGATTAGGTTTAATATTGTTTATGAATAAATTTGTTTCAAATTATAAATTTATGTTTCGTTGCGTTTATGTCAGGTGGACGTTCTTGCTCGTTATGGGTTGGAAAGGTCACAGGTAGTTTCTCAATTTCGCGGAACTAATTTCATTGCCTTACTGCTCTGTGCACATTTGAAATGAACGTTAAGATTTTGCCATAGTGGTGGGTGTGACACTTTATTGCCATGTAGAAAAATTGAATGCTGCCTGATTGGTGTAGTGCGCTCACTTTCAGTGCACAATGTCGAGGGTTCGAGTCTCATTGTGAGTGAATTCAGTTTATGATGCTTTTCGAACCCACGGCCTATATGACGGACCGACTATGATCTCAATCCGAGTTCCCATTTACGGGGTACAGCTAAGATCTTGGAAATTGGAGGCAATGAAAAGGATAGCAGCGTGGATAGGAAATTATTTAATTCTTGCAGCATTATGCAATCATAATCCACCTAATCATCTGCAATGTAGCGTCGACTCGATACGTATATCCCTATGAACGCACTTCGCGCTGAATTATTCTTGGCTTCAAAGAGCATCCTTACCAAAAATTATATTTGCCACCTCACTAGCGCCAAATCTATTTCTCATCGTCAATGTGTGGCACAAATACTTCTTCTGCAAACACGTGCCGCCCCATTTTTATCCTTTCGGTTGAAAAAACATTGCAGATGAGTTTTGTGTGTGCCATCCGTGACACGAAGGATTCTCATTTCAGAGGGCGAGCGATATCATTAAATTTCCACTATGTATCGCGGGCTCTGAGATACCTACCCTTCAAACGGGCATCTTAAAAACAGCTCTGGGTTTTTTCTTGTATCCTATATATGGTACAGAAGGGACGATGGAGGACAAACACCCACTCTCGGTATTTTCCTTATACAGCGACCATACCTCGAGGGTTTATGTTGAGCATCGATTTTTTTTTTCATTTCGATAGAGCGACCACCGTTGTGTTCGCTGGCAGGATATTCCTAACAGCAACAGCATGATGTTGTCGACTTCCATTCCACCCCGTTGGTCGTTCTTCGTCATTGCTTCCCCCCGAACGAACGAACGAACGAGAGTGGTCTGGCTCGTTTGCTTTGTGATGTGATTGCGACCAACACCATGACGAGCCAGTCGGGTCGTTCGTTGTGTGCCATGCTGCCATGCATGCCATGATGGCACATTGCCTGGAGCACATGGTGTATTTGCTGTGTGCCATCGTCGTTTTCGAGCCAGGCCACACTGTATGTGGTCGTAAATCGATTTTCGGGCCGGTCTGCGTGCCGGGAAAATTCTCTCTGAAAATGCAAGGTACATTCAGTATATGAGTTTGTGTGAGCCAGCAAGCATTCGCGGATCCAGCACAGGGTAGAACTATTCGCGGAAAATGTTCAGCATGGATGAAAGTTATGGGGTAAGTCTAATTTGCAAACATATTGTAATCTATTTCTGACTTATAAAAAAAATCTTAATCAAATCTACAGGTCAAAAAGATGCGAAATAGACTCAATCCGGAACAGAGGATTGAGGTGATCCGCCGATATGAGAACAAGACAAGCGTTCGTGAATTGGCGAGAGTGTTCAACTGTGGCCGTACACAAATCAAGGGAATCTTGCGCAATCGTAATCAACATCTAATGTTGGAAGCTCACCCAAGACACTTGAATAAGCCGAAACCTTCGACGAAAATTCACCCACCACGACAACCACCCATCTCATTTGAATGGGTTGAACTCGTTCTGGCCGAATGGGTACGACGTGCACGTTGCTATCACATCAACATAACCGCCGACATATTGCGCAACTTTGCCCAAGAGATTGCCGATCACATGGGCCTGAAGGGCTTTCAGGTGAACGAGGCATGGCTGCAAAAATTCCGACAAAAACACCATTTGACCGAAACTGAACTTAGTATCAAGAAAGAAGTTGAAAACAGACCGAGTGAACGAAAGCCACTCAGTATTAGCGTCATAATCGAGGAAATGCGCCAGCATAATGCTGCGACGGAACAACATATAGCACAAATGGGGTCGACGACGAGTGGGCACTTCTATTCGGGCGAAGAGGATTCTGAGTTGGATGACGACGGCTTGTTTCAAAATGTCGTTCCTGAGATTACAATTATCACGCAGGACGATGATTCTGCGATACAACTGACCGAGAAGGATACTGGCAGACATGATTATGGTGTTGAGATGGAGCCTGCGAAATTAATAACGGATTATCGGCAGGCTCTGAATCATTTGGGACCGCTGGAACAGTTTGTCCTGTTGCGGGAGAATGTTCGAGCCGTGGGTTTGATTAATCAGCTGGAGACTTTGCTTCGGGAAGAAATGCTCAAGGAGGAATGAACTTAGTGCTTATGATGATTAATTTAGTATAAATGGGATTTTTATTTAATAAATAAATTTAATAAATTATCGTTTTATAAAAAACAAGCTTGTTTTTATTTACAATGATTTTGTATCTAATTTTGGGCTTAATACAGTAGACCACGGTTATAGTCAACCGTAAGTTTTTATGAAGACTTGCATGGGAATTTTTCCCAGGTCATTCAGAGTTGATTAAAAGCGGGTTGGTTGGTTGCTTATAAGCTGAGAATATGTGTGATGCTAACCGAATTCCACTGTGGACGATTTTGAGTTTCTGGCGGAAAGAGTGTCAACGTATGGGCAGGTATTTTCGTTGTCACCATAGAGCGTGGCATCTATAGGAAACAACGGCTTCTATAGGTACGCGAGGAATTAACTAACATGATTCGGAGGAGATTCAAATACATACTGACATGTATTCTGAAAACGGAAAAGCTTTCCTCGTGAGCAAGTACATATTCAAAAGGGAGAGCTTTCCAAATGATTTTCATATGTGCATCATGGCAAATTATGCTTGCGGAAACGGAATATGTACATATACCCATAATATCATTGGGATTATTCGCGTGCAGGGGCGTACGCAGAAAAATATTTTGGGAGGGGTTTGAGCAAAGAGTCAAGGATTTCAGCGAGAGTGGATATCCTAGCGCTGCTAAGCACGATCAATACATTTTTGATTTTTACAGCTCGGATTTTTGGTCCAGCGACAGTATCCTAGGGTTGGTCAGCGCGGCCAATACATTTTTGCATTTCAGAGCCCGGAATTTTGTGCAATTGGACGGAAATGTGCATGGAGATGCAAGAGAGATGCAAGAAATTGGACATTTCATGGTATATTGCATTAAATTGAACGCTTTAGGGTTTTTCCTTATAATTTTGACTTATTGACCTATTTGATTTACTATCACAAATATATATTTTTTAGAAATTCACTACGTCCACTGGTCCAAAGTCTGAGCTTTTAAAAGCCTGAATTTTTTTTTCTGCTCGCATTATGCACTTTTGTATTGCTCGACTTTGAAGTTTTTACTGCACGTTATTTATTATGCAAATGAAAATCCGTGCTAAAAACAACAAAAATATACATGCAACAAAAACAGTCAAGGAATAATTTTTTCTGATTTAAGATTTATTTTCTTGTTCCAAGAAAAGTCTTTTCTTAAAATAAATAAATAAGCATTATTTTAAGCAAAGATTTTTCTTGGAACAAGAAAATACATCTTAAATCAGGAAAAATTATTCCTTGGCTGTATCCTTTTATTGTATTTTTTCTTGTTTTTTTACCCGTCACCATGTAAAAGGGTATACACTAGAAACTCGAAAATTAGAATCCGCTAAAATTAGAATTGCTTGGAAATTAGTACACCTTTTTTCTATTAGCATAGTTTTGGTATTGGAATTGGAAATTTCTAATATACAAGGTAACTCTGAAATTGGAATTCCTATTTCTAATTTAAAAGGTAACTTCGAAATTGGAATTCGTATTTCTAATTCACTAGGTACGTCTGAAATTAGAATGGTTATATCTATTTTCTACTGAAAAAAGAGGAAGGAAGAATAGCTTCTCAGAAACCTTTGTAAAAATTTCCGTTACAGTACAGTTGTTGGAACAAAAAGTTTAGCTTATGTACATAATGCATAGTGTGTGCGGAAAAGTGCGTGACTAACTTATTTTGGAATAAAAAATTATGTACCTACATAGAAATTGGAAATCCTTGAAAATTTGAATTGGCAGAAACTTTTGTCTTCTAATTTTCGAGGTTCTACTGTATTAACTTTGTCATGAAGTTTGCAACGCACAGAAGGAAGCACCTCCGACTATACAGGGTGTCCCATTCATGGTGGAGAATATTTTAATGGTAGGTAGTGTGGCTCATTTGGAGAAAATTAATGTACAACGGGAACCCTCTATTTTTAACCATTACAATGTTATAGCATTTTTTGTCAAAATGCACGACTTGCTGAACTAAATCAAAATTTGCCACACCACCAATCATTTCATCCGAGATATGACTTCACTTTCTGAAACTACATAAAATTTGCAATAAAACGACACCTTGCCCGTTACGAAGTTGCTCGTATCTTCCGAGATCCACCCGTTCAAACTTTAAAGAAATTTTAAAATTGCATACGATTTTATTATATGAATTTTTTATGAAAAAACCAATTTTACAATTTCTTTAAAGTTTGAACGGGTGTATCTCGGAAGATACGAGCAACTTCGTAACGGGCGTGGTGTCGTTTTATTGGAAATTTTATGTAGTTTCAGAATGTGAAGTCATATCTCGGATGAAATGATTGGTGGTGTGGCAAATTTTGATTTAGTTCAGCAAGTCGTGCATTTTGCCAAAAAATGCTATAACATTGTAACGGTTAAAAATAGAGGGGTCCCGTTGTACATTAATTTTCTCCAAATGAGCCACACTACCTACCATTAAAATATTCTCCACCATGAATGGGACACCCTGTATACAGTATACATATATATTATTGATCAGTGTGACAAGAGAAATAGATTAAGCGATATCCGTCTATCTGACTGTCTGTCTCTCCGTCTGTCTGTCCGTCTTTTGCAATATGCAAACTAGTCCCTCAGTTTTGAAGCTATCGGGCTTAAATTTTGAACACAAGTTTCTTTTTAGTGTACGCTGTATATATGCCGAAACGTATGGAATCGGACCATGGGGCATGGGCGTAGCCAGGGGGGGGCAGGGAGGGGCGGTCGCCCCCCCCTGGTCGATGAAGATGGTAAAAAATTTCTTATCAATGTATTAAAAATATCGCTGCACTATACAACATTTTCAAAAATTTTCTGCTGCGCAGCAACAGATCCTTTTTCTACCACTCAAAGTGCTGCCGGAGAAGCCATGATAGGGACAGTTTGCAGTCAGCAGGCGCATACAAATAGATGACAGCGAGTGGCCTCTCGTAACTGACGGAGACTGCGAACCAGCAAACACATTTCACTTGTGAGTGTGCTACTGTGGCTGCGTGGATCCCATATTCTCTGTTCCATTTCATGGCTTCTGAGCTGGAGTACACAATTTCAACCGTTAGGTTCCTTCGGGAAGTTAGTGAAATTCAACTTATTTTCATCTGAAAAGGTGACAAATGGTATACAGCTTTGCTATTTTAGGGACCTTGTAAAGAACGGGTCTGATATTTCAGTGCCTTTCAAGTTATTTAATCAAAATTTATTTTCTAGCTGAATCATACCATCAATATAATTTTGCCACTATTAATACTTTGGTAAATTTAGGGGAAATCTTATTAAAACCGTTAACCATATTTCAATCAGTAAAGGATTTATAAATATTCTGACGATGCTACTCACGAAACAAACTTCGCAAGTGGAATATACAGTCAGAGATACAAAAATTGCACTGAAAATAGACAAAATAGAAGGCAGATATTGGAGGCCAGTTCAATGTAATCAGAATGCAGAAGAAAATCATTCTCATCTCCATTTTTTAAATTTGACTCTAAAATTAGCAAAAAAAACTAGACCGAGGCTAATTTCGGGCGCGGCCAAAATTTGGATACCCTTCGCTCCCCTCGGGCTAAAGGTTTTTTCGGGCGTACCTACGACTTGTATATACCCCCCCCCCCCCTATTATTTTCCTTCTGTCTTTGCAAAATTCCGGTTGCGTCGACGGACAGACTGACATGGCCCAATCGACTCCCCAAGCCATGCTGATCATATATGTATATCTATTTAGTCGGAGATGCTTTCTTTTGTTGCGTTACAAACTTCATGACAAAGTTAATATACCCTTTCACTCTATGAGCGGAGGGTATAAAAAAATAACATGCGTCCACCAGTAAACTAGGGCCGCAGATGTGTGAGTGACATCCAACTTCCAATATCTAAACTGCTGTTTTGTTGAGGTGTTGAGATCAACAGCACGCCCAGCTATGTGGTTTATCCCCATAAATGGATAGTTGCTTACAATCTGAGCGACATCATAGTCCGTCACGTAGGTCGTGAGTTCGAAAAACACCATAAAATGAATTCGTTCACGGTGAGTCTGGAATCCATGACCCTGTGCGTGCACCAATCCAACCACTAGCTAGGCTACTCTAAATTTTGCTACCAATATTTCTGCGACCGGAAATTTCAACTCCTAAGAAAATCATGATGTTGAAAAAAAATTTGGGCTTGCCCCCCCCTGACCGAAATCCTGGCTACGCCCATGCCATGGGGTCATCGGCTGCCCCTGAAAACTACGTTCTTCTAAGAACAACTTTTTTCATTATGAACCAATCTTAACCCATAAATATGTTCCTAGCAAAGCCTAAAAAAATATTCAAGAACGAATGCAATCGGAACACTACGTCATAGGGCTGTCATACAAACCAAACCCTGGAAATTATTTTCCTCTAAGACAAACTTTTTTCTTTATGAACCATTCTTAACCAAACTTCACCTAAATGTGTGAACATTACGTCATAGGGCTCTCATACAAAACAACCCCCAAATATTAGGTTCTTGTAAGGAAAACTGTTCTATTTTTGAATGTTAACCAAAATTCATCTAAATGTGTTCCTGGATTAGCCTGAACCCATCCAGGAACAGATGGAATCGGAACACGTCATTGGGCTGCGGTAGAATTAGAAAGTGTTAACGCAAAAGAAGTTTCATTCAAATGTGACGGGTATTCAGTGGGGCGGTAGAGGCAAAAATTCAAAAAATGTATACTATTGGAGCGCTTTTGTGAATGATTTATCGAATAGTAAACATTTTGAAGTTTCTTTCTGCAAAAAAATCGGACTGATATCTGTCACAGTATGAAATCAGCGGCTCTCAAAGTGTAGAGAATTGATTTTGCAGTTTCTGCACATTTTTCGATAAACAAGTTTCAATGAAAACCCTGACTATAAATTCGTATAAAACTTTGTTTTATGATTTTATTTTCAATTTTTAGGTTATAATAAAAATGTTAGCAAAAAAAAGTAAAAAAAAAATTTTTCGAAAAAATTTAAATTTAATTTTAATCATTGAAGGTCAAATTGACCCTAACTGGATTTTTCACATTGAGTTTTAACAACTACCTCCACGTGCCTCCAAGGGTCTCTTTATGCTACATTATTCCAGAAAGTCTCAAGATGACTAATATGTAAGAATCATAATCCCATAGAACCCCAGGCTACTCTTATAGCCGATTTTGTTATGTCATGTTCGCTGTTTTAGACACGATTTTTGAATATCTACTGTAAAATATGTTGGGTCCCTTTGAACCGAAAATAGCCGTAGTTTTCATCCTATTGAACTAGTTGTTAGTATAGAGTATAAAGGGACTCTGTCTTGGCGTTCAGCCAAAATTTAGCCCCTCCCTTCCCCCGGGGAGGGGCTATGGACGTGTCGGTTTGAAAAGTTCTAATAGGTGAATCAGGCGTGTCCTTGGTGGGAGCAACTCAATTTTTGGCAAAAGTCAGCTTCATTTTATTAAGAATATTTCCCTAATTGATCCTGGCTCAACTAGCATTTCTTTCAGAGTTAAAGTAAAAAATGTAAATGTCAAAAAATGATAATATCCCATTTTATTTTTTGGTCTAGGGTATAATTTATCCAAATACGATAAGTCAATTGTTGCAAAGGTAATTTTTTGTAGTTTCATGTGTCCTCAAACCATTTTGCTGTAACTTTTACAGTTTTTGAAACAATTAAGAAAAACTGAAAAATGATCCTCTCTCCCCCCTTAAAATCGAAATAACTTCAAAACGGCTGATCCTATCTGCGTGAAACCTATTCCATTCGATTTAGGATTACATTACATTAAAATTGACATGTTTTTCTCGTTAGCAAATGATTTTTTCAGTGAGTCGCTGATAGAAGGCACAAAAGTCAAGTTAGGTAGTGAAAAAATTCTGAAAGTTTCAGTGAGTCCTATACATACGAGAGACACTATACGCTCATTCCTTTTGAACTGATCAGGTTAACATCCCTTAAGAAACAATTTTGGTACGAAACCACATTTCTTATGAGGCAGAGTATCTTGCTCCTTTTGATTGATTTGCTTCCGAAATTTATTGTATGATGTTGCAAAATTCCTTAATTTCATTGCAATAAGACTGCAAATTTCGGAAGCGGTTTGAACCCCCAAAACCCCTACGTAGGATCGCCACTGTTCGCGTGAAATAAATGGTGGACTGTTCTTGGATTCCATGCTGTGTGTGCGATTCCCCACCAGTGGGGCGCGCCCCTTCAGGGGGGCGGGGGGTGAAAATTGACCAAAGGAGGCGCAGGCACTGATCCAGATATCATATCATAAATACATTGCAACAGAACATGGACCACGATTCATTCTATAACAGTGGCGAATTTAAAACAATGAATTGTGAAAAATGAGACAGTACCAATGTAGGCAAAATTCACAAGGCAGTCGTGTAGATATCTTTTCGGAGAGAGAAAGACCATTTTGTAAGATCCCGAATACTTTTTTCGACTATAAAATTTATGTATCGATTACACTTCAAAATAGCAACTGTGCAAACTTTGGTGAGAGAAAAGAAAACAATTTCGAAAAAAAATTCCTGAAAATATTAACCGCTCCGCAAAAATTGTCAAGCTACATCGATAATTTTAGACTCTTTATAACGGTGAGAAATCCACAGTATTCCAGTTTTTGTACAAATTTTTGCTAATATGAGGGGACAATTGGATTAAATCATACACACGAAAATTTGATTTGCGTTCAAGTTACTGGCAACATATCTTTCAACTTTGGAAATTTCTACAATTTTTTTATATAAAAGCTAGTTCCCCGATTAGCTTTGTAGTAGTTCTTCGTAATGAATTTAATATTATTTATTAATCTAATTTTAACTTCTAAGAAAAGAAAAGAATTAGAGATGCTCAAAAAGTGGAAGTCTAGCAGCATTTTCTGTTCATTCGCATAAACGACTCTTGGGGAAAAGCTTTCCTAAAACGACCTTTTAAAACTGAACTGAACTGAAGTGAACATAAAGTCAGAAAACAACTCTTCAACTAGTGTTGATGTCCCATTTCAGAAAGGCTTACATGTGCCGCCATACCGATCCAATGTGAACAAGTGAATGAACCAGAATGGTAATGCAGGCTGTAGTGCCTTTTATTCCAGTCATATTATAGCATTTCAAATAGAAAAAAATAGAGTAAGACTAATTTTTGTTGTTTTTGAATCAGTGGGCTCCCAGGAATGTAAAATTCATTTGCTTTAAAAAAATTTGATCGGAAAGGTCCCATAAAGGAAAAAAAGGATACTCTTTAATCCTTGACAGGAAGTCGGCATGCAGGGTATCATATCAAAGGGGACGTTGAGTACATTATATATCCGGTGTTTGTTTCCTGTTTCAAGGACCCTCAACGGAATAAATCGAAAATAAAATAAATGGAAAATGGTCGTGTTTCCCGGGAATAATTCAAGTTGTCACTACTTTTATCACTATCTATATTAGCTGACGATTCTACTCCTAAACTTGTAAAGAAAAAAATTGATCGGAAAGCTCAGAAAAGGGACATAAAAGGACACTAATTGCATACCTTAATCGAACGGGGGCATGCGGGGTGTGATACCCAAGAGGATGTCAAGTAAATTCCATATCGGCCATTTGTTACTTGTTCCAAGGACCCTCAAAGGAGAAAATTAGGCTCAAACGAAAATTTTTCGTGTTTCCGTATTTGTATCTAAAACCATAATTTTTCATTTAAGCCCGAATTAAATTGAAACAGGAAACAAGCACCGGATATACAATACACTCGACGATCAAAGAGGACTATGATATGACACCCCACATGCCCACGTTCGATCAAGGTGTGTGATTAGTGTCCTTTTATGTCCTTTTTCAGAGCTGTACGATCAACTTTTTCCTTAGAAAATTTAATGGCAGAATCTTCAGCTGTTATGTATAGATTCTGAAAACTGATAAAAGTAGTCACAACTTGAATTAATTATTCTCGTAGTTATGGCTTTTGAAAGATACACGGGAAAAACGAAAATTTTCCATTTCAGCTCGATTTATTCCGTTGAGGGCCCTTGAAACAGGAAATATACACCGAATATATAATCTACTCGACGTCCCCTTTGATATGATGACACGCATGCCGACCTCCGGTCAAGGATTAAAGAGTATCACTTTTTATCCTTTTTGGGACCTTCCCGATCAAATGTTTTTTTTAGGAAAATCAGTGTTAGATTCCTGGGAGCCCACTGATTCAAAAACAACAAAAATTAGCCTTACTCTAGTTTTTTCTATTTGGAGGCCTGAATTGGGATATTTTGATTGGACTATTTGTCGACATGCTTTGAAATTTGAGTACATTTTCAATTGCAGTTGTGAAAATGGATTTATCAATCTCGACAGACGAGGAGAAGCCACGTGCTTTTAGATCTCACCTGATTACTAGCGTTGGTTCTTAGAGTGGTTGACCCTTTAAGAACTGTTTGACCCCATATGGCTCTTCTGTCTTTTGATTTTAGTGACTATACTATTTTTGTCAGAGTCTACGAGGTGTCTCGTGGGATATTATTTCCAGCCAGGGTATTCGTAAAATGCGCCACGCTGTAGAAACCGATTACCGAAAATTTCCATTTTTGTAGTTTTGTTACTGAATACGTTTCACTTCCACAAGAGTTTTGTAAAGCTTTCAAAGAAGCTGAGCCGATCCGTGCGAAATATAGTACGTTAAAAAAAGTTTCTCCACATTTGTTTGTATTCGAAATATAATTTCATGAACTAATAAAATATATCTTTCGTGATGGTGGGACATTACAAGTCAGTTCACTTTAATCTGAGGTTGGTGTTGTGCTATGTCATCGTAAACAAGCGTTTTGGAGTCGCCTTACGGCCCTGGGCGCATCCGTCCTAGAGGGTCGTGACGGAGGTGAAGTGGGACGTGAGGTTGTTTCAAATTTTGATGTCGTTTCTGCTTTATGGAAGATTGTTTTCAAAGACTACAATAATTGTGATTGCGATTTTATAAATGTCAGGTTGATTTGGTGTTTTCTTGGATAAAACCCGATTTTTTGGTTAATATTTGCAGAGCCGAACTACCGTTTTGTCTACGGTCGCCCGTTTATGCCCGATTCAGATGACCTCACAGTCGTGTAAGGAAATAGATCAGAAGACAGATCATTGGGTACGTCCACACATGTGCGCTTTCGTCTTCCCTATCGTCTCCAAGCTCCGTTTCCACTTTCAACATTGAACTTGTCATTGATTGCATCAAGTGAACAGAAAAGATGAATGTCACATTTGTTCATCATTCGTCGAGGGATATTTATCGCGACTCGTTCAGAACGCGTAAATAATTACTTCTTTTGTTAAAATTATGAAAAAAGTTTTGTGTTTTGTATGACCAGGAATAGATTCCGCAAGACTTCTGTTCATTTTTCAAAATCGAAATTTAATGTCAACACATTTCAGCACTTATCCCAGCGCTAAGAAATGAAAACACTCTTTTCTCAAGTCACAGACACATAAATGCCGATCAATTTTAGTTCACAATCTTTGCACACAGCAAATTTTAAAAATGTTGAAAGAGAAAACGATAGCAAACCCGACTTCAGTGGGTTGCAATTCTCCATCCATTCCTCTTCGATTTTGACATAATCAACTTTGGTTACCACTGACAAGATTGAATTCCTCTTTTCCCAAGTTTCAACTGTCAAAATGACGAAGACGAACGAACATTGAAAATGTGTGGACAGGCACATATGCTGCTGAAGCAATGCTTCATGGTAACCTACTAGCCTTTTTGATCATGGACCATCTGGTCTATCGAGAAAAAGTGGCTTATTCCGTTTAGCGGCACGAGCCCATAATCACAGCTACTATAATAATTAGGCGCAAACACTAATTTTGTCTTTTCTCCCATTTGCTTCAAGGACGAAGTTTGGGGTTTGCTCAATAGGACCGAAACCAGTTTGTGCGGCTAGGGTCTCTGGCTGGCGAAAACTACGAAGATACACAATTCTTTAAGCTAATCCTCACGTCAATGGTATGTGCTTTTAAAGGCTAAAAGAGGAGGATCTGGTGCTAAAAAATATATCGGGATCTACGGTCACAAACAACTAACAATTTTCATCCGCTGTGCCGCCACCTGAATTGAAAAAAGAAGTCGTCTCAACTCCATATTTCGCTGATCACTAAAATTTTTAATGCGACCAACGCCATCTAGATATACAAGCCAGATTATCAGCTGATTAAAATGAATCTCTCAGTGGTCATGAATTCCAGCAGCACGTATTACAACAATAGCAACAATAGACAATAGACTCGAGTGGAACTTAGGTTTCTGCAGTTCGGTCTGTATATCTAGATAGCAGTGCTGCGACAAAACTGTCTGAGTACTGAGTACCATTTTCGGACGGGCTTTTGATCCATTAATTAAACATTTTTTTCCTTTTCCAATAAAAAAAAGGTCTTGACCAAAGATCATCCATCTTTCCATACCCTTTAAAAAAAAACTATCTAGGTACATCATCTAGCTAATCTAAATCAATTAAATGACTTCGTTTATAGAATATCTGTTTTGAATATTCTAATTTTACTCTCTGGGGTTTTTCATTCTGTTAACACCTCCATCGCAATTTTTCACCTCAATATGACCACATGCAACATTGCTTTTGAGCTTTTCACTTTTCATCCCCTTGTTTAAAACCACTTGCTTGGCAAAAAAAAACAAAACAACAGAACAGCCTCCTGCTGCCAACGCAGCTGATTTCATTCATACGAAAGGTATATTTACCGCTTACTTTATTATTTTCCAACATTTTGACGAAAACATATTGATGGCAATCAAATTGAAGTGAATCGCTCGATTTCAGCACCACGCTGGCTATCGGAATTTGTTTAACTTCCACAAAAATTTCGACTGAATAAAATATTTGCTGGAATAAGAAATCCCGCTGGGATTATTTAGGATATGCGCTATTTCCTGTAAATATGTGAGTGGTGTACAATGTGTGTTTGATCGTGAATTTCTTTCTTTCGTCACTATTATTTTTTTTTTGTTCTTATTTGAGGCTTTACGGATTTAGATTCTGTAGAAAAATAAATTAGATTTTTGTGTGCATTATAGAATATACGAGTAATACATAATACTACCTGTTCTCGTAAAAAAAATTAAAAAAAAATAATTAACTGGTTAATTTTTTTTTTTAATTTTGCTTCTTTTTTTTTTTAATTTTGCAGAGAGCTCGAACCACGCATCAACAATCGGTGTGTACTAAATTTCCGAATCACACCATTCAATTTTTCTTCTTTTGTTACAAAATACCAAATTCCATTTTGGAACCTTCAGGACGTAAACATATTATGAATATCAAAGAATTATTGACCGAAACGACCACGACGAAGTCGTGTAAACAATCACTTTAATCAACTCACTTTGAAAATTGCCCCCAGCTGTGTTAACGTATGGTCCAGGTCCAATTTATTAATCGAATAACGCATTAATGATATTTTTTCGTTTCGCAGGCATGCACAATAAAAGACTTCTTAGACTCTTTACGGCACCAAGGCACTTAGATTACATACAATTTATCTATCCTTGCTGAGATCGATTTCGCAGGTAATTGTAATAATAATATTAATTCTCAGGTCACGCACTCGATTATTTAACATAGGATTGAAGTGGTAGCACATAGACAGGCTTGGATTATTATCAGAATTACCATGTAGCAGGAATCTGGTAGGACGCCCGAAGAAATGAAGTTGATTTAGTTTCTTGAGATTAGCCATAAATGGTTTTTTTTTCCGAAAACGATTAAACACAAATTTTAAAACATTACAATTACAAAAGTCTGGCTTTGAATCTTATTAACCAGTGTCACGCATTTATTGGTAATCTGTTCAATAAATGCCTGAATTTTATAGATCATAAAAAGAGTCCACCGTTTTTTTTTTATGGAAAATGGTAACACTTCAAGTGGATCCAAAAAAAGCACCACCCTCTAATTATTGAATAATATTTGATTCAACAATACAGTTCGACTCTTGGCAAGAGGCAAGACAATTTCCCATTTGTTTCTTCAATTGTATATGGCCAAAATGCATTAAATGCCGCTGAACATGCAAACAGTTGAAATTTAACTAAATAATATTATATTTGAAGTTTTTTCGTTATTCCTATCTTTGTATAGATTTAATTCAATTACACATTTCCGCAAGCAATTAAGATTGATTGTTCGATTATTATATGAGTTTGAACGTTGGCTGCAAAGTAATATTTTTTTTGATTTTGATACTTTAAATGTTTCCCAACAGGTGGTCCGCGGACCGAAAGTGATCCGTGAGGTGAGAGACCCGTAAGTGGGAGAGATACTATGGGGACTATTTTTGAAAAAGGAGTATTTAATTGGGATTACTTAAAATAATAGGAATGAGCTTTGAAAAATATTATAGTGGATGGATGGATGGTACTTTCGTTACTAGGTGTGAAAATGCGATGTGTGCAGAGTTAAGTCGCATAAAGCTCCGTGGTCTCAGTCTATATTTTACCGGTGATTTTAGTAAAGCAGTGAATTTTTTGTGACAATATTGTCTGGACCCAATTGTTTTCACTTCTCAAATTAATAATTCTCAGTGGCGGCACAGCGCAGCGCCATAATATTCTCAATCTTTCGTTTGAAAAGGTTAAAATTAATCCGGTAAAACCGCATTCAATGAATTATTATCTGACAAAGTTAGGCGCCCTTAACTCTCAAAGTTAGGTGTGTCTGTCCTGTTGTAAAGAATGTTTGTTTCGACAAAGCATATGAAGAGTCTGCTTAAAATTATTTCAAGACGCCGCGGTCACAGAAGAGGAATGAGGTGCTTTCTTCTGATGTTTCCAACCATTGTTGTCATAAGTTGTCCACTTTGCTGTCGTTAGAAAAATAATAAAAATTCTAAAACCTTGTAAAGTAAAAATGCTAAATTCCCTTCACGGGCCCCCAAGGCCGAAAATATAAAGAATAGATCCTGTTCTTTTTAAGACATTTATTTTTATTAGTTTGCAAGGCAATAGGCAAACCAGCTGCAGAATCTAACATAGAGACAAAACATTCCGTAAAATTTTTAAAATTTTTGTGTTCGGACTTAAAGCGGGGGCCCTTTCTTTATGCAGTCAAATTTCCGATTTAAATATTTGAAATCCCACTGTCACCATGAATGTTTGTGTTTCAAATTCAATGTTTCACTTCAACATCATGTTGACGATTTTCCATTCCAAATTGGCAAAGTTTAAAATCATGTTGACGAATTTCCATGTCAACTTTACATATTGTCAAATGAACTTCCAGATCAAATTGACGGATTTACATTTCAAACTAGTCTTGATTTGTCAAGATATTCGTCAAAATGTGATATTATTTGTATCGGAAAATCATTCACAATATTTTGAAATTCGTCAATTTAACATGGAACTTCGTCACTAGTACATGAAAAATTGTCAATTTTTGATGAAAATTCGTCAAAATCATTTTTAAATTTGCCATGGAAATTCGTCAATTTGGAGCATGTTTGTGTCAATAGTTTTACCTTTAGGAGCTATTGACACTTGAACTTAATCTGGCCAGATTACTTAACTTGCGGAGTGATGAATTTCAAATTGTATGGAATTTGACAGCTCAAATTAAGTACTATGGATACTGGAGAGCCGCACCTTTACAATGGGCATATTTTTGCAAAAAATTCAATCATCAGAGTAATCAGTAAACTATGAAGAAAATGTCTCACAAGCTTATCGAGTGGGGATTTGTCTAAATATCAGCTTTTCTGGGTTTTGGTCACGAAAATATTGAAGAGATATAAAGGTTCGACTTGTAAAAAAGTGCTTACCTTAAAATGTGTAAAATTGAGCTATTGGCTGCATTCAGCGAACGAAAAATGTAGCAGGAAAATAAATAAATAAATAACAGGCGCGACAATCCAACATTGGACTAAGGCCGCAGGATGTGTTAGTGACATCCTATTTCCGAAATCTTATCTGCTTTTTGTTGAGGTAACGAGATCAGCATCACGCTCAGCAGTGTAATTTATCCCCATAAATGGGTACTGGTGTAACACCTGAGTGAGATCATAGTCCGCCACAAGCTCGTGAGTTCGAAAAACACCATGATCCATGATGAGATTCGGACCCATGACCCTGGGTACCGAAGGTGCGCGCACTAACCGCTAGACCAGCCAGAGACTGAAAAAAGACTGGAAATGCTACAAGAATTACCCGCCACCGACCTCTTTCTCCGCTGAAAAGCCTTCATTTGAAATGAGAATCTAATTTTAAGAGAGCTAGCAGGAAAGCTCTCTTAAAATTAGATTCTCATTTTAAATGAGGACTTGAGGTCGGTGGCGGGTAATTCTTGTATCATTTCCAAACTTTTTCCAGTGAATTTCGGCCGCTGAATGCAGCCATATTGTGATCGAGCTCGTTGAGTTTTTGAATACTGAAAGAACAGGGACTACTCCGTCATTGAAAATACACTGCGCGACAAATGCTTAGGTTCACTCATATTTCCTTCCATGAAACGGTAAAATAAAAGCTTACTTGTTCAAGAAATGTTATTTTCGGAACTATTAAATATCACAAACAAAATGAATGGTCTGAATCCCCACAGAACATTTTCCTAAAATTACAGAAATTTATTTCATTCAAAGAGTTAATTTCCAGTGCGACAATTGCTTAGGTTCAGGGACGATTTTACCGTTTTACATAATGATTTTGCTGAAAAATATCTCAGAAAAGTATGAAAGAGGATAAATACAAAAAACAAGATCGTTTCTTGTAATTTAATAGTGTGTATTACCGCCATTTTTATTTATAATTTCATAAAGCCTTCGAGGCAGGGAATCGTATAATGAATGCAGCACGGATATCGGTATTTAGCCACCCCCAAATGTTTTCTATTATGTTAATGTCAGGGGAGTTGGGCACCCAGTCTAACAAAGTCACATTTTCCTCCTCAATAAACGATTTAACCACCTTCGCTGTATAAATGGGGGCAAGATCATGTTGCAATATCCAGGGATCGCCTCCGTACATGACATTTATCTTAGGGATTTCCTTTTCTAAGAGATGTTGATAAGATGAACCCGTTTGGCGACCTGTGGGATGACCAAGTCGATAGTTCCATGATATGATATGGCTTCCCATACTGTAACGGAACCTATTCGGGAGTGATGGCGTAACATGTATATAGGTTCCTTCCTAATATCATGATATTAGTAGCAGAACCCATCTCGACCGTCCACACAAAACCGTTTTTCATTCGTAAATATTGCCTGCCTCCATTGTGATGTCTAGTTCATGAATCTTGAGGCGAATTCCAGGCGCTGTAGACGATGTTGCGGGGTTACGGCTGTTTTTTCTTTAACCGTAAACGTTTCAAACATGAAGAAGATCTAAGAACTCGTTGGATTGTCCTTACACTTGCTGATAACACCAACATCTCGCCAGTAAGAGGTGAATTCGAGGCTTCTCTTAAGAGGCGTTGCCTTGATGCACCGGAAATCGCTTTTTTCTGCCTCCTGCGTATCGTGGGCCATTATTTTCACTATCTCGTATAAAATTATCAACAACGTTCGAGCTCCGCTGAATCCGTATTGCACTTTATCGGTTTGAATATCCTTCTTGCTTTAGTATGGAAATTGTCGACTTTTTCTCGGCAGAAAATTGCTTTCCTTTTGACATTATCCACTCACAGTGTACAACGCATCTCTCCACAAACACTTCTCACCACGACGGGATAACTCTTTAAGTAAGTGAACCTATACAATTGTCGCAGTGGAAATTGCGATTTTCATTTTAAAAAATTCCGTTAGACATGCGAGTTGCCTGATAGAATTGCACTATTTACTAAAATAACCGTTAATAGTATAGTGACTTTAGCTCTAGACCCAAACATCCAAAAAAAGAGCTGACTTTTGATGCCAAATCCTTCTATGGCCTGACCGCATTACGCAGTAAAATGTTAGACTTTTTTGCGCGTCACATTTGGGGGGGAGGGGGTGGCAAAAGGGTGAAATTATGATTTTTCGCAAATATCTTGTTAACTGTAATATTTACAGCAAAATGTTCTGAGGACGATTTAAACTACACAAAATTTCCTTTCTAATGATATATTATATCATATACCTTCTCTTGGCAGATTATATACTAGACCTTAAAACATTTGGTGTAATTTAAATTTTTTGATAGTTACATTTGGCGCTGTAGCCCCTGAAGTAATTTAATTGGAGCCATGGTAATTGGGATAACTATTCCTAACAATATATAGCTGTCCCACACGGAGACTCAGGCTGCCCCGACAAAGCATTCCCCTATACTCCCTATTAACATTTAAAAAAAAGACATGCCTGTAACTTTTCGCCAAATCACAGCAGGCGGGAAAAATTCTGGTAAACGTTAAGGCTAAGTCCCATTAGACCCTCCACCAAATATTACTTCGATCGGATTAAAACAAAGGGTACCTTCCATACAAAATGACCGGAAAATTGCCTACGAGCAAAACTTTAATTTTGGTTGACTTGTTCCATTATTTCTTAATAAACTAGTGGCATTGAATTTGAATAATTTGTATGGGAGGTACCCTTTGTTTTAATCCGATCGAAGTAATATTTGGTGGAGGGTCTAATGGGACTTAGTCTTAACGTTTACCAAAATTTTTCCCGCCTGCTATGATTCGGCGAAAAGTTACAGGCATGTCTTTTTTTTAAATGTTAATATGGAGTATAGGGGAATGCTTTGTCGGGGCAGCCTGAGTCTCTGTGTGAGACAGCTATATATTGTTAGGAATAGTTATCCCAATTACCATGGCTCCAATTAAATTACTTCAGGAGCTACAGCACCAAATGTAACTATCAAAAAATCTAAATTACACCAAATGTTTTAAGGTCTAGTATATAATCTGCCAAGAGAAGGTATATGATATAATATATCATTAGAAAGGAAATTTTGTGTAGTCTAAATCGTCCTCAGAACATATTGCTGTAAATATTACAGTTAACAAGATATTGGCGAAAAATCATAATTTCACCCCTTTGCCACCCCCTCCCCCCCAAATGTGACGCGCAAAAAAGGCTAACTTTTTACTGCGTAATGCGGTCAGGTCATAGAACAATTTGGCATCAAAAGTCAGCTCTTTTTTTGGATGTTTCGGTTTCATCATTTTTTCAGCTAAAATCACTATACTATAATTGAGAGAGCATTATTTAAAAATTATTTCCGATCAGAGGACATAGAAATTATATAATTTTAAAGAAAAATATCCATGAACCTAAGCATTTGTCGCGCAGCGTATGTTCACAATGTTGTGGATCTACTTGTCGAAAGATCGTTTATTAAATCAACAAGTTTTTTAGGAAGCATAAAATCCAGAAATACCAATATATGCTAAACCCTTCTGTCCAGATATCGGATCAGTCGATTCTCCAACAGGATGCATTTTTTTTTTGGAGGAACTCTACCAAATTTCATCTCAATCTATAAAATTCGCCATGGATACGCCATCGACTTAACTTAGCCAGGTTCGTCAGAGCTGTGAGCTAGCTGACTTGATCCTCAAATTTAGGGTTAAAACTTCTAGTCTAGGATCAATGGCAGTTATATAAAACAGGCATGTAGGCGCACTTCTCGAGGTGGTGTTTTTTTTAGTAGCTTCTATTTAGCTTAGTGATAAATAGTCATAAAGGACATGTAGATGATCTTTACAAGTTTTCCAGTATATTTATTCAAATTAATTTTTTGTCTGAAATTATAAAATGTTGGAACATGCTCTTGCTCATTTTTGGACTTCTGTAAATGCGATTTCCGTCAATATTTACTGCGGTTAAAAAGCCGTACGTGGGGGCCCACTCCAATTTCGGACGAGAAATTCGGAAAACGTTACGCCACTGGTTTTGATATTTAAAGGTGTCCGGTGCCCCACTAGCGGGTCACTTTTGTACATATGACGATCCAGTTCCGGAAGTACCCACATTTAAGTAAAAAAAAAAAATAGATTAGCATTACCCTTTGCGGAAGTAACTGTTTTTCGTAAACCATATAATGTCTGTCAAATGCATCCTGTGATCCACTGTACTTTCTTTCTGGCCGCCTAGTGCCGCACACACACGGAATCCATGGATCCAACGAAACTCCATAAAAAAAATTACAGCTGGGCAAGTTCAAGTTGTCATTTTTTATATGAAGTTTCGTTGGATTCGTGGTATCTAAATTCATTACTTTTTTAAATTCTTCGTTCTGTCAAAATCATGGATTTTCACGAATTTTGACCGAACGAAGAATCCAAAAAATGGATTCGGATTCCTCTTACGGGGATGTACAAAGTTTATTGTTTTTTGTTACCATGTACTTTATTAAAGCACTAACAATTGTGATTTTAGTAGTAACATTTTCCGGAAACAGATAAAAAATAAAAATTGCGGCGAATTCGTTCTTTTTGGAGTATAATGTTTAATAATAGGCTTGTTTTTATACCCTATACCCATAAGATGGTATAGGGTATATTGTTTTTGTTACGCCGATATTATGTAACACCTCAAAGGAGCCACCGGAGGTATGGCAAAGAATATATATAAATGATCAGGGTCGCTCCCTGAATCGAATAAGCCATGTCTGTCTGTCTGTCCGTGTGTCTGTCTGTTAGCACGATAACTCCCGAAATAATAAACCTAGCGGTTTGAAATTTTGGTAAAATGTTTGTTTTGCTAAAATCTTGGACGGTATTGAAAATGGGCCAAATCGGACAACGGGTTCTCCTACCTCCCATACAAACTACCCCTCCTTGATATTTTAATTTGGCCATAACTTTCAGAAACTTCTCCCTACAAACAGATCCCCTAAGTGCTTAGGAGATCTGTTTGTAGGGATAAGTTTCTGATCCGTAACGGCCGGTTGATTTCAAATTAAAGGTAATGTTGCGCGAACGTTGTGTTTTATAACCTCACCCATTAACGCCAAATATAAAATTTTTAATTTTTAAACTCTAAACTACTAAAAATGTATGTGTATGTCTATTATTTTGCCTTTTCAATATTTTTTCTAACATATTTAAAATGATTTTTTTTTTACATATAGAAAACGCCGGAAGTTATTAAAAACAGATTTTTGTATAATACGTTATTATATTTGAATGTTGTATCCAAAATGCTAAAAAACTATAGCCGATTATTTTATATGACAAAACATCTAAAGAGCTGAAAAAATGAACCAAATATCGCAATTGACCTTATATGCGTCTGACAGACGTACCTGTACCTGTGATCACAACTAATTCTTATGCCAGTGACGCAACGGGCTAAATGCAGAATTTTAGTAAGTGAAGTTCGCATCTAATTACTATAATTAAGTTATCAATTTAAAAAACGGATCTCGTAAATCGTTTTAAATTTTCATAATTCATTCATAGCCAATTTCAGCACTCAACCCAGTCAATTTCTGAAGACCACTCGAAAATTAATTAACCTCTCGTGGATCCAATCATGTTTGTAAACACCCAACGAATACCGCGGCAAACATATTTGTTAATTGTTACAAAATTAATTAAATACAATGTGTGTCCAAACCATTTTGAAGGAAATATATCGTGGCGTTAAGATACTTACAAGTGGTTTACTTTTTTATCCGGTCACATTTCACCGCGCATTTGGTCCGTAAATTTTAAAGTCGACCTCCTACATTAGCGCCTTTGGTAATTAGATGCTTAGCTCAGCCGACAAAATAATATGATCTGACCCAATCTTCGAGTTGAGTGTGACACATGTCCCTGCATGAGAGGTTCATAAAACCATAAACTCATAATAAGACGCCTTCAAGAAGCATCCTTGAGCGGCTTGAAGAATCCAGATTGCCCGTCATTTGGTCGACATTTGTCAATACCAAGTGTTACGCGTTGATCATGCCGATTCCTTTCGTGGGATATAGGAAGAACGTACCAGCACAGCAAGAAAATGTTGGGATATCACCATTCACCAAGATGTGGATTATGACATGGTCACATGTTGTGTGTATTATATTCTCTACCACTTCAGTTTCGATCGGATAAATGTACCAAATGTTCACCAGACCCGCGGACTACGACAGATTTCGGGCGGATCCCATCAGCCAAAAATGTTCGTACTATGGGAGTTCACATGTGTACGGTAAACTGATTCAGGAAAACCTCCAGACATGTAGCTTTTCCATGTTCAAGTGTTTCGATATCGATAACAGACAATTTTCGGCTTTCACGCGACACGAGAAATCAAATGCGCCAAATGTGTTCACCATTCCGCGGCTAATTTCAATTGGGATTGTGCATTGGGAAAATTTTCAGAGGATTTCTGACTTTCTCAAGTGTACAAAGGATGCTCAACATATGATACAAATGATTCAATTTCATTCAGTAGTTGCATTGCATATCGCGGACAGTTTCAAACAAGCATTCCCCGAAGAGGAAAATCTCGATATTTTGTATGTGGATACCACATGACAAATAGTGAAATTGAGATTTGTAGGGATATCAGTGTCGCCAGACGTTGGCGGCTTCCCGGTACAAAGAAAGCCAACTCATGACAAATACTGTTGATTTAGAAGTTTTTGATTAACCCATACTGATAGGGCTATTCGTCATTATAGTTTGAAAAGTAGAAAATTTTATATTTGTTGTGAAGTAATTTAAGTGAATTTAAAATAAATCTTTCTTAATATTTTTGGCAAATCCGTTCAACTGACATAACTTTCTATTAATTTAGCTACTCCTAAATGCAGCACTTGAGAATCCGATTGTACGGTGTGCAATATCTTCACAGGACATTTGGACACTTTTCATCTTGCTTTAATAGATCGTGACTGAAAGTTCAGTATCATTCGAGAATCTTCTCATCAGTTTATTCACAGCCATGGGCGTAGCCAGGGGGGCAGGGAGGGGCGGTCGCCATTTTTAGGGTTTTTTAGAATTTTTTCAAAAAACCCTTATAAAATCGATTTTGTCCGTCCGTCCGTCCGTCCGTCCGTCCGTCCGTCCGTCCGTCCGTCTGTTCACTAAATAACTCGCGAACGGCTCAACCGATTGTCATGAAATTCGGTATGAATGTGTAGAATGATTACAGTCTTTGGCACAAATACCTTAGAAGTTGGTAGGAAGAAGATAACAGGGTGTCCCGAACGTTTGAAAAGAGTCGACTTTTTTAGTTTTTATCGGAGATTAACGTTTGGGTATTTAAATCAAAGATCTAGACGAGTAAATCTCACATCAGTTAAAATTTTCCTGTTTCGAGTAACAGTAAAAAAGTTATTGGCGTTTAAAGTTAAACTTCCTTTTCGAGCTCCGTTTTTCTAAACCGTTATAAGGATCGATATGAAACTTTGCACAAAGATTGGCCAGTATGGCCTTATATACGTTAAATATTAAGACTGTTGACTTTTGCTAAGGAAAAGTAAATAACAGTAAATTTGTAAAATTTAAATTTGTTCGTATGTAGCCCCTCTTAGGTTTCCAAATATGAAAATTCTGCTAAGGGTTTTTAGAAAATTACACAGGGAATATGTCTACGAATTTTCATTCGAATAACTGTATCCACACCGGAAATATAGCCAAGTAAGTATTTAGTAAGGGCCTTTCACAATACAAGGGAAGCCTCTTAAGCATTTCTTCAATGCATATCTTTTAACTTGATGAAACAATCTACATGAAATTAAGTGGAAACGCATAGAATGGTAATAGTGTTTGCCACAAATATTTTTGAAGTTTGTAGGACCAAGTTAACAGGGTGTCCAGAAAAAGCTGCAAAAGTATACTTGTTCAATACTCATAGGAAAGCTTGCGTGGGCTCTAATGTCAGAGGGGACACAATGGAATCATTTCATATAAGTTGGTTTTCCTTGATTTAAAAAACAGTAACAGTAGATTTACAGCTAATAATTCAGTTCATATATAATGCCAAGCCATCCCTACGTTTGCTGAGTTTCTTTTTGCTCAAAGGCCATCAGAAATCTGAAATCGAAAAAATCCTGTAGATTTGCCTTGGAGTACTTTTATACAGACTGGGTAAATAGTAAATCTATTTTTGGATTGGTCTAATTAAAGGCGGAACAGAATGAAAGGCGCTAGCCTTTCATTCTGGAACGCGTTTATTTAGACCAATCCAAAAATAGATTTACAGGAAGCATTTCATTAATGTTGTGCACAATTCTTATCTATTGCTTATAAAATATATGTACAAAAAATATTCACTATGCATCAAAATTCTAAAAAACACTTGTATTGCGGGCGCAGCCCTCTGTACGCCGGTATTTTTTTAATTATATCAACGTTAAGTTTTTATTTATTTCATTTTTAGTTTTAGTGGTTTATATTTCGGGCCAAATAACATTGAATTAAGAAAATTTCATTTGTAAATCAATTTCCTTACAAAATTACTCAAAATCGATGTTTTTCCATTCTAAATAAACTACCGATTGAAAATCTGTCAATTTTTATATATATTTTGAGAAAGGGTGATTTGTATCAAAGTTGAGCTTCGTCGAATCGACGAAGCATGACCTTTCCATACTAAAAATAAGCATTACCTTCCAGGGCTAAGGACCTTGTAAAGAACGGGTTTCACATTTCAGTGTCTTTCAAGTTCTTCTTTTTCTTCTCAGTATCGTATAGCTCCTTGTGGAGCCATGGTGCGTTAACTCGGCCCTTTATAGGCAATTTCAAGTCAACATTACATATCATTTCGGAGTGTATAAATATAATGTTGTAAGCAATATATATTTCCATTCACATGTACGGAAATTTTGGACCACGCCGAGATTCGATCTCCGGACCTCTATATTACTAGCATCGTGTGTGACTCAACCAAGTGAGCCACAGAGCGGGTCTTTCAAGTTATTAAATCAAAATTTATTTTCTAGCTGAATCATACTAGCAATAAAATTTAGCCACTGTTAATAAAAATAAAAAAATAACAGGCGCGACAATCCAACATTGGACTAAGGCCGCAGGATGTGTTAGTGACATCCCATTTCCAAGATCTTATCTGTTTTTTGTTGAGGTAATGAGATCAGCATCACGCTCAGCAGTGTTATTTATCCCCATAAATGGGTACTCGTTTAACATCTGAGTGAGATCATAGTCCGTCACAAGCTCGTGAGTTCGAAAAACACCATGATCCACGGTGAGATTCGAACTCATGACCCTGTGCACCGAAGGTGCGCGCACTAACCGCTAGACCAGCCAGACTACTGTTAATACTTTTATAAATTTAGAGGAAATCTTATTAAAACCGTTATCCATATTTCAATCAATAAAGGATGAAAGTGACAGACGAAACAAACTGATTTCGCAAGTGAAATATGCAGTCCGAGATACAAAAAATGCACTGAAAATAGACAAACTACGCTCTAAAAGGCAAATATTGGAGGCCAGTTGAATGTAATCAGAATGCAGAAGAAAATCATTCTCATCACCATTTTAAAAATTTTACTCTAAAATTAGCACAAAAATGAAATAACATGCGTGGCGTCCACCAGTAAACTAGGGCCGCAGATGTGTGACTGACATCCAATTTCCAAGATCTAAACTGCTGTTTTGTTGAGGTGTTGAGATCAACAGCACGCCCAGCAATGTTATTTATCCCGATAAATGGATACTTGTTTACAATCTGTGCGACATCATCCGTCACGTAGATCGTGAGTTCGAAAAACACCATAAAATGAATTCGATCACGGTGCGTCTGGAGTCCATGACCCTCTGCACCAATCCAACCACAGGCCACTCTAAAATTTGCTAACAATATTTCTGCGACCGAAAATTTCAACTCCTAAGATGATGGGCGTAGCCAGAGGGGCACTTGATATCCGGGATATCATGTGAGTAGCATACCACTAATCGATTAGATAATCGGACCATGCGAACTCGCGATTCGTCTATAGTCCTTGAAAACATGAATCTAACCCTTTGTGAGACACTAAGGATTTCATTCTTGGAGGATCCCTTATTTTCTGGGTTCATCATTTCATGGATTATGGGCTTAAATGGCACATTCATTCTTCTGGCTGAAACCAATGTTTAACCATTAGAATACGGGATATGCATCATGAATGTTTTTCTGGGAATTATTTAAACCCATTATACAAGCAATTAGGTGAACGAATGAATGAGACGTTTTCATGATGACTTCTAGAATTTATCTACTGTAATCACATTTTGTTAAATTTTGATAAAATATTTGTCCACACTCTAAACTAATACAGTAGCGCTTAGAGCAAGAGTGGTCTAAGTGACAAAGTATAAATACTCAGAAATTGAGGCAAACCTTTTTCGTCCTACAACTCCCTACCTGCCGATAATTATCAAATTCTCTAGGTGGATATTTTTCTATGATGATCCTAATTATCTATGAGTGTATGAAATTTGAAAGTCAGTTGTGTAATAACGGAGATATGATTGTCTTTTTGGCTTATGACCGTACATAGACCACTATTGCATAACCAAGTCAAAGTTTTTTTCTGCAAAATTGTAATAAAAGGCATACAATACGGGTTTTTATCAAAGAATAGTTGGTAGTATGATGTAATTAGTACATGTTTTAACAATTTATTTATCTTCTCCTGACTCTCCAGAATTTGGAGATTACTCTTCCTTGTTCTATTCAACATTTCCTCGTCTTGGAACAAACGGGATAGTGTGATAAAATTGGCGAAACGTATTTCAACATCTTACGGATAACGTTCGTTTTTTCTTAAGAAATTGAATAGGTATAGGCCATCAGTTCCTTTGTTTTGTTTCTTAAGAATCGCGCTTAGTCCATCAAAATTGACCACTCCAGTCTGCGACTCGTACCCCAGGCTCATCATAACACGCTCCTTGTTGTCCGGCAAATAAAAATGCATTCCAAAATTAAAAGTCCACAGTTGTCGCAAATAATAAACATCTCTAGTTTGGAGCATAGGTGTTGGAAGTAGGGATGTCAAAAACCGGACGGTTAGTCCGAAAACCGGTACTTTCAAAACGGTTAACCGGTTTTTTTCGTTTTTTTCATCCTCCCGGTTTTAACCCGGACGGTTGTTTGCCCATCCGGTTAAAACCGAAAAAAAAACTTTCCAAATTCATAAAATTTTTATATTTTCTTGATTTGTCAGTCTGTAATTCTATTGCTTGTCTTCTATGAAAAATTTTGTATTTCCGAACACTCTCCTTAGTGCTATTATTCCAAGAACCATCGCTTCGTCAAACTACCGATCCTTGCATTTTTCCTTTCCACACTGAACCAAATCGCCTGCTAAAGTAAAGAAAATACGGCTCAAATCAAGAAAAAAAGACAATAAAAAACAGCCAAGAAATATTTCTCTTCATTTGAGAATTAGTCACACTGATCCAAGTGAAATGCCATTAGCAGCGCTTTAAGGAAAAGTAACTTTGAATCAAGCAAACTTTTCTTATGAAAAAGACAAGAGAATCTAAACAAAAATAAAAAAGGAAACTTGCATCCAACCAACGTCGAACTCATAACCCCATTCTTCCCAGTGTGCTACCCACTGAACCATAGACACTTCCGACTAATCTACTTCAACGCTCCAATATAAGCTAAAGCTAAAATAAAGCTTTTCCACGAGCTTTGCATGGGAAATGTCAAAAAAAAATTTATGATCAAGCATTTGTTTACTTGAATTGAGAATAATGCTTTTTTAGGCTTGAATCTAGTTCCTATTTCTCAAAAGAAGGTCTTGAAAATAGGATCGATTCAAGAAGAAATTGTCACATTTTAAGAAATTTTGTCTAAATTCGGGAACTTTGCAAATGAGAAAAGAGTTTCTTAATTTTAGATAGCCCAATTTTTTCAGTGCAAGGAGTCGTGCGTCGTGAATGTGTATGTGTATCGGATCAGTGCATTTAGAGTCCATTGTTATAGGAAGACGAATCAGCAGTTGCTACGACGTCCGCGTCCACATTGATATCCGCGTCCACTTCAACATCCGTCGTGTCCACAAAGACTTCAACATCTACATCATAGTGCAGTCATATTAGCATTTCAAATAGAAAAAAAATAGAGTAAGGTTAATTCTTAAATCAGTGGGCTCCCAGGAATCTAAAACTCATTTTGCTAAAAAAAAATTTTGATCGGAAAGGTCCCAAAAAGGACAAAAAAGGATACTCTTTAATCCTTGACCGAAGGTCGGCATGTGGGGTATCAAATCAATGTTTGTTCAATGTTTCAAAGACCCTCAACGGAATAAATCGAGATTAAATGGAGAATTATTGTGTTTCCCGTGTATCTTTCCGAAGCCCTAATTACGAGAGTAATTCAAATTGTCACTACGTTTCTCACTTTTCCGAATCTCTAATAGCTAAAGATTCTACCATTCAATTTGCTAAGAAAAAAATGATCGGAAAGCTCTCAAAAAGGACACTAATTACAAACCTTGATCGAACGTGGGCATGCGGAGTGTCATATCAAAGAGGACGTCGAGTACATTCCATATCTGGCGTTTATTACTTGTTTCAAGGACCCTCACAGGAGAAAATTGGGATCCAATGGAAAATTTTCATGTTTCTCGTATATGTATCTTTCCAAAGCCGAAATTTTTCGTTTTAGCCCGAATTTGTCCATTTAGTGTCCTTGAAACAGGAAACAAACACCGGATATGCAATGCACTCGATGTCCTCTTTGAGATGACACCCCGCATCAAGGTTTGCAATTAGCGTCCATTAATGTCCTTTTTCAGAGCTTTCCGATAATCTTAGCAAATTTAATGGTAGAATCTTAACCTATCAAAGATTCGGAAAAGTGAGAAACGTAGCGACAACGATTATTCTCGTAGTTATGGCTTTGGAAAGATACACGGAAAACACAATAATTTTCGATTTAATCTCGATTTATTCCTTTGAGGGTCCTTGAAACAGGAAACAAACACCGGATATGTAATGTACTCGACGTCCCCTTTGATTTGATACCCCACATGCTGACCTCCGGCCAAGGATTAAAGAGTATCCTTTTTTGTCCTTTTTGGGACCTTTCCGATCAAATTTTTTTTTTAGCAAAGTGAGTTTTAGATTCCTGGGAGCTGATTCAAAAACCACGAAAAATAGCCTTACTCTATTTTTTCCTATTTGGAGGCCTGAAATGGGATATTTTGACTGCACTATATATATTGTCTAGCAATAAAACTCAGTTAACTAATTTTGAAACATTATGAATACTTCTGACAATTTTATTTGATTATCTTTTTTGTTCAACGTGTTTCTCTTTTATGGCTCCATTACACAGTCATATTTCTATACGAACATCAGCTTAACGAGTGTGTATGCATTATTTTGCTAAAATTCTAAGCAATTCAATGAAAAACCGGTTAACCGAAAACCGGTACTTTGAGCCCGGTTAAAACCGGACGGTCTAACCGTCTTTGCGAAAAAACCGAAAAAACCGAAAACCGGGTTATGGGCCGGTTTTTGACATCCCTAGTTGGAAGCATCCTTTGCATATTAAACGTCAGCAGCAAGGCTTGTTTGCTTTCAACCGATTTAGATTCTTTTTTTTTTTTTTGTTAAGCAAATCTCTAGCGTTTTGAGCGATATTTTGATGGTATCTGAGCTCACTCTGGAACTCTCATTTCTCACTTTCGGTCAAACAATCCAACTACAAACATGTAGCAAGTTTTTGCATGTATCTGAACGAGGCTTGTAAAACGAAATGTGGTATCCCGTGTTAAAAATTTTGGTATATTATGCTTTCAGGTCCCCAAAGGAAATTTTTCTTGTTCTTCTTATCGACACTAGCGACACTTATTTTACCGTCCGCCATATAGCGGACACATAGCGGAAAATATCGGAAACATCAAAAATTTCCCTTGGGGACCTGAAAGCGTAATGTACCGCTGGAGAACGAATCGATTTAAATTTAGGTATGACTATTCTCTTAGTGGTATTATAAATATCAATAACACCATTATCTATCAGACATACTTGTTAGTTTTAGATGATCGAACTAACAGTTGTCGGCATATACCGGGTGTCCCAAACCCTAACGATAACCCGGTAACTGTTGATAGCGCATTTAGTGTCCGTTATGGGAAAAATATTTAAAAAAAACAGTCGGGTTTTTCTTACAGTTATTTGTAATTAAAGAAAAATCGAAAAACGCATACACATTCTGAACTTTACAGGGTTCTAGAGGTCTTTTGATATTTTGAGTGTTGTCATTTTTGGGTAAAAAATGCCATGATATCAGGTCTTTAAAAAAATATTCTGACTTCAAGTGGGAATAATGAAGCAAACGTCATACCGTTATGTTAAATAAAAATAAATAACAGGCGCGACAATCCAGCATTGGACTAAGGCCGCAGGATGTGTTAGTGACACCCTATTTCCAAGATCTTATCTGCTTTTTGTTGAGGTAATGAGATCAGCATCACGCTCAGCAGTGTTATTTATCCCCATAAATGGGTACTCGTTTAACATCTGAGTGAGATCATAGTCCGTCACAAGCTCGTGAGTTCGAAAAACACCATGGAACACGGTGAGATTCGAACTCATGAGCCTGTGCACCGAAGGTGCGCGCACTAACCGCTAGACCAGCCAGACTACTACCGTTATGTTGCTAGGCGCCAATTTTTAAAAGAATCGTACAAGCACCTCACCTTGGCAAAAGTTGGAGAAAGTAGAGATGGAAAAATAGAATGCTTTTGGGTCAAATCACAAAAAAAAAATACTTTGAAGCTTTGTAAAAACCAAACCTCTTATCCGATTTTATTGTGATTAGTTTCATTTTTAAGTGAATTCGTTGGCTGTAATAATCATCATATTTCGCTATTTTAGCTAGTCTAGCTTTGGAGATATTGAGGTTTAAATCGTGTTAGAAAATATTTTTTTTTCAAAAATTGTCAAATGCCTGTGGTAGCTAAAGGGTTAAGAATTGGGGGCATGTCCCGTATAACATTTTTGCTAGAATTCACATGAGAAATCACAATCCGCAGCGATTATGCGGCATTTTCCGGACACCCTGTATGTGCCCATTACTATGTATTTCAGAGGATTCTTTTGTGCTCAACGATTCAGGGAAATCTGAATCTGAATAGAAATCTGTGTTTCTAGAGTAGCAAATTCAAACTGTAACTCGATTCGATTTCACATTTTTTTTTTATACTTTTCTGTGTTATTATAGCGGATTCTAATTTTTATAACGGTTAAAATGTTTTCTGATAAGAAAATTTGTGGATCAACGCAATAATGGAGCTAGAATAAAAAGCTCCATTTTAAAAAATTGAATTGTAATAGTGATATAAGTGCAGTATTTAGACCACTAGTGCAAAGAAGAAACATAATCCAAATGCACAGAGTACTTAGACCAGTCTTGCATAAAATAGTAGCATCGATAGTTACGTGCAACAGGAAGTTTTTGGTCATTTCTTGGCTTGGGTGTGAAATGCACAAAAATCCCTTTTGCGTATAAAAGAATGAATATTTAGCAGTTCAGTCGAAGCAATAATTCAATTTTGACCAAAATGTCACTTGGACCACTCTTGCCCCAAGCCATTCACATAATTTCTCTTAAAGATCATTTTGAAAATAACAGCGATGTCACTTTGTTAGAAAGAAAATCAGTGACTGACTAATCAAACAAATCTTGATCTATTTCTTTCGAATTAGAAGTAGAATTTGCAGCCCAGGGAACATAAAAATCACTCAGTATAGATCAGCTAAAAAACGCATCGTAGGCAGATGTAATCAGGATAAAAGTAAAAAGTCCCTTCTCAAAATTTGGCTTAAAATTTTACCAATATTTTTGCAAACGACAATTCAAACTTATGGGAACAAATAATTTTGGTTGCAGATTTAAATTACATATACCCAAACTTCCTATAAAAATCATGATTTTGAAAAAGTTTGGGCTTCCGAATCCGGATCCGGATCAATATTGCGAGGGGTAGTCCGGACTAACGAAACATCTGGATTAGCGCAATCATTTTTATCTAAGGAAAAACAGTCCCGATAAATAAATAAGTGGCACAAAAGTCCATAAATGTATTCTTTCCCCGAAATTAGTCAGCATCATATCATTTTCCGAACCGGTCCGTAAGAAAGTACGCGACGAAACCTGCTACTACATACTGAAAATGTCAAAAATCTGGATTAGAGAGTCAACCTTACTGTAAAAATCCGGACTACAAAATACATCGTGAACAAATTTAGTGGTTCGTATTAGCGTGATATCCGGATTAATGGTGATCCGGATTACCGAGTCAAGACTGTATATTTTTACTCGGCTTTAAACAAATCCAAAAATTTGAAAAAAAAAATGTACATACTAGGTGGGCCAAAAGTAATCATCCGATGTTCTTTTGCTGTATTTTTCTAAATAAATAAAAAACTTCGGTTTTGCTTATGAAATATGTATGTACGTTTATTTAATTCCTTAGAATTTATTGTATCGAGACGCAAAAATGATATCGGCCAAGTGGCCGCCGCCACATTTGAATACCATACGGGCCCGTTTTATGGCATTTTCCATCACTCTTCTCAGAATATCGGGCGACAGGTTTTCGCATTCCTGGCGAATATTCTCCTTAAGGGCTTCAAGAGTCTGAGGCTTTTTGACGTAAACCCGCGACTTCAAAAAACCCCATAAAAACAAGTCTGGAACAGTTAAATCGGGTGAACTGGCCGCAGTGGCGTATTTAGAAAATTCTCAAAGGGGGGGCACAGAGTCGGGGCTAATTTGTTACATAAAGTTTTGGTGTGGGGATACCCGAGAACAGCTACATGGGAAAAACATTAGCAACACTGAGGGATCGTTGATCCTTGGTCCTTGATTTAAGGCGAAACTCAAGGAAATAAATTGCATTGAATGTTGTTTCAACATAAAAGGGTAGAATCAATCCTACTAAGTTATCAAATCTACACTATCAACGCAAAAAAACCCATTCAACCTAGAAATAAGAAATCTATCAATAGACTTGAAATATAATACTCCAAGGTAGGTGGGTGGCTACCTTGACTTCAAGTGAGGTTGACTATAGAAAATTTCAAGGTCTCCTTGAGTTTCTTCTTAAATCAAGGATGCATTGACTCGTGAATATAAGTGATTTCTATAAAAAAGTATGGAAAATGACATCTGTTTTAATTTTGGCATCGTTGACTCAAGGTCTCCTTGAGTTAAGGTATGTTTATAAATACGGGCCTGAGAGTCCTTTGCATTTCAGGTTTATTACACCAAAAGTTTAGTTTTCCTGACAGATCTTAGAATAACACTCATTAACTGCTTTTGGCTTTTCCTGAACCAAAATACGGAGGGCCTTAAAAAAGTTTGCGTAGTGTAGTTCGAAGGAGAATGAAGCCGAAAAGGATTTTTACGAATATGTACTTAATTGGCTATGGAATTAATGCAATGACCAAAGATGCTGTTTCCATATGACAAAACGGATTCCAGACGGAACACTTTTCTTTGGAAGAGAAATTTCATACATCGTCCGAAATTCTGCCAAATTCCCTCAAAAAGTGGTTCTGCTCACAAGAAAAACACAGATGAAAAGCTGATACAACAAATTTTGGCTGACATTGTGGCCTTGAATTCCATGGCAAGTTTAAACGAATTTGAATGCAAAATTAGGATTTACTAAAAAAGAGGCCTTTGTATGTTTTGTCAAAAATCTAGTAACAGATTCGTAAAATCGTAACAAGTGCCGAATAATATTTTACAAGTACAATCCAGAACACTACACAGTTGTAAATTTTGGTGTAAACCGGGAGTAAATTTTATAAATAAAATAGTATAACTCCTATCTATTCCAAAACTTGAATCAAATTTGACCCTTTTCATCTTATAATTTTAGTTTATTCAAAAATTATATTAATTGTAACCGCTACAGAATAAAACTATCCAAATACCCTTTTAAAATTATACATTTTACACCGTTCGGGATAGAATAAATTGCATTGAATGTTGTTTCAACATAAAAGGGTAGAATCAATCCTACTAAGTTATCAAAACTACACTATCAACGCAAAAAAACCCATTCAACCTAGAAATAAGAAATCTATTGATTTGTAGTCTGTCTGGTTCAGTGAGCAGCGCGCTTGCCTGCAAATCACAGAATTGTGGATTCGGAGCCGACTGCACTCGTATTACAATTTTTATTTTTCCGAGCGGTTTGTATAAATTTGCTTATCAATTTTATACTATTGAAGAGTAAAATTTTTATCATGAATACTTATACTTTTAATATATAGTTCAATTATACTTTTGGTAAAGTTTTTATATGGAAATGTATGAATATATTTTTTTATAAAAATTACACCAAAATTTTCATCCGTGTATGAGCTATCCGTGGCATATACCCGGGAAGTGATCAATCGATTAATTGAAATGAAGCAACAAAAGTAAGCAGGAAGGTATGATTGTTTGTTATTTCCATATGTACTACACTAGCTTCAAATCTATAGTATCTGCAATACCTTTTAAAACGAGTCCTAGATGGTAAGCTGAAGCAACATGCTTTAGCAAATCAATTGCGAAATAGAAATGAGAAGGAATGGCTACGATGATGTTTACTTCGTGAAAATTGAAGCATTCAAGAAAGTACCCCGGGCAGGGCACCACGAACACCGAACCGTAGGAATTCGAAAATGTATGCTAAAAATGCTTTTCCACCAAAACACTTAAATTTTTAGCATTTTAACAGAAAGAGAAGCATCTGGTTTAAAGACCTTTACAGCAGCACAACACGAATTTACGGCCAAATTATCGATCGAAAAATCAGACCGATTGTTTCAAATATTTATCAATTCAGCGGCTTCCAAGACACCGATACCGCAACAACATCTCCTCAACTTATATCAACATAAGATGGGGTCACTTCACACATGACGAGACTTTCAATAGCAGTCCTTGTTTCCGAACAGATTCATGTCGAGATTGGGCAACGTTTCATGACCACCTCGTTGCCTCGACATAATCATAGCTTGTACTTATTCTCTGAGAGTTCTTGTTCTTGAAACCACGCGTCTATGAAAATAAACTCAACCCGTTCGAAAAACGGAAAGGGTTCATCAACGAGGAGATCTGGCGAATTGAAAAGATGATGTGATGATAATGTTTCGAAAAAGATTTACAAAGTTTAGTAATAGAAACGCTCAAAATGAAAAGGGAACATTTGGTACTGCAATTTTTAGTATGGTGTGAAAAAAGTTTGATGTGCTCACAGGGGGGGCACGTGCCCCCTGTGCCCCCCCTGTAAATACGCCACTGACTGGCCGGCCAGTGCAAATCACCAAAACGAGAGATTAACCGACCCGGAAATGTTTCCTTCAGAATATGCCCGCGTTCCTTAGAGTAAACCGATTCATGGCTTCACAGTTCGTATTCTACGTTTGTTTACTTCAGAAATTAGGAAAAATGAAAGAAAAAAAAATTCACAGCGATTTCCAATAGAGTGATTACTTTTGGCCCACCTAGTATATGCAAAAACCATTAAAATTATTATTTTGTTTTTCTTGCACAAAGATAATTCGTCTAAAATAGAGACATACATTTGAAATATTGCAGGTGTGATCCTATCATACAATGCATACCTATTGTGCCTTTAAAGAGTTACAAAACATCCCTCGCCCATATCATACAAGTCATAATCCCTAATCCTTTTGTAATCGACCAAGAGATTTTCTTGATTATATTTTGGTAACAATACTACATTGTTGACAAAAAAAACTAAAAAAGCAAATTTTTTCAACATTAGCGGTACCTATTCATTTTTCCCCGAAGTCCTCATAACATCTTCGTCTCAAGGAAACGCAATATCCTTACAACATTTTTTTTCACGAATCCTCGATTGACCCACATGTGCATTTAGTACAGTTGTCCCTATAAAATAGTATGAGCAATATGCGTCCGATCAACAGTCGCAATATAGCGCAGCTGTCAAAGGATGACGCGAATCCTTGGCTTGGTTCTCACAAACGCGGCAAGCAGACATTTCATCCATACGAGATGCATTGCAGCCGCGCATACGCGTACATGTGTGTTGGATCCTCCGTATTTCTCATCGAGGGATAATTTTACTCGTTTGTTATGTCACATCGCAATGTTGAAACACACGTGTTCCTTCGTGGCCGGGTGATTTTTTTCTGTCCGCAGCCGTGTTCTTAACGGTATGGTTGATGTGATTACTCTGCGTGACACTCATTGCACACATGTGCGTTTACTATACTGTCAACAATTTGGCCAGTTGTTTTATAGCAATACAAAACGTTTAATTCTCAAGGGGTTGATGGAAATGGAAAGGTGTGATTTTGTGGGAATTTTTCATTGAACGATTGATTGTGATTTTTGTGGAATAAGTAGTTTAATAAAAAAAATAGATTTTTCATATTTTTTTATGATTTGATCAACCAGGACTGCCTATCGCTCCGGAAGTCCTTTCTATCGTGAATCCAGATGTTAGGATACATTTAAAATAAAAATAAATAAATACCTCGCTGGACAGTCCAAAAATAGGATTTAGATTTAGATGTGATATCTAATTTCCAAGATCTCAACTCCTTTCTTGTAGACAGGTCAGATGGGTTGTAGATTCAAAAACCATCATAAACTATACGTCACGATAAAGACTATTGGAATCACTTGCAATATTTGCGTGAAATATTAACTATGTACTTTCTTAACACTCGTCCAGAGGCATAGGTACAGGTTTCTATGGATTTGATTTGTCTGAAACTTTCTGACATCTCTACGTTTTTAGCTGTTATAGTATGTATGCCAATTTTCAGAACCAGTGTGATCTCCCATCCCCGAGGAAATTATTCATTTAACAGCGGCTAAGGTGCACATGTGCCTTCATATATTTTGTTTTAAAGAAAAATTAACAGAATACGCAAACAAAATATATTTCACTAATTAATGCTTAGAGAGGCATTTGATAATGATAACAGGTTCACAATGAGTATATTAGGTACATAAGTATTTTATTCAGGGATTTTATTAGTATTTATCTAAGTTTTTGGATGGATGGATTGATTTATGTATAGGGTTTCCCAATAAGAGGTGTTATTTTGAATAGCCCGCTATTGCGGTAGATGTCACTTTTGAAGGTGTCATTTTTTGACATTTGGCAAGTAGAAACTACGCCATTATTAAAAATGGAACGATACACGGTTTAACAACGCGTTGAAATTATTAAAATTTTACAATAAAATTGATCGAGAGATGATTAATGATTCACTATAAAATCTAACGGGAGATGATTAATGATTTTTTATGGCCGGAATTGGATGGTATTGATCTGGACAACGTTTACTTTCAACAAGACGGCGTTACGTGCCACACATAAGCAACGAAACCATTAATCTTTTACAGGAAAAGTTTCCGGAACATGTTATCTCTCGAAGAGGTGATCACAATTGGCCACTGAGATCTTTTGATATAACACCTTGTGACTTCTTCCTTTGGGGTGACGTGAAATATAAGGTCTACGCCCAGCGTCGATTCAAAACCTGAGGCTATCGAGTACATAGGGCAGCCATTTGCGATTCGGTTATGGAAAATTTCATGAAAAGGATATGGTCCTGTAAGCGTGGTTGTGGTGGCCATTTGGCTGATGTTGTTTTCCATTATTAACGGCATACCTTCCTATTCTATCTCAAAAAAAATGCTATTTTTCTTTAAATATCAAAATAACACCTCTTACTGGAAAACCCTTTATAACAACCAGGTAAAATCAAACATTAATATAATGTCATTTGACAGCAACTTTAATACTTTTACCGCCAAATACTCTTTTGGAAGTATTGGAGGCTTGGGGCAACCAGTGCAATATATCACCGCACCTTTGTCCTAACAGCTATCGGTATTTAGGTTATTGGCAAATGCATAGCGCTTGTTTTTTCTTATCATCGCAATTTCTTATAACTAGTATTTTGTCACGTCTTTATTTATTATTTGTGCAGGTTTGAACCTTCAGGAGAGCTTCTTAGTTTACCTTATAAGATCTTTATGCCAAAATTTGCAAATTTGGGTCAATTTGAATTAAGTGTAATTTGTCACATTTTGTTTTTTTTTGTTATCTTCAAGCGATCTTCTGATTATCTGCAATTTATCAACAACGGTCACAATTACTCTTTTAGGCATTTTTTCCACTACTGCAATTGGCTTGAGTTTAGATTCCCGAATATTAGAGGTAGACAAATATTTTCGCTGATTATGAAGTACTTGCAAACTACTGAAGTGACCCCATCTTATGTTGATATTAGTTGAGGAGATGTTGTTGCGGTATCGATGTCTTGGAAGCCGCTGAATTGATAAATATTTGAAACAATCGGTCTGATTTTTCGATCGGGCCTGTGTATTTTAATTTGACCGTAAATTCGTGTTGGGCTGCTGTAAGGGTCTTTAAACTAGATGCTTCTCTTTCTGTTAAAATGCTAAAAATTGAAGTGTTTTGGTGGGAAAGCATTTTTAGCATACATTTTCGAATTCCTACAGTTTGGTGTCTGTGATGCCCTGCCTGGGGTACTTTCTTTAATGCTTCAATTTTCACGAAGTAAACATCATCGTAGCCATTCCTTCACATTTCTATTTTGCAATTGATTTGTTAAAGCATGTTGCTTCAGCTTACCATCTAGGACTCGTTTTAAAAGGTATTGCAGATACTACAGATTTGAAGCTAGTGTAGTACATAATGGAAATTACAAACAATCATACCTTCCTGCTTACTTTTGTTGCTTCATTTTCATTATTCGATTGATCACTTCCCGGCTCTATGCCACGGATAGTTCCTACACGGCTGAACATTTTGGTGTAATTTTTATAAAAAAATATATTCATACATTTCTATATAAAAACTTTACCAAAAGTATAATTGAACTACATATATTAAAAGTATAAGTATTCTTGATAAAAATTTTACTGTTCAATAGTATAAAATAAAAAATACCGGCGTACAGAGGGCTGCGCCCGCAATACGAGGGTTTTTTAGAATTTTGATAGTGAATATTTTTTGTACATATATTTTATAAGCAATAGATAAGAATTGTGCACAACATTAATGAAATGCTTCCTGTAAATCTATTTTTGGATTGGTCTAAATAAACGCGTTAATTTGACCAATCAAAAAATAGATTTACTAATTACCCAGTCTGTATAAAAGTACTCCAAGGCAAATCTACAGGATTTTTCGATTTCAGATTTCTGATGGCCTTTGAGCAAAAAGAAACTCAGGCAAACGTAAGGATGGCTTGGCATTATATATGAACTGAATTTTTAGCTGTAAATCCACTGTTACTGTTTTTTAAATCAAGGAAAACCAACTTATATGAAATGATTCCATTGTGTCCCCTGACATTAGAGCCCACGCAAGCTTTCCTATGAGTATTGAACAAGTATACTTTTGCAGCTTTTCCGGGACACCCTGTTAACTTGGTCCTACAAACTTCAAAAATATTTGTGGCAAACACTATTACCAACCATTCTATGCATTTCCACCAAATTTCATGTACATTGTTTCATCAAGTTAAAAGAAATGCTTAAGAGGCTTCTCTTGTATTGTGAAAGGCCCTTACTAAATACTTACTTGGCTATATTTCCGGTTTGGATACAGTTATTCGAATGAAAATTCGTAGACATATTCCCTGTGTAATTTCCTAAAAACCCTTAGCAGAATTTTCATATTTGGAAACCTAAGAGGGGCTACACCCGAACAAATTTGAATTTTACAAATTTACTGTTATTTACTTTTCCTTAGCAAAAGTCAACAGTCTTAATATTTAACGTATATAAGGCCATACTGACCAATCTTTGTGCAAAGTTTCATATCGATCCCTATAACGGTTTAGAAAAACGGAGCTCGAAAAGGAAGTTTAACTTTAAACGCCAATAACTTTTTTACCGTTACTCGAAACTGGAAAATTTTAACTGATATGAGATGTACTCGTCTAGATCTTTGATTTAAATACCCATACGTTAATCTCCGATAAAAACTAAAAAAGTCGACTTTTTTCAAACGTTCGGGACACCCTGTTATCTTCTTCCTAACAACTTCTAAGGTATTTGTGCCAAAGACTGTAACCATTCTACACATTCAAGACAATCGGTTGAGCGAACAGGTTGAACAGACGGACGGACGGACACACGGACGGACGGACAAAATCGATTTCATAAGGGTTTTTTGAAAAAAGTCTAAAAAACCCTAAAAACCGCTCGAAAAAAATAAAAATTGTAATACGAGTGCAGTCGGCTTCGAATCCACAATTCTGTGATTTGTAGGCAAGCGCGCTGCTCACTGACTACAAATCAATAAATTTTCAATGGGTTTTTTGCGTTGATAGTGTAGATTTGATAACATAGTAGGATTGATTCTACCCTTTTATGTTAACATTCAATGCAATTTATTCTATCCCGAACGGCGAAAAATGTATAATATTAAAACGGTATATGGATAGTTTTATTCTGTAGCGGTTATAATTAATATAATTTTTGAATAACCTAAAATTATAAGTAGTCTGGCTGGTCTAGCGGTTAGTGCGCGCACCTTCGGTGCACAGGGTCATGAGTTCGAATCTCACCGTGGATCATGGTGTTTTTCGAACTCACGAGCTTGTGACGGACTATGATCTCACTCAGATGTTAAACGAGTACCCATTTATGGGGATAAATAACACTGCTGAGCGTGATGCTGATCTCATTACCTCAACAAAAGCAGATAGGATCTTGGAAATAGGATGTCACTAACACATCCTGCGGCCTTAGTCCAATTCAAATGGATTGTCGCGCCTGTTATTTATTTTAAAATTATAAGTTGAAAAGAGTCAAATTTGATTCAAGTTTTAGAATAGATATAAAATTTACTCCCGGTTTACACCAAAATTTACAACGGTGTAGTATTCAGGATTGTACTTGTAAAATATTATTCGGCACTTGTTACGATTTTACGGAATCTGTTACCAGATTTTTGACAAAACATACAAAGGCCTCTTTTTCTGTAAATCCTAATTTTGCATTCAAATTCGCTTAAACTTGCCATGGAATACAAGACCACAATGTCAGCCAAAATTTGTTGTATCAGCTTATCATCTGTGTTTCTCTCAAAAGTAAGCAGAACCACTTTTTGGCGGAATTTGGCCGAAATTTGGCAGAATTTCGGACGATGTATGAAATTTCTCTTCAAAAGAAAAGTGTTCAGTCTGGAATCCGTTTTGTCATATGGAAACAGTATGTTTGGTCATTGCATTAATTCCATAGCCAATAAAGTACATATTCGTACAACTCCTTTTCGGCTTCAGGCTTCTTCGAACTACACCTCGAAAACTTTTTTAACGCTTCCGTATTTTGGTTCAGGAAAAGCCAAAAGCAGTTAATGAGTGTTATTCTAAGATCTGTCAGGAAAACTAAACTTTTGGTGTAATAAACCTGAAATGCAAAAGACTCTCGGGCCCGTATTTATAAACATACCTTGACTCAAGGAGACCTTGAGTCAAGGATGCCGAAATTAAAATAAATGTAATTTTCCATACTTTTTCATAGAAATCACTTATATTCAGGAGTCAATGCATCCTTGATTTAAGGATAAACACAAGGAGACCTTGAAATTTTCTATAGTCAACCTCACTTGAAGTCAAGGTAGCTACCCACCTACCTTAAAATATTAAATTTCAAGTCTATTGAAACCTTAAGGTCTCCTTGAGTTTCGCCTTAAATCAAGGATCATCGATCCCTCATCCCTCAGTCTTGCCAATGTTTTTCTTATGTAGCTGCTCTCGGGTATCCCCACACCAAAACTTTATGTAACAAATTAGCCCCGTACTCCGTGCTCCCCCTTTGAGAATTTTCTAAATACGCCACTGCCGAAGCCCTCAGTCTTAGTAAAACGAACCTCAGAGCAGTGACAGGCCTTATAACCGGTCATTGTACCCTACGGAAACATCTGCATACAATAGGGATCTACACACAGCCTCGCACGTTATTTTTGAATGCCCCGCTCTTATGAGCTGGAGACAAAATTTCTTTGGGGCTCAAGCTACCAGAATGGGTACACCCAAAGTAAACCTGGTTAACTTTCTTCTTAACCTTTTACGTAGGACAGAGCTCATAACCTGAAACTTTCTCGCTTAGATGGGAGATACAATAAGCCAATAGGCTGCAGTATTGGGCGCAACCAGCCCAACCTATCATAGCGCCGTATCCATCCATCCATCCATCCATCCCCAAATCCTTAGAACACCCATCTCGGAAAAATAACAGTTATCAAATTATGACTAGGCAGCATTGTGTAATGCTTTCATGATCCAAATTCATTAAAACAATGGAGTTGTACCTTAGCAGCCTACAACCGTTGTAAAAATCTGCCGCTGGACGAGGGTGAAAGTGAAAGTAAAGTGAGCTCAAGAATTTCAAAACTTCGGCTTCGGCGAACGATAAGTTGGAATAAATTTAATTTAGAAAATTTGTTTTTACTAATCAAGTCAGCTGCTGCGGGAGGCCTTATGCGATCGCCGGTCTCGCAACACCCTAGGCCGCCACTGCGAAGATCATCTTTCAAGTCAATTTAAGTGCATATTTGGCTTTTTAAATAAACCATAAAAAATCGAACGGTGATAGGCAACAATAATTGGGAGACTCATTGAATCCTTCATTTTGTGAAATTACGCCGCGATGCGGATATTTTTATTGATATCCAAATTCGTCCGATTTAACACCGTGAAATTTGCTTTCTTGGACTTTCCAAAAAGCCAAACGAAAATAGACTATTAATGACTTCTTCTTCTTCCTTGCCTCGTTCCTTATACCGCTCCATGGCTTCGCGTTGCTCGACCCGCGGTGTAGGCACATCGCCCGTTTTGGCGATAATATCTCAGCATATTTCTACAGGCAGCTCTATCTTGGATCGTGTCATCGCCGAGACCAATGCGTTGTTGTTGCTTTTTCATTTGACACATCCAGGTGTTCTTCGGTCTGCCTCTGGCCTTGGGCAGGGCCAGATTTAACCTGTACGTCGCCCCTGGGCAGTAGGTAAATGGCCGCCCTCCGCCAGTAAGTAGTAGGAGTCGCATACACATATGGTAATGTTAACGGACGTATCTGGTATGAACATGTCATTTTTTTCAGTAAGTAATGTCTTTCGATTGCTTGAAAATATCCTGCTTTCCATACGGACGTAACCACCGGTCCTTTCAGAAATTATTTCAAAAAAACATTGAAGTTCTTTCAAATTGCGTTCAGAATGTCAATTTCTGAGGTTTTGTCTGTTTTCTCATTGTCACATATCGTAGTATTTTTGACATGTCCTTTGTCTGATGTAATTATCCTTTCTGATTTCGTGATTTTTTAGTTTTTTTTTTGTTTTCGGATAGAAAGTAAATTTAAAAATCGTTTGAAAATGCAAGCTCTCAATTTCATTTAGCAAATTCATTAGACGCCGCTTTTATACGCTTTGCTGATTTTTTTGTCATTTTAAACGACTTTTTGCCAGTGGAATTTATCTACAATAAAAAAATGTTAACCTAAAAGTTGTGAAAAATTACCGATTCACACGATGGAAGACATGATACTTAAGAAATATAGACGATGCAGAGAGATTTGGATCCCTACCGAAACCAAATCGTGCCCTCGCCGCTGTTGCTTCGCATCCAATCCAAAGTGGGAAAAACTGAATGGACATGTTACTTTTCTAGACAGTTGACGGGTTTAAAAATGTAAAAAGTGATGCATTTTTCTGCCGGATGGCGAAATAAGACTTTTCCTTATAAACCAAACAGCTCTATCTGAAAAAGTTTAAAATAGAAGCATGACTGGACTCTATCAAATAGTTTATTCAAAACTACTTTTTTTCACGGGATCAACAGGAATATAAAAAAAAGTGTATGATTCGATGAGTTATTTCGTTGGAGGGGATTTACACTCTCCGAAGGGAGTATTTGTAGTTAAATCTGGAGCTCCTCGCCAATGTAGGTTCTTACCATCCGATCCATCGGACTGTTTTGTCCTTCGGCATTTTATTGACAGGATCTAATTGTCAAATGGTGATTTCTTCGTTCGATGCGTGCGCTCAGCCTTGGAAACCCAATCCCGGACCGCAACTCAAGCGGGTTGACTAGGGTAACAACCACCAGCCACCTCGACTCCAACACCATAATGGGAGGATAACATGGTCCCCTGAGCAAATTTCGTTTAAGTATCATAACATTTGGCGCCCTGGATTAAGACGTCACCTAACTAGAATAACTGAGAAAGCAATTAACATTTTTTCCAAAATTTTATCAACTGCTGCTTAAGTCAAAATCAATCTATCCTAGAATGAACCAACCAATAGAAAGCTTCAAAAATTTGCCGCCCCGGGCAGCTGCCCAGGTTGCCCACATGGGAAATCCGGCCTTGGGTCCATCAAGTGGAACTTCCATTAATATCGTTATTAATAACTTAAACCAATTTATTTGAGAAGCAATTTACAAAATATTTATTTTCAAAAATTACAAATTGTTTTTGAGTAATAAAACACAAAATGGGGTACGACATTTGGATGGCTCTCTATTTTAATTTTTTTAATTTTTTGCTCTTTTTGAGCCGAACAAGTATCCGATTTTTTATGGGCACCCTAATAGCGTTCTTTAAGTGAGTCCTTGAATTTTATCGTAGCAACGTTAAACATTTGAAACCGTTAGAAAGTCAGTTTATTCATTAGGCGAGTGGTTAATTTTAATTTATCATTTCAAGTCGTGATTTTCGTGTTGATTAAAAAAAAACACTTATAGAGCAATAACGGCAAAAAAATACCAAAATTATTGATGGTGTTTATATTCTCAAACAAATGTCTCCTATGAATCTTTTCAGTATTTACTACCCAATGCGGGACACCCTGAATGGAGCTAGTCCGCGACAGAAATCAATGAGCGCTTATATACCGTCTCTTGATTTAAACTATCTTAAAGCATTTTTGGAGATAGTCCCTTTTCCATAGGGTGAATATACCGTCCTAGTCTAGTTCGCGTATTAACTTTCTTCTTCTTCTTTTTATTCGAATTGGTTGTGGAATGTGCGGGAATGTGCGGGAATGTGCTGATGTTTAGAAATGGTTTATCTGACATTTCCATTATTTGGACAATTATTATGATTGGGATTTGTTAATCTCGCGTTTTTTCTAACCAGGAATTTCATATAAACTTTGTAGTGAACTTCGCTCTTCCTGGATAAATTTCAGAGACAGTCGCTTGTCTAGGCATTATGGATTGGCAAGCACCTCGCCATCTGTTGCGAGCGGGACTAAATTTAGTTTCGATTAGTTAGTGCAGCCCGTATATGCCGTCCAAAAATAATTTAAATTTGTCTATCTTTGCTACGGTATATAAGCGGTCATTTACAACTAAACTTATCCAGCTGTCTAAACGCACCCTATGTTAAAAACAGAATGCAAACATTTTCAAAAACTAAATCTTTTGCTTTCCGATTTAAGTTACTTTCAACGGCCATCGTATTTAAATCAATGTATGTAATGTACATATCATTGCTATATCCCTTCAGCTCCGCATTGTTTCGAGTTTCGATGACTACACCTGAACATCTTGTATTCGTATAACCTGTGCAAAGGCGTGACGATAGTTATCAAGCTTCCTATAACTTCCCCGAAAAAGGAGCTTCTTCCACTAATTATCTTCTTCTATTAACACAAATTAGGACAGATGTATGCAATAGCCAATTGCCCGAAAAGGAAGTATGGTAGATGACACGACGCGATGCGAACGACCAGTAGTAGTGTCATGTCCACATTACTTTTTAACGGATAAATCACATCTGCGTCATTTGAATTTTCACATCCACTAATCATGGACTTTCCCCGATCATATGCATGCAACCGGTGTTACTTTTGAAGTAATTGCACCTGAGCTTAGGCAAGGAAGAAAACGTTCATTATATCGCTTCAGTGAACACACTAGCAATCATCTTCCCACGAAAATATGCATTGTGCCTGTCTAGACAGTTTCAATTTTCGTTCGTCTTCGTCATTTTGACAATTGAAACTTGAGATGTATGCGCTATTGAAGAAACGCATTCATTCTTGAACGCAATTGCCAATGTTAAATATTAACAACATATCATCTATTCATACAATTCATGAAAGAATTTATCATTTACCCGTCCTGACCAAAGCCGTGACACATATTTAACGATAAATAATGAACAGATCTGGATAGAATGAGACATTGATCTCTTCTGTTCACTTGACGCAATCAATGACATGTTCAATGTTGAAAGTGGATACGGAGCTTGAAGACGATAGGGAAGACGAAAGCGCACATGTGTGGACATAGCCATTCATATTCATTTACCTGTTGGACAGGCGAGAATCTCAACGGACATTGTCATATCCTCATATATGACGTATGTACAAAAAGTACCTTCACAACACGTATAGTATACGGGACGTTTGACCGATTGCAAAAAGGATTTCCTAAACGTGATCAATGGTCCGTTTCACACATTGCGTATGATGTGTGTACGACGAAAGTCTATTGAAGACGTTTATGGGAATCTGCTCTTCATAGTCAGGATACCATGGAAACACAGGTGATTGAGCACGAATGGGAAATCCTGCCACGTTTCAATGCTTCCGTGTGAGGAACTCGGAACAAGTGATCTTTGTATACATGTGTGCAGATAGCGTGGGAAGGTTTGCGCGGTTAATTGGGCGTGATAAAAACTGCGCCACTTTCCTGTAAAAAAATACTAATACATACTAGAGGACAACTGACACCTGTGTAGTCTATCTAATAAGTTAAAAACTCGTACACGGATGCATTTAAGAAGTTAAGGAACAACTCACACGAGGATACTAAAGACTTGACGACCCAAAAGCCAGGTGATTAGTTTGTCAAATTGAGTCTCGAGCAGCTTTGGTGAGGATATCCTCTAGAAAAGTACTACTCTAGTGTATACCAACAATCTCTTGCTAGCCTAGTTTATAATCTTTATATATAAAAGAAAGTCGTGTTAGTTACACCATTTATAACTCGAGAACGGCTGACCGATTTTCATGATTTTTGGTTCGTTGGATTTGGCTCGGGCCGGAATAACATAATAACTATTGAAACATTCAAAAAATTCACAATGAGCCAAAATTCACAATAGGTTTCTTTTTTGGTTTTTTTTCTGCCTACACTGAACCAAATATTTCTTCATATGAACGATTTTTTTTTTCCTAAAATGTTGAATAAAATTTTTATTTGATTTGAATAATAATTTGTTACATTGACTAAATACGGGTAGATTTTTAGAAAAAAAGTTACATATTATTCAATATGAAAATTTTGTTTTTTGTTTTATCAAATTAACTAAATTTTCATCAGTTTTATTACTATTCTCTTACAATTTTTTATCAGTTTGAAGAAATCGCACTTTGTAAAAGTTTTTCTTCGTATAGAAAAAATTATTCAAACTGACGATTTGTTTGCGCTAAATTATTCGAACCAATTGTCAGATTGACAAAAGTTAGTCAAAATAACAAATTCACAATTTGTCAGATTCGTCAAAAGGATAAAACTTAATCAAATGGAAGAATAGCATCATTCTTATATTTTATATATATTATATTTTATCACAGTGAATAATTTAGTCATATTGACAAAATCAATTCTTCAATTCTTCTCTTTTACGAAAATTATTCACACAGATGAATAAATAGTAACGCATTTTCTGTAATTTTTCGATTTTTTGAGTAATCTTTGCCTTTAAATTTTAATGGAAATCTCAATTCCAAAAAGAAATTTTTAATACAATTTGTGAGAAAGAAAAAAAATGTCGTGGCCGAGTCTCAATAAGGTGTCCGCCATGCAGTGTGTATCAAGTAGGTACTGCAGGTCTTGAGAACATTGGAAGTATATTTCCTCTCTGGCGCAGTGGCAACGTGAGTGGACTGGCACGCAAACGGACCGAGTTCGAATCCTGTGTTAGACACAATGGTAATATGGTTAATTGTATGTAAAAAAAAAAGTGTTTTATAAATATTTGAAAGTCTTAAATAAATATAATAATAAATTAAATTAGTTTCAATACGAATAAGATAACACGCAATGTGAATTTTTAATATTTAAAAAAAAATAATAGAAAATTTCTTCAAATTGACAAATTTATTCATCAATTTACAATAATTTCGTAATTATTCAATATAACTGTGGTATTCTTCAATCCAAATAACAGCTTCATTGACCGTATTTTGATGAAATTTTCTTCATATTAAATGTAATTTCGTCGAATTTACGAATTTTTTGGTTCAGTGTATATTTCTTGATTGTATCAGCGGATTCTCCACAGGATTGGTGATTAGCCCAATTGAAGGAACACCTATCGATGCATATGAGAAATTCACAATGAGCCGAAGTATCTATCTATCGTACCTTTTCCTGTATTTCTTGGGCGAATTACTGATTTTTAGTAAGTGTACCCCAACAGGTTGGTCTATATAAGCAGTATATGTATGTACAGGACAACAATTCACAATACCTTTTTTTTCATAATTTTGTCTTTATTTTTTGATCGTTTAGCGAACAGAACTGCAACCGATTAGGTCTCCACGAATAGCAGAGTAATTATTGAAACATGCAAAATATGTATTCACAATGATCAAATTATAAGAACAGTTCCTTTTCGTACAGTTCATAAATGAGTTGCTGGATTTCAGTAAATTGATTCCACTGGATTTGCCCTACCCATTGAACTAAGCCGAACATTCACAATCAGCAACAATTCACAATGCATTTTTTTTTATATTTTGGGTTATATTACTTGAATGTCTTGACGTAATTTTGGAATATTGCCCTGCTGATTTAATCCTCATCCGGAATATCTGAATGAAATTGAAACTCAAATAAATTCACAATGAGAAAGAAAGAAAGAAGAATTATTTTTCACAAAACTTGCATTTATCTCCTGAAAGGAGAAGCCGATGCAGATTAATTTGCTATTCCGCATTGTTCTGCTCTAAAAAAAAACAATAAGAAAATTTTCTATAAGAAAAGTTTAAAAAGCAGCTTTTGTGTGCCCTTTGGCCGTCATTTGCAACGTTTTAGACCAACGGCTTGGTCTCTATCTAACTTGCGAAAAAATTCTAAAAGACTTCTGCAACGTTCCTGCAGCGACCGAAATTTCGTATTACCACTTCCAAAAAATTTTTTTAAAAGAGCCAATTTTAGGCTTTATTTTTAGGTAATAAGGTGATTTAAGAAAATTTGCCTCACCGGATACCTATCCATATAGTTGTACTGGTGTTTTGTCTGTTTTATTTTGTTAGTTGTGTTTCACAAGCTTTTCCGATATTTTTTAAACGAATTACAGAATTTCAGTAAGCTTACTCTAAATCATTGGTCTCTACTCAGTAAAGAGTATATGGTCACCTATACTACAATACGTATCCATTAAAACGTAGTAAAAATTACAATTACTAAAATTATGAAAATGCTTCATTCTCATACCTTTGTCTCTATCGTCGGAATAGCTTAGTGGATTTCAGTAAGATAAGGTCCATCGGATATGTCTATACCCCGAACAAGAGAATAACTGCTATTGAAACACGAATAAAATTCACAAAAGGCAAAATTTTGAAAACAAATTTTTCTGAAAATTGAATAACTGTCGTCAAATATTTGCAGATTTCAATAAATTTCTTTGACTGGATTGACACTTGAACGACAGAGTTAATGAAGACAGGTCTTCCCCCCATTAGCCCTAACAATTCTATGTCATTTTAGTAAATTGGACCCTCCTTGGTTTCCACCTCGAACTGTCAAAAGTTGCAACATGCGAAAAATTTGCAACGTGTTAATTTATGAGGAATATACTTTTGAGCAAATTAGCGGATTTTGTTCTATTCTGTCCCTCGCCTGATTTATCACAGCTCTCATCAGCAGTGAATGATTTTCTATCCTTAATAGCAGAATACCTATATAGACATCTGCAACCCGAGAAAAATTGTGAAAGCAGTTTATATTCTTCATTTGTTTGGCTATATGTATGTTTATCAAATGACCGTTCTTCCGCTGAATTATCTCTCCCGTCCCCTCTCTCTTCCATAAGCACCAACCGAACAGCTTCTGAAACATTCAAAAATCGATCGATAATAATGTGAAAGCGGTTGAATTTCCTCAGCCTTTGCATATTTCAGCAAATTTAGCTTTCGCTTGGAAAGGCTGGAATGCTAAAGAAACCTTTTGCCTTATCCTATTATTTCAGTTAATTTGTACTAAAACCCAGCAGAAGTTCGAAACTGAATTTTGAGATGAATTTAGTCTCGAAAATCACCTAGACGGATTAAAGGATTTCAGTTAATTCGCCCCACCGTATTGCTCACTCTGCCCTATTCATCGGAATAAGTTGAAGCAAAATTTTGAAGGCAATTTCTTCTTACATTATTCAGCTTATTTCACCTTAACTGATAAGCGAAAATTTGTAAATGCCACCCTGTACTCCTCCTATCAACCACGACCAAGTACGTGGAACACCTGCCAAAAATTCTGCAAAATTCCCCAATACAAAATTATTTATGTAGCTTTTGTCTATATCGTGAACGGATTTTCCGACTTCAGTAAATTCCATCCCCTCTCCCCAAATTGACGACCAGGATCAACAGGATAGCTTATAAACCGCTGGAAGTTTGAAATTCACAGTCCAGTTGCCTATTTATGCATTTAATCTCCTTCTTTGTCGAATTAGATTTCAGGATGATGGATGAATAATTATTTTGTACTGTTTTTTTCTTTTACGGGAACAACTCTTCACAATTTGAAAAATTGGCCAGTAGTCTACTATTGAAGCAATTGGTTGAAGGTATAGAATTGTCTATTTAAGCAAATTTCTACATGCAACTGAAGAACTCCCACTTGCAATAACTGAATTGGTTTGGCCATATCTATTGCCACTTACTTTCACGATAAAAGAATTGCTACTGCCGAATCAGAAAAATAGGCAGGAGAAAAGTACTAAAAGAATTTGCTCATTTCCTCATTTTTTTATGCTTTTCACAAACAAATTTGTGATGACCTTAGTGATTTTGCACCACCCTGGCGTGTAGTTACATTTGAAAGTAGGGCGAAACGACACCCTAAATAGCGAAACAAGCATTCAAGCATGTGAAAAGTTCACAATGAGTACAGTTTAGGAAATTTGCCCCACCAGATTGATCTCCAACATCAACTGACCGAATTGTCGAATTATCGGATTTCAACATGTAGAAAATTTACAGTGAGCAAGATTATGATGAAAACTCTTTCTTACATTCTTCTGCCGATTTCTATTCAATTTCGGTAGAGTCCACCCTACACGGCTTCCATCTAATTTATGACCAGAATTTCTAACGAAAAATTTACAAAATTTACAAACTTTTGCCTATATACGAGTACGTATCTCTTGAATGAATGTTAATATTTCTGTGATTCCTTTTCCCGAATTTATAACCAACTCAAATAGCTATGCTGTTATTGCTAACGAAACATCTGGAAAGTTATGAAGGCAGTAATTTGTCCATACGTTTGCCTATATTTCTTGATCGGATTACCGTGTTTCAGAAAATAGGACTAATTCCATGATCCATCGCCAATATTCCTGGAACGGATTTCAGAAACCCCTCTCAATGGCTTACACCCCCAATAACCCAATAGCATTTGATATCTGGGACATTGTTTCTCTGCACGAATTGGCGGATCTCATAGTAATTCGGTCCCCTTCAGCACAAGAACCCCTATTCCTACTGAAATATCTGCAAAAAAAAAATCGTCAATGCCAAAATGATTTTCCACCTCCTTTTCGCAGATTAGCGGATTTTTGTGTATTTTCCAAATAAACATCTAAGTGCTATCCTCAGTAGGAGACACATATGGAAAATCGACCGAGAAAAATCAACAAGGCAGCTCATTTTCTGATGCTTTTGTTAGTCTAAGAAAGTTGGGATATTTGGTCGGCAAAAATCCTACATTGGAATCTTTTTTGCAGGATGGTTGGTAATGGCCCCCGGATTATGAAAAAAAAAGTCCCAAGCCAATAGGGGTCCGCAATCTTATAAAAAGGAGGAAAGAGGGTTGTTTTTCGTTTTTTTAAGGATTATTTAAAAAATGGCAAAAGATACAGAAAAATGATATGAGGACAAAAAGACTACATAAAATTTCCATTGCAATGATATACATAACACATTAGAATTTGATTGGGAAATTCGGTGCTAGACTAAAAAATAAATTAGACTATTTTCTATCTTAGACCTTTTTTAAAAGCTCTATAACTCTAGAAAAGCAGCTAATTTAGCCGTGAGATTTTGCGTAAGTATTAACAATATGTTCAAGATCATGCCGTTCGATGGCCATACTTTGGCTCAATTTTCTTAGACTATGCCTGTATCTCCTCAACACATTCGCGGAGTTCAATACTTTTGCCGCACTCACACATTGGTAACATTTAAAAGTTGAGGCGATACGAAGTTCGCCGGGCCAGCTTGTATTCACATAAATATCAATTTTTCCTTTTAACTGAAACTTTCATGACCATTTTTATTGCAAATAAAACCATAAACTTTTACAAAATCCCATCATAAGAACATCTGCAGATTTTTTCAAGAATATTGGACATCTGTAAACGTTGATGGGCAAAAAAATAAATCGCGTATTTGTTTGATGACACTTGAGTAATCATTGAACCGCAGAAAAGATAGTCTACTCTAGTACGAGTGGTACCCATCCACACGTAAAAAAGGTTTGGACATCTGTGTCATTTGAAGGAGCACATTGACGAAATTCTTTCGTTTACACTCACTGATTGCAACCGGAACTCAGGATTTTTTTGTGTGTTTTTTCTTGTTAATGGCAATCTCATTTTTATGTATTCAGTTGGAGGTAAATGTGAAGGTCGTCTACATGGATAGGTGAAGGTACTCATAGTCGACAAAGCAAACAATTCTCGTTACGAACAAAAATAAATAAATAACAGGCGCGACAATCCAACATTGGACTAAGGCCGCAGGATGTGTTAGTGACATCCTATTTCCAAGATCTTATCTGCTTTTTGTTGAGGTAATGAAACCAGCATCACGTTCAGCAGTGTTATTTATCCCCATAAATGGGTACACTGAAAAAAAGGCTCTTCATAATATTAATGAATTTCATTGTATGTATGCAGAAATCATTGATATTTCATTGAGATTTTCGGCATGGCTATGAAGGGTTTCTTATATTTAATGAAAAAGATTCATTGGTTTCAACTATCCATATTTCTGGTGAAATATCCATATAATTCGTAAAACGATGTAGTTTTACATGTATTCAATGAAATAAATTTAGATTTAATGAAATCATTTCAATGAAATTTTCTCTTCGGAAGTTTCCACCAAAGCGCAATAATTTATCCATATTAATGAATTTTTCATAACATTAATGAACGCTATTCATAACTCTGACTAATACTTTATGTGTGTCTAGAAACCATCATCACGTATAGTCTGGCTGGTGTAGTAGGTAGGATGTAGGTCTTGAAATCATAGGGTCCCGGGATCGAATGCCATTGTAGCTAGGTAGGATGCTTTATGCTTTATGATGCGTTTATAGGCAAAAGAAATGTGTGCAAAACTTGTATCGGCCTGAATTCAATGCTCCAGAAGCTTTTTTTTATTTGAAAATAAATAAAAAAAGAACTTTGAAACCAACATAGGTAAAGTGAATATTTTTCAACAATGAAATGTTTCATTAAATCAATGAAATTATTCATTACATATTAAAATAATGTAAAATCAATGAACTGAATTCATAGTAACCATGAAAGTATTCTTTGGCTGAAAATGAATGAAAAGTTCATTGCATACACGAAAAATTGCAGTATTATTATGTAAACATTTGGTTCAGTGTACTCGTTTAACATCTGAGTGGGATCATAGTCCGTCGCAAGCTCGTGACTTCGAAAAACACCATGAACCACGGTGAGATTCGAAATCATGACCCTGTGCACTGAAGGTGCGCGCACTAACCGCTAGACCAGCCAGACTACGAACAAAAATAGTCGGAGGCAGTGGCGGATTTAACAGTAGGCTGAGTAGGCTGGAGCCTAGGGCGGCAGACTTCAAGGGGCGGCAAATTCGGGGCAAATATGCCGTGGAATACTGAATTCAGAATACATATTTCAATGTCAGATTTGGCACTCATCCTCATCATTAGATAAGGTGTGGGAACAAGCGAAACGGGGTTTTATCTTTCGTGAGATGTAAAATTGAAAAAGTTTTTGTCGCTATTCGCTCAGACAAGGGCGTACATAGAAAAATATTTCAGGAGCAATTTTGGAATAGAGGTTGACGTTCGTCAGCCACGGGTTGGTATCCTAAAGGTGTCAAGCGCGACCGAATCACTGTGCCAAAGGATACTACGGAATTACTCAATTACATACTTCACATCACTATCCAGTTTCAAGCCAGTTGCATTAAGTCCAAACCGGCACCAAGTCGCAACTTCATTTATTGATCTACTGAGATTAAATCCACCAGAGAGGTTCCTTTTTTCTCTTATTATTTCAGACACAGAAGGGCTTAATTCCAAATCAACTAAAGCTCTAAAGGTCACTATCAAGGAAAATTGTGAAACATACATTCTGTTTTTTTTTACCGGTTTCAGTTGTTCTATTTGCCAGAGACACTTCACTCAATCTATATCCGTTGATTAAATCTGGACACAATTATCAACTTTCAGCAGAATTGCCTGAAATATCTGTGATGCTGAATTCCTTGCTCATTGTTGAATGGCCCCAGATATTTCTTGTATGATGGATGCGTTAATTACAATTTTAATACAGATACATCAATAAATTTTAGACGGGATCGACGTAGGATCGCACTGTTCACAGAGCTTCAAACATTGGGAGTAAATATTGAAGACGAATAAGCGAACTTGTTTGATGTAGTTAATTGCTCACAGGCTTAAATTTGAAGCCCGTTTTTTTCTCTAATGCCTTGCTCTGCCTACTTTTCTGCTGAGAAATTAATCAAATGCAAAAATGGAAAACACTTAAGAAATTAAAAATTTAGGGTAAAAAGAAAAAAATAACATTTTAGGATGTCTTCATATTTTATTTTTAGTTTTTATTTTTATTTTTGAACGTACATTCATAAGTATCTACCCGGGTAGATATGTGATCATTTCTACCGAAATACCATTCTTTTCGTATCACGTTTTAGAAATAACTGTGGAATATCAGTTTTCGCGATTACTTACAAATTAAATCTGTAAACTTTTTTCAGGCAAAAAAAAAATATTCAAGTTTCGGAATTTCAGTTGATGGGTAACTTAAGCTGACCAGACGTACAGCATTTCGCTGTACAGTACAGCATTTTGACCTGTCGTCGTACAGCACTGGGAAATGTACAGCAAAATGTACAGCATTTCCAATGCCACACGATGAAATCTAATTCACTTCAGAATAAGCTCCTCGATGAGGCCTGTGATCAGTCTTGTCTGCTTTTTAGGTGTAAAGTTTGACCACTGTAGCTTCGATTCAAGAGAAAAAAATCTCTTGAATTGCTACAACCACTGTAGCCCTTATGATTGATATTTAGCGAGATAATCACACCTTTATGTTTGCAATCGTTCATTTTCGATAGCTCAGGAACCCTTCCCGATCTCTCTGAACACTCTCTATGCACACTTGTAGAGCTCCTTTGCGCTTATATTCCCTCAAAATTTCATGGAACATCTATCCGCGTTCGTGCTCAAATCGCACTCCTGTGTTTTCTAATCGAAAATTTTCCATAACTTGGAAATTATTGAGCGGAATTTCGAAATTTGGCAAACTTTAAGGGAACCGCACTGTCCATATTTAGTGAACATTTCAAGGCTCTAGCTTCCAAGGTTCAGAAGTTACAGTCGTCGAAATATTCGATTTTAATTTATTTTTCCTATCACAACATGATGGAAAAATCACCCACACAAATGCATACCAAAGAAAGGACTCGACATGGGTTTTAGATAAGTTTTTTCCCTACAACATGTCTTTAAAATCCATTTAACACGGAGTTAGGAGCCCAGGGAACCAGCATGGGATCACTAATATTACCATGGAGAAAGAGACTCCGGAAATATTGCATCCAGGTTTACGTAAGGCTGTGGCTCGTTCTTAGGTTTACTTTAATCCTGTGCCCCGCCCTTCGCTCTGCTCAGACCTTGCACTGTCTGTCGCGCATTAGGGAATTCGCCAACATTTATGGGACGTAGTGTTGTTGCGAAATAGGATAAGGAGAAGTCCAAGCGCAGCGAGCGGTGAGCGAATGGAAGGCAATTCGGTTCGTTCATACGGGGACTCAGATACTGTGGCTCGCCCTTAGCTTCGTTCAGACCTCGCTCTGTCTGTCGCGCTTTTCATAATTCGCCAACATCCTTGCGACCGGCGCTGGTGGGAAGTGGTTAAGGCAAGGTGATCTAATAGAAGGCAATTACTAAGATGTAGGCCATTGGCTTATCCTTATGATTACTCAGATCCTGTACCTCGCTGTCGCTTCGGTAGGACATCGCGTCGTTCTGTCTATCGCACTATTCAGAATTCGCCAATATTATTGCGACCTGTGGCTCGCTCTTTGCTTTGTTTAGGCCTCGCCCTGTATGCCGCGCTTTTCAGAATTCGCCAGCATTTTGGTAAGGCGAAGTGCAAGCGGTGAGCGAATGGATGCCAATAACGCTTCCTGAAATTTAGACATATATGACTCGTCTGTATAATTACTTAGAACCTGTAGCTCGTACATTAGAGAAATGTCAACATTTTTAAAACGTAGACCTCGGACATGGAAGTATGGCTAAGGCTGAGGATTTACGTGAAAACCAAAATTCCGCGAGCATGTATACAGCATTAGTCTTTCGGGAATCTGGTCACCTTAGGGTAACTCAATCTGGACACTTTATAGGCTTAGGATTTTTTAGCACAATTCCATTGATTTTTGCTGTTTTGTTTTTTGACTAGCGATTTGACGTACAGAGGCAGGCTATTGGTGGATATGATATACAGGGTGTCCCGCAACCGGTTCGCCATACACCTATGGTCTCAAATTTCTCAAACTTAAGAAATTATAAAACTTTTGACACATTCAAATGGGTGTATACTATTCGGAAAATAAATGGAAAATTTGAATGCGTCCAGGTTGAAGGTTAGCTTACCTAGTGAATTAGAACGAATCAGAAGTTTGAAAATTACAGTGTTCCACAGAAGGTCATGCTTTCGCCATCATATTCCCGTTTTTTTAAATCCCGACATTCAATATCCCGCCATTTCAAAATCCCGCCCATTAAAAATCCCGCTCAATTAGAATCCCGTCTAATCAAAATCCCGCCAATCCAAAGTCCCGCCATTTCAATAACCCGCTTATTCAAAATCCCGAGATATTGAAAAGCGGGGCAGAAAAGAATACTTACCTTCTTACTACATCACATTTGCCGTTAAAATATTGATACTGCTATGCAGATTGGTAAGCGAAAGTTAGCTAGTATTCTCTTATCAGTGAGGCGGTGAGATTCAATTTCAATATTAGTGAAAATACCGATGTATTTTTCCGAATTGACACGAAGTTTGGAGGATGCAGATGCCGAAAAATAGCAGATTGGTTTGGAAGTAATTATATCCATGGGAAAAATACCTTTAGACGTAGGCAGCAGTGACTTTCACCTAAAGAGGACCATGGAAAAACGGATTTTTTGAGAAACTTGTCGCATAAACTAATGTAAATAATTGATAAGTCGAATGCATATCTATATTTGGTATATTACGCTTTTAGGTCCCCAAGGGAAATTTTTCTTGTTCTTCTTATCGACACTAGCGACCCCGTCCGCCATAAAGCTATGTGTCCGCTTTATGGCGGAAAATATCGGAAACATCAAAAATTTCCCTTGGGGACCTGAAAGCGTAATGTACCCTATATTTTTTCGTTAACAATAAAAAAATTTGGCGGTATTTTGGCGGGATTATTTATTATTTAATAGCGAGATATTGAAATGGCGGGATTTTGGAATAGCGGGATTTTGAGGTGGCGGGATTTTGAAATGGCGGGATTTTGATATGGCGGGATTTTGTAATGTCGGGATAACGTAAAGCGGGATTTTTTGGAAAAAGCGGGATTATGAACGGGCGGGACTTTGTTTTTCGGGATTATGTAGGTATCCCTGCAGGACACCGTCTATATTTGAAATTGCAGAAGTGTCGGAGTACATATTATAGAGGGAAAGGTGTGTGCATTAAAATTAGAAACCCTGTTGTTTTTTTGGATGAAAATCGAAACTGCTGCTTCTAAAATCTTCAGAAGAAAATATTGTATAGTTGGTAGAAATTGACATTTAAAACCAAACGTTAGTCAAACGCAACCGAAATGTATAGCTTTAAAGTACAAAATAACCAACCAAAAATGAAAACCAAAAAATATTAAGAAAAAAACTTTTGCTTTTAATTAAAACGAAAACTCAAAAAACATTTAGTCAAACATTTACAGTATTTTTTGGACTTTCCTACATTATCGATATCTACTTCACATAAAAAGTAATCGATAATACACCTGTAGCGATAAATTAAAATTATTTACTCCAATATCTCAACAGAATGGGTTTGGATGTGAAAATGAATACGAAATATTTTTATTCACCCGGGTAGATACTATGAACACGAGTAGAAAAAAATGTTCATGAAAGCGAAGGTTAAAAAAAATTGTTGATATTAAATGGGCCTTCGCAATGGGCGCTTTCAGGTCCCCAAGGGAAATTTTTGATGTTTCCGATATTTTCCGCTATGTGTCCGCTATATGGCGAACGGTAAGATAAGTGTCACTAGTGTCGATAATAAGAACAAGAAAAATTTCCCTTGGGGTCCTGAAAGCGTAATATACCGGAATATCTTTTTAACAAACCCTGCATCTAAAATAAAATCCATAAATACAAGCTAAGAATTTTTTTATGTATCATTTTTCAACGATCTGAGAAACAAAGCACATCAATGAAACTTACCAGAAATGTCAAGCATTTTCACTTTTGCGACGTAAATCAAGGGAAATATTGCCACTTGGCAAAAGAACAGACACAGTTTGTGATATAGATGAATCCGGTCATGATAGCGACACAGTTTCACCGTTCATTCGTCTCTCTATCCGCCCACAACCAAACCCATGGTGGACTGTGAGTGTACTTGGGGCCACTAACCGTGGAGCCAAGTGAGTGTACGTGGAGCGACTAACCGTGGAGCCAAGGCATTTTATACGCTTCATAGTACAAAATTATTTTAAACGGTATATGCTGCTGCAAGCTTTCGTTGTCGGTGCCAAACAATCCGCTAAAGACTATACATAGACCTATAGATTTTGCACAACTATTCATCGTTTCCATTTGATTGACAGACAGACGTGTGCTGAATTGTCTACGTACGACAGGGCTATTTTTTGGCACACGGTGGTCTATCTACGAGATTGCTAGACATACGCTTAGTCTGGCAGCAGAAAATTCGAATCGATTCACCACGTACTCTTTGGCAATACGCTCTGCCAAACGTACACATTTGAGTCGACAGACGGAGAGAGACAGGTATACTTCAGCGCGACAGCGTTTGCTTGAATGCCAGAAAAAAGGTACTCGCCAAACAGTTGTGTTTCAGTTTCACAGCAGCATTTACTCGCAACGGAGGAGCTTTAAACTTTAGCCATGACAAGCAAGCTGATAAAGGTAAATATTTATAATATACCCGGGATAGATGGTAATTTTTGTCCTCTAAAAAAACAGGATACTGTAGAGCTTGTCCCTCGTCGCGAATTGACTCTATCCGAACGAGTTGGCATAATCACGGAATACGAAAACGGTTTAAATGCGGACGTCATAGGTCAAAACTTTCATTGCAGTCGGGCCCAAATTAGGCGAATTTTACTACGAAAAGCTGACTACCTAGAACTTTGGACAAAAAGTACGGACAAAGAGGCAATAACTGTTCGACGACTTAGCTCACCGCTACTCGCAGCAACGGGTCGAATCCTCCACGAATGGATTCTTCGGGCGAGTCAATACATGGAAATAACGGATGAGCTACTTCGTCAAATGGGAGAACGAATTGCCAGACATATTAATTATGAAGGTTTCAAATCGAATAACCGTTGGCTGGGTCGTTTCAAGCTGAAGTATAAATTGAACAATTTTAATCTACCCAGTAACGTTGCAATTACACTGGATACTGAAAATCGTCAATCTCTTGATTTAGAGGATATTATTGAGACAATCAGACGAACGAAACCTTCCATTTTACCGGAGTTTGATAAGAAGCCGAGCTCGGTTCATGTCGAGAAGGAGCCACCACTAGCTGAGCTAGAACGCTTTGTTGACGATGCGGAGACCTATGGGAGCGACGATAGCAGCAAGAATATTTCATCAGAATATTTCTACACTTCGAATGTTGGAGATGATGACAAGCAACGGAGAAGTGAAACTATGCAAGAGGATACCGTAATAAATGAAATGGAGTACGCTCGCGAAATCAAAACGTACAAAGATGCAATCAACATGTTGGGTCCACTTGAACAATTTCTTTTGATAAAGGAGAATATTCGTGCCGTTGGTCTGATAAATCAATTGGAGATTTTATTCAGGGACGAAATGGCAAAGGAACTACTCGTTCCATGATTTTTTTTAGTTATTAAATAACTGTACATATGAATTACATTTAAGTTGTTTTACCAACGGATATTTGAAATATAAATAATTGAAGTTTAGAAACTTTGTGAGTTTTCTTGAAGTAGGGAATTAAGAAGATTGTTCACTCTACTCTACACTTTCAGCCATATATATCGTATAAGAATTGAGTCCAGTGAGTGCAAGTCATTTTGCAGCTTTCGAACGCATTTAAACTTTTCCGCATTGCAGCCGATTACCCCTGTAGAAACCTAATAACAAACATTCTCACAAAATACGAATAGTGAAGCAAATGTGATATCTACACTAGTCGGCACATGTATTTTGACATCTCGAGCCCCGACACTGGTTTTGTTTAACTGAAGCGAATAACGGTAGAAATTAAAGCACATATCGACAGCAATAAATACGCTCATTATTTGTCCTGTTCTCTTTCGGACTCTCATGCTATAAAAAAAGAAAAGATGGAGGCGTAATTCTGGTGGGGTATATGCATTTTGACAACATTTAACTCTTTGATTGCATCCATTTTGTTGCAGGAATTGAGGCAGAAAACATATTCTTACTAATTTTTCAATTCTGCATTTTAATTTTCAAGTAAAAAATATCACCAAAATATCAGAATTTAAAAGATTGGTTAGAGCATCGATAGAGGCAAGCAAGTCCAGGTTTAGACATTGAATACGCTACAATTGAATTTTATTTCACACGGTAAACTGTTTATTATCAAACACAGAAATGTTATAAGAAATCTAAGAAAGAAGTGGAATTTAAACCCAATTGTGCCGTCAACAAATCGAATTTGACTTCCGACGATTCAATAACGATCAAAAGAAGCTTTGGCCATGGAAAGAGGTTTGCTTTTAATAGTTTTTAGGGTTTTTTAGAATTTTTTTTTCAAAAACATTTATGAAATCGATTTTGTCCGTCCGTCCGTCTGTCCGTCTGTCCGTCTGTTCACTAAATAACTCGCGAACGGCTCAACCGATTGTCATGAAATTTGGTAGGAATGTGTAGAATGGTTACAGTCTTTGGCACATATACCTTAGAAGTTGGTAGGAAGAAGACAACAGGGTGTTTTTATCGGAGATTGACGTATGGGCATTTAAATCAAAGATCTAAACACCATATCATATCAGTTAAAATTTTCCAGTTTCGAGTAACGGTGAAAAAGTTATTGGCGTTTAAAGTTAAACTTCCTTTTCGAGCTCCGTTTTTCTAAGCCGTTATAGGGATCGATATGAAATTTCGCACAAAGATTGGTCAGTAGGGCCTTATATACGTTAAATATTAAGACTGTTGACTTTTGCAAAGGAAAAGTAAATAACAGTAAATTTGTAAAATTTCAATTTGTTCGTGTGTAGCCTCTCTTAGGTTTCCAAATATGAAAATTCTGCTAAGGGTTTTTAGAAAATTACATATAGAATATGTCTACGATTTTTCATTCGAATAACTGTACCCAAACCGGAAATATAGCCAAATAAGTATTTAGTAAGGGCCTTTCACAATGCAAGCCTCTTAAGCATTTCTTCAATGCATATCTTTTAACTTGATGAAACAATGAACATGAAATTTGGTGGAAATGCATCGAATGGTAACAGTGTTTGCCACAAATATTTTTGAAGTTGGTAGGACCAAGCTAACAGGGTGTCCCTGAATATACTTGTATACTTGTATACTTGTTCAATACTCATAGGAAAGCAAGCGTTGGCTCTTATGACAGGGAACACAATGGAATCATTTTATATAAGGTTGCTTTTCCTTGATTAAAAAACAGTAACAGTAGATTTACAGCTAATAATTCAGTTCATATATAAAGCCAAGCCATCCTTACGTTTGCCAAAGTTTCTTTTTGGTCAAAGGCCATCAGAAATCTTAAATTGAAAAATGCCTGTAGATTTGCCTTGGAGTACCTACTTTTATACAAACTATGGGTAAATAGTAAATCTATTTTTGGATTGGTCTAATTAAAGGTGGAACAGAATGAAAGGCGCTAGCCTTTCATTCTGGAACGCGTTTATTTAGACTAGGGATGTTGCGGATATCCGCATCAGCACCGCAACTGCGGACAATCCGCATCAAATTCTGCATCCGCATCCGCATCCTCATGTTGACATCCTCATCCGCAATCCGCATATTTCTATGCGGATATGATGCGGATAACAATAAAAAACAAATTTCCCATCTAATCATCTACGTTCTAAGCCACTCATAGTATAGAGAATTGATAGCGATTGCAAGAAACCATATCTAATGCATGTAGATATTAGTCTAAGAAAATTGGGCCAAAATATGGCCATCGAATGGCAAAGATCCTACATCGGAAATTTCTTTTTGATTATGGCTGGGGATGGTCCCCAGATTATGGCATTAAAAGTCCCAACCGATTTAACCTTAAAAAAAGGGGTGAAAGGGGGCATTTTTTCGGTTTTTTGCGATTATTTCAAAAACGGCAAGAGATACAGAAAAATGGTCTGAGGACGAAAAAAACTACATCAAATTATTAGTGACCCAAGACAACTTTGTCTACAGATTATAAATTGAGTAGTACGTAGAACAAACTGCTGATGGGTCACTTTGTATGGGAGATACCCTCAGTTTTTATCCGAATGAGCTGATTTTTGGTGGGTGGGGTGACTATGACTACCAATCGCAACAAACCAAGCACTCTGCTCCAATTGGGGGGAGAGTTATGGACATGCCGTTTTGACAAATACAAATGGGGGAATAATGGGTGTCCCTGACCGGAGCGACTCAATGTTTACCTTAAAATTATCATGAAGTTATTGTGAATACGTATACGATTTTTTCACGGCTGAAATAGCATTCTTTAAAAAGTTATGGAGCTTATTTAATAAAGGTCCAAAATGAAAAAATTTAATGGAAAAGAAAGGCTTTCGACTAGGTATGACACTGCATTTTAATGAAGCTAATGACTTTGTCCAGAATTCAAAAGGATTGCACATTTTGCTAAGCTGGCCTTGCCTTGTACTTTTAACTTCTAACATGTCGAATATTCCTGAGAACTGAATAGTATCTGATTTTCGGTATTCTTCTTCTTTTATTACCCTAACTCCTAGTGGAGCATGGTGCGCTGACGACTACCGTGTGTAATCGTCAACGTGTCAACGTTACAAAGACAACTGAATTCGGAGTGTGATTCGGTTGTCAGCCGTACCACTTCCTAGTCGCATTATTAGTTTATTATTCTACGATAAGAATATTTCTTATCATCTTCTTCTGAATAATAAACTTGCGACGAGTCGTGCCGAGTTTGGAAACTCGTTTCTCTATGAGTCTCCATATCACAGAGTGGCGACCGAGCGATCACGGCCACAGAGCACGATTTTCGGTATTGGTAAAATTAATTTCATATATTTTTTAACTAATCCACATCCGCATCCGCATTTGCAAATTTTATGACATCCGCATCCGCATCCGCTAAACCACATCCATAATTTAGACCAATCCAAAAATAGATTTACAGGAAGCATTTCATTCATGTTGTGCACAATACTTATTTATTGCTTATAAAATATATGTACAAAAAATATTCACTATGCATTAAAATTCTAAAAAACCCTCGTATTGCGGGCGCAGCCCTCTGTACGCCGGTATTTTTAAATCTTTCTTTGGTTTCGCATTATCTGCATATGCATGCAATTTGCCTTTTTTAGTTCTAGGCCGAAGGTGGTCGTTATTATCTGCACCTCCGATGGCAATGGCACATTCTTCATATCCATAATATGCTTTGACAGTGCCCGCTCTAGCACTTACGCCACCCCGGGCAAGAGGACAAATTGCCGCCCTTTAGGTGATATACCAGGCAGATTTACAGTAGATAATATGTACGTCGTTGAAGTAGATGAGTAGTTTCCCATAATATCCTAGCAGACTGCGCAGCCGATAAACTCCAATTTGCTGGATTTCTTCAGTGTGGGATGTGCGTGGTTTATTTTCATAAATGCGATATTTTGAGAATCATAGACCAGGAGGTTGGGGAGGCAGGGCAGGGAGTGGCGCTTAACCCTCCCTCCCTCTGGCTGGCTGTTGATCAAGGATACATTTTTTTCTTACTGCTGTACTATCTCATAAAAAATGCATGCTCTACGTATAAAAATTTCAGTACTACAAATGTGCGTGTTGGTGGTGTGCAGTTGGCGCCTAGTCTCAATCGCAGTTTTAAGAAAGATTTCAGTCTGGTGGTCTCGGCTATCTCGGATTCTAACCACCTATGTTTCCGATCATGTTGCCCAACCAACCTAATTCAAGAAAATATTTAGCCGCCAAAAAGCCCATATTGTCCGTGTTTCATCACTACATGACTTCTGGGTTTAAATGTATACTTTATAGAGTTTGCTGTCCGCCATGTTTTACCGTTAGAATAAAGAATTCCTCACGTAAAGTTTTCTTTGGGAAGTTAATGGATTTAAAAACATTTCTTCTGCAAGGGATAAATTTTGTGACAAAGGTCATGTGATGTATTCAAGACTAATACTCATGTAGACGCCATTTATCGTTAAAAGGACAGAGGTACCTCTGGATTTACCTTTCTCAAATTTTTAATCCTATTTCTAAAAATGTTTTTGTTGTCATATAGTTTAATGAGAATGACATACCCTCCGACCCACTAAAAAAATTCCGGGCTGATGTTGACAAAATGTTTATATCTTGAGGAAATCCATATTGAGAATTTTTATAAAGAAGAAGATCAGAGCTAGCTAGATCGGGGGAATCGAGCCAAGTCCTTATTTAGCATGTCCGAAAAAAGGGAGTACATACTGCTACTGCGGCTCTGGTAATATGTACTGTGATTCCATCCCTCATCACATCTTGGTGAAACCCAAACAACTTTGTTCGAAATTTGTCCTTTAAATGCTAGTTGAATCAATGGAATTGGAGCCAACTAAGGGGATCCATCCACGAGGAGATTTGGGCAAATTGCCGCCAAAGGTTTATAGAAATTTTCAAAACTCCTGCATGGGTATGACATTTCTCACAGGAGAGTTTGTTTTAATAGTTTTTATGTGTTTAGTGTTTACACGACTAATTATTTCTCAATTAATATCAATATCCGTAGGTTTAATTTTTTTCACGGTACGTGCTCTCCTCCGATTCAATAAACTAAAATAAAGTTTTAGACCTTACTTCCGGAAATTAAGGTGCGACGTTCCGCATATAAACTCAATAATAAGATTACGTTCTATAATTTCGTCCTCTATTTAAAAATTAGGTAGATCCCCCTTTGGTAAAAACAAAGGATCATGCATAGAAAGATCAAATATAATCCTTAATGCTGGTCAAAAGAAAAGATAATGTTCAATTGGAGGACGAAATTAGCACATAAATCTCCAATTTCAGTTTTTAAGTAGAACTTGAATAGCGCATAACTTCGGAAGTGTGGCGGGGGCTAGCATCACAGACGTACAATTTACGCAAATCTTACTCAGTAAATCTTTCTATCAATTGTGGACTCTTCAAAGCCTCTCAAGGACTTTGTTTCTTCAAAACACAACTTTCAACTTTTTATTTCATCTGTAGGTTTCGTTTCCACTTAATGGAAATTGATATTGATTTTTTCCTTCTGGCTTTTATAATTTTTTTTATTCGAGTGCTAGCCAAAAAGCCGCCCCTAAAATTTGGCGCCCCGGGCGTCTATATAGAAGGCATTAGCTCATTCTGGAAATGATCCAATGAATAATCGCGGAAAATCTACAAATCATGTACAGGGTGTTCGAAACATCCGCATAAACGCACCGTAAAGTGCATAGAAAAAAATTTGTGCAGGACATATCTCCGATTCTTAACCCTTTAGCTGTTAAACAAATCATTTTCGTAAACTACTCAAATGTTAATATTAATTAAATTCGAACTCACTTTTGTCTGAGGTCAATCCAGGCCTTAAAATTAGATTAGAGTCTGACGGGAAGCTTCAGCTTTGCATTAATACACGGGAGAACTATTTTGACATTTTTTCTGTTTTCTTGAATTTTGCACCTAATTTATAGTAAAAAGGCCTCGCTGATTCCAAAAGCGCAGTCCATGTTTCCCCTATACGTCAGGTTTTCGAGATAACGGTTTTTTTTTTTAATTTTACGGAAAGTTACAAAAGGCCCTCTTAAATACAAAGGCTACGGAGTTGCATCCTTGTCCAGGACCTTCTAGTATTTGTATACAATCAAATTAATATAGTCAAAAGAAAGTAATTTATCGCGACCTGGATTTTTTGTTAAAAGTTGTGCAATTCTTCGGCCATTTTTAAGGCTCTTTTAAGCAAAAAATGTATTTAAAAGCCTCTGTTTTAGTATATTACCCTATTATTGTGCTTTTAACTGGTGTAATCTACTATCCCTCGTCGAAAGTGTCTCAATACCCGGACTCATTTTGCTATATACATATGTGGCAGTCATACATTTCTAAGTCAGAGGGCAAAAATAGGCCCCTTTCTCCACCAGGCATATCATATGTGTATACCTCAATATGGTTTGCTTCCTGAGCAACGTGGATATACAAAATATCCGTGCTTTTTGTGTATGTGGCATAGCAGAGCTCGCGATAAGCAATGGATACAAAGGAATTGGCCCCCGAAATCTGATCTGAAGGCTGGTGATCCGAATATTCTTCATGAACCGCTTGTGGATCGACAAAAAATCATTTTCCTGCCGTTGCATATAAAACTAGGCCTGAGGAAACAATTTGTAGTAGCCTTACCAACAGAAGGAAATTGTCAAACGCAATTTGTCGGCATCGAGAAACAAAAACGAGTTGCTTGCTGAGGGATGAAGGACAAGATCCCGACACGGTGGAATTCCGGGAAGAGCAAGACCCTAGTGAGGTAAGTGCAGAAGAAGCCACAGACCCAATGATGCAGTTACTGAAAGCGATGACTGAGTTAAACCAGCGATCAGCCCAGTCGGAGGAAGCAATGAGCAAGATGAATGAGCGGTCGGTGAAGTCTGAGGAGGCTCTCATCGCATTAACTGAACGATGAGCCAGGTCGGAAGATGCCCTTATCGCTTTAACTGAACGATCAGCCAAGTCCGAGGAGGCAATGAGCAAGATGGAGGAATCGATAAAGTCTGAACTGAAAGAACAAATTGCGGGTTCGGAAAGGTCGATAGCGAACAAGCAGGAACAAGCAGGAAGAAGCATTCAGCCATTTAAAGAACAGCCTCAAACAAACGAAAACGGAAGTGCTGAAAATAATCGCTGAGAAATCTCGAGAAAGTTCCGAGAAAATTAAGACGGTGGCCGAAAAGATGCATAAGTTCAAGAGTGACCTTTCCGAAGAAGTCCAGATGTTAAAGAACGATCTGGAACGTTTAAAAACAACGAGATTCAACCATCTCTAGGGGAGTTCCATAGTAGTCGAAAAATTTCAGAAGTCGAATAGCGACCACGAAGCATCGAGAAAAAGTGAAATATTTAAAACTGACTCGAATATTAAAAGTCTGAAAGCGCCGACTTCCGATGGACAGATGTCTTGGAACATCTATACAAGACGCAATTTGAGGCTGCAGCAGTGGTAAATGATTGGTCGGACAGTGAGCGTGCCACGGCTCTTGTTTTAGCGTTGAGATGACCCGCTGCTGAAATCCTGCAATCGATTCCTGTTCCACTTCAAACGTCTTACATGGAGCTTGTGAAGGCGATGGATGTGCGATACGATGACGAGCATATGAATCAAATTTATCGATCGCAGCTTCTTAACCGGACATAGAAGCCAGGAGAGACACTTCAGCAATTGGCACAAGACATTGAACGGCTGGCTCTTTTGTCATACCCGACCTCGGAACTTGAGCACCGAAACGAGACAGCAGTGGATGTGTTCACTACGGCTCTTCTGGACCACGAAATACAACAGGCGTTAAGGCTAGCTGACAAGCAGACGATCAAGGACGCAAGAAGGTTACAAACGGAGGTTCGAGACGATGTTGGAAATGCGGTGAACACGGGCACGTGCGAAGTAACTGTGAACAGCTGAGGAAGGCAGGCACACTCTGCAAGAAAGTTATCAACGGCGATTTAATTCGGTGCTGGAATTGCGGTGAAAATGGTCATCGGCGAAGGAACTGTCGTCTGCCGAGAAAGGCAGGAACATCCTGTAGGAGATGCGTGCAACGAACCAGAAGAATGAGTTGGCGAAGTGCGAAACAACCTGCTCCCGTTGTCTGTGAATCGGGAAACAAACGATTCTACTGGGTTGATGCTCGAAGTGACGTTGAGGAGTGGTGCCGCCGGTGTACGAGTTGTGCAGCTGTTAAAGAACGAGCATCGGAGGCCGAGAGCGAAAGTGAAAGTCATACATGTGGATCGACTGGCATCCTATCGAGGCGACGATACGGAGGAGACCGAAGCGTGTTCTGTTCGGGACAGGTTTAAGGAGGGGGTAATGTAATGTGTCTAGACTATACATCAACCCAAATTGTATTTCCGTACTTGGCACCAGATGGCGCTAGCGAGAATAGGGTTGACCGATAAGACAACAACGACTTTCCGGAAGATTCCAGAAAGTGCGTCACCGAAGTTTCTGGAACAGTGGAAACTAATGTCGACGAGTCAGTCTAGTTTTAGCCGTGAATAATGTCCAGTCAATAATTAGTGAAGTAATTAGTAGAAATTGAAAACCGTGTATATCCGTCTGGTTGTAATAAATAGTGTTACAGTAAAGCGAGTGTTATTCATTATCGTGTACGCGAAAATCTATCGAACCCACTGGAACGTCTAGAAAAGACGAGAAAAATATAACAATATGTATATACGTGCATCGAATTATGCGATAGTAATCGAGCAACTATTGGACAGTTTTCAAAGGCTCGGCTGCAACATGAGCATCAAAGTCCACAGTCTGTAGATGAATTTCCGGATAATCTTGGAACTGTGAGTGATGAGCAGGGAGAGCGATTTCATAAAGATTTAAAAATCATGGAAACTCGATATCAAGGCGGATTGGATGCGAATATGATGGCGGAATATTGTTGAGGCATCAAACGGGTCTGTCCTGAAATTGAACACCCCAGAAAAACCTACAAACGAAAAGTGTCGCCATATATTTTTTTTAATTCTTATAAATAAAAAAATTGTAAGGAGTTTTGTTTGTTTTGATTTCAATGAAGGGAAGTTTTGTATGGGGGACAAAATTTGAGCCCCCTGTATCTCAAGAACTATGAACGTATATCGTATAGGAGAAAAGCCGTTAGCATTTCCGGATTCTACGTCCAAAAATTGGCTAGAAATGAATATCAAATTTAAATAAACAAAATGCTGTTCCCCTTGCTGTGTTCTTCAGAAAAGCATTAAAATGTATGCGATAAGTAACATCTCTCATAAAACTTTTTACCCGTAGCTAAAAAAAATTGAAAATGAAAATAAGTTATTTTAATAGATTAAGCATGTATCGCTATTTCTGGCAGCACCTAGTAGGTATAATACTTCAGCTGCCACTACATATGTATTTCTAAGCAACGCATTGCGTTGCAGATGTAATTGCCTCCTTACATGCTGTAGCACTAGCAGCATCATTGCATCTGTTGTTCATATGTACCTCATATTCACGCATCCGTGAAACACATCAGATCGGCCCAAAAAGTCACCCGATAATCATTATTACCTTCTCCCTAATTGTTTCGGCATGTTGTTCACTAGCAAAGAGACAATTGTTGAAGTTTATAAATACACCCGGTAATCCATGTCCTATCCTATATGCATATGCAGTGATAGTGGCGCTATTCATATGGCTATGGGGTGAACGCAAGGAGAAATTGGGGTGGAGACAGTTTGTGAGATATATAGGAAAAAACCGAATATGTAAACCAGCTGTTGTTCATCAGAACATTAAGGGTGAGTGACACCTACGTTAAATCGTTTAATATTTAAGTTACGCCTGGTCTAGGTCATTGATCGCGTTAGGTCGACCGGTGGTGGTTACGCACATTTTTTTCCCCGAGCTATCAAAATCAATTTATTCAAATAGTCAATATTTGAGTATTTACCATCAATATTTCTTCATATCGCACACGTGGACAAAGATTCGTGAAAATACTGATCATACGAGGAGAATGTATTCATATCGTATCGTACTGTGAGTGTACCTTGTACCAGAAGAACAGCTGTTGTTACGTTGCGCTATAGTGTCTCTTCCCTAAAAGGATATCATTAACCGCATTTGTGACTCACGTGTGAATCATATGTGGAGTGTTATTCAAAAATATCACACACTGCATTATATGTACATTGGCCGTGATTTAAATCGAGGCTCAGCTGCGCTCTTAAGTTAATCCCCTTATCTGTTTTGCGCACAACCACGGATATCGCGCACAGCCGCGCGTTGCTGTTAAACGTACATATTGTGAAATTGACAATGTAATGTGTTAGGGTCTATTATTTTTTGGTGTCCCTCTGTGCGGAATATTGTGTTGGAACAGGATATGCATGCATTGTACACGTACTATGTTCCGGAGCGGCCAGTGGGTTGCACAAATTGAAGTCAATTGAGCCAGCATATATTAATACGAGTATGTATACCGTGAGAAATTTGCATTTTTCGCGCCCAATTATGATACAATATCCACTAAGTAGTTTACTTTCGATAATGGAAAGATTTTGGAAATTTGTATCAGAGCCAGCCATGGTGTCATATGGGCAGCATATAAAATTCAAAAACAATAATATTAGCTGTGCTTTCAAATTAAATACACAACAAACTCTGTTTCCCAACGGAAAACCCGCATTTATCTCTCCTCCGAAAAATGTGCTTGCCTTTTATTCAAACAATTTAAGATGAATGTCCATTTCCGACCTGATTTATTGGTGGCGACACCTTTTCCCAGTGGCGAATTTACCAATAATCTAAATAAGCTGGAGCTTTAAGCGGCAGATATTTTGTTTAAGTTCCACTTCAAATGCGATAGAAGAAAAGTAAATTCAGAATAAATTTATTTCAATAGCAGATCTATTATTACGAAGCTTTCTTGAATGAATGAAAATTAGAGAATTTTGCGACCAAACGTAATGCCTGTCTCGTATCTTCAATGGCTTGGCTAAAAGTTTGCGTTTAAAGACAAAGTAAAAACGCTAATAAATAATAATAAATTTAAAACGTTAATTAGCTGAGGACTCCGCCCAGCGCCCACCAAACTTCAAAATTAATGATCGGATCTCAATTCCGTAACTAGGTCATTATGAAAAACAGCTAAGTCCACTTAAGACAAAATCGAGTTAATGTGTTCCCTGGATTCACCGTATTTGGTTCATTTCTGATTATTTTTGAGCAAGCTACAGCGATTGGTTTTTCCGCCTATCTCAAGTAGACCCTCGCCGACATGAGGATATTTAACATATTTCCTATTTTTAAAAATTGGCTTAAATTAACTTAAGTAACTTTTCCAAATCTGATATAAACTCAAATGACTCTTTTACCACTGAATTTTGAAACAGCCTAAATCGACATAAGCGTCTTTTCCTTAAATCCAAAACAAATTCAGTCTTCCTCATCTTGAGTTAAGTTTTTATTCCAAATGCTTTTCTTTCCGTAGAGAGTTCTTATATGGACTTAGCGTTTATTCCTTATCAGATTTACAATGTCTATGTCAGCGGTTGTTTCGCATGCATGCATGGTGAAATTGAGTAGATAGGTCAGTGTTAAATGAGTTGTTGTTCAATCAAATTGCAAATTTGTGAACGTGAAGTTAACTATTGAGGGTATGTAGGCTTGTATCCCGCGTACCTGAAATTTACTGTACACTCGAAACATTAAACGAGCCTCGGATACCTCGAAGTGATTCAACAGCAACGACTTTTGGCTATAAACAACGGACTACGATGGGTTCTTGGAACGTTCGGACTATGTGGGGTGTGTGTAATAAAATAAGGCTCACAGAATTCGAAAAGGAAATGACCGCATACAACATCGCTATACTAGGACTGAGCGAAACACGATGGCTCGGATCGGGGGCGGCTTTATCACCTAGTTCTCGTACTGTATTGCTCTACTCTGGAAATGAAGGCGATAAAACACCTCGGCAAGCAGGCGTCGGAATCCTGCTTACTAGGAATGCACGCCGATCCCTAATCGACTGGAAACCTATTTCTGATCGTATCATCACAGCTAGATTCAAATCCAGAGTACGAAACATTACAATTATTCAGTGCTACGCACCGACTGGACCTGCAGATCAATCAGCAAAGGACGTTTTTTATCAGCGACTAGACGACACCTTTAATAGGGCTCCCAGGGGTGACATCAAAATTATTATGGGGGATCTCAATGCCAAAGTCGGTACTGATAACTTAGGCTTACGCACCTTATGGGCCATCACGGGCTTGGCGACAGGAACAACAATGGCGAAATGTTCATGGAAATCTGTAACTCTCTACAACTAGTCACTGGCGGAACCTTGTTGAAGCATAAACCGATCGAGGTAGGAGACCTTTTATCATTGATGCTACTTGTTCTCTTATCTCAGAGCGCAAAAGAGTTAAGGAACAGATTAACTCCGCTGCTGATAATTCAGCCAAATATCAACTCCGAGCTGAATATCGTTCACTACAAAAAGGCGTGCAGAGAAGTGTGAGGCGTGATAAGCGTAACTACATCAACGCTTTAACGAAGGAGGCAAATGATGCGGCTTACCGTGGTGAAAGTGGTACCTTTTTCATTCTTATTAAGCCACTAATTGGCAAATCGTTCATTACTTACCATTCTGTGAATGATAAAGAAGGGTAACTGCTTCTTACCGAAGAACAGCCGCTTTAGAGATGGAAAGAGCACGTATCTGAGGTCCTAAACAACAAGTAAGACAATAGACACCATCGAACACAAATTTCTAACTGTTGGTCATTCCCACATGGAGTATGATGTGGATCACGCCTTAATCGAGAGAAAGAAAAAAGTATCGAACGCAATTAGACATCCTCCATGATTGGTTCAATTTTGTACGAACTGTTGGTGTCACAAACCAATTTCATGTAATCGAAATGGATTCCACGGATTTCCTAGATTTTTTTTCTTATTCAAAAAGAAAATTTATGTATAATGCACATTCTGAAAACTTTCATTGGAAAAATGTTAAATGGTTAAGATACACAAACAAATTATTTTGGAAAAGTTCATTTCAAAATCACCCTAAACGTAAAACATTCATTTAAAGTATTAAACATTCAAAAAAGAGGTATAACTTCAGGAAGTATATCTGAAGTAGTTGAAGAAGAAAATTACGTTTGTGAAGTCGTTTTTTCTGCATTAATTCTCTGGAAGAGGCTTTATATTATTTGTTTATTATAATAGAGATTTTTAGTATGTCGTTCGAAATAGTACGATATAATTTGACATTTCAAATTGTAATATGGAAAAAGGACCCATGTTCTCTTAAGATAATAGTTTCAGCACAATATAATAGAGAATAAAGACAAGTCGGTTTTCACAGTTTTTCAGTAGAGCGATTTTAGACTTTAAAACGACTTGTGAAAAATCTATATAGTTTTCAAATCGAAAGACTAATACATTTTTGTAGCTTATCATGTGGGCAATGTATCCTACTATAATCTTATTCCAAAAATAAAGCAGTTTGATTGAAATTTTATCCAATATTAACCTATTTAAGCCACGTTTTGGCAAAATAAACATTTATTTGCTTATGTAATATTATTTTCAAAAAGAGGTCCTAGGAGAAAGTAGGCTGTCCTTTGAATATCTTAAAGGTAAGGATCTCTTTATTTGGGCGGGTGGTTTATGGTTATATCTAAGTAAAAAAAAAGAGTTTTTACATAAAAATCTGTAAAAATATCAATTTGAATGATTAGAAATATGTTTTACATGCAAATTTGTGCATTTATGTGGGTAGGAGTTATGGTTCCAGGGGCGGCACATAAGGGCCCGCAGGGCCCGCGTGGCGGGGGGGGGGGCACGATATTTAGGGGTCCAAAAGCCGCATGAAAGATTTCTCTAACCATAAAAACAGCACGGCTGCGAAAAACAACACTCCGACGTAGACATTTTTTGTAGACCAGAAGAGATCTACACTTTTCGAAGTCAAAACAAATGTTGAATTTATTGTTCCTCTTTCACCAGTTTTCTTAGATAAACAAATTTAATATTGACCTAACAGCTTTGAAAGTTCACGAGACAATCCGGATCCTCAAATGGCATGACTGCGCTATTTGCTGTAATTGTAGCCGCGGTTTGTTATCCGACCCACCCTTTTCGTTGCTAAGTACCACATGGGAAGAAAAATTCTTTAGGTACCTCTACAAATAAACTATCTTAAAAAATTTTTGGTGATAGTACCTTTTCTAAATTTTCGGACTAAATTCCAATCCACTTTGTCATGAATTGTAAAACACGAACAAAATAGTTTGAGAGTGGTACTAAAGTTAGTTCGAACTAGCTAGTACGGTCTGTATATGTCGTTGAAGACTAAAATATTTTATCTTGCTTGCGGTATATACACGGTCATTAGGGCTGTGGTGTAGAGGCCACATTTGGTTTGAAAGGAGTCTTGTGAAGATTGATGCATTGAATTTAATATTAAGTACAAACGTTCTCAAAATTGAAGAATTTAGATTAGAGCACACTTAAATTTAAAGGTGAAACAAGGTCATTAATAAAGCTGAATAAATAACGTGTCGCTTTTTTCAATTGTCTAGCAAGTTACAAACTGAGCCTGCCCACAAACGAAGCGTCTGAATCCATTTTTTGGATTCTTCGTTCTGGCAAATTCATACATTTTCGTTGATTTTGACAAAATGAAAACAAAAAAAAATTTAAGAATATTTTTATGAAAGGGTTCCTTATTGACCACAAAAATCGAAATAAAAATAAGGTCCACTACAACGTTATTAAAATAAATTAAAAAACACCGCGTTTCACTTATTTTTATAATTTATTATGAATGCATTTCGGTCGTCAACAATGGGACAACCATCATCAGCAAAGCTTGAGTGTACATCAATAATAAATTATAAAAATAAGTGAAACGCGGTGTTTTTTAATTTATTTTAATAACGTTGTAGTGGACCTTATTTTTATTTCGATTTTTGTGGTCAATAAGGAACCCTTTCATAAAAATATTCTTAAATCAAGACCCCAAAACTTTCGTTTTCATTTAGTGATTAAAAACTAAATAACTTCCTATCTGAAAAAAAATGTATTCGGATTGAAAGTGTAAGTGCTGCGCTGTGTGAGCGTTTTTATTAAAAAAAAACGATTAATGAAATCGTTAATTTAACAAACATTACAACAAGAGCGCTATTCTCAATATAAGAATGCATCAAAGAGTCAAAACAGCTATTAGCAAAGTTATTCTAAGTACGACGTTCTTAATTTTAGTAGAAACAATGTAACATCAAAATCATGTTTCAAAAGAGTTGCTTAAAGGTCGATCCACACTTTTTAGTCATCAGTCACAGCCACAGTCAAAAAAAAAAACGTAAAACGTCATACAAATTGATAGATTGTCAGTCAATCAATTAACTGACAATCTGTCAACTTCTATGGAAAATGACTGTGACTGATGACTGAAAAGAGAGTGTGTCCGATTGGTTTCACACTGTTTTTTTTTCAGTGTAGGGGGGCCCACTCAAGAAGTTGGCGGAAGGGCCCGTGTGAAATTGTTCCGCCACTGTATGGTTCGTCAATGTTTGTGTCCGTGAGGTCTAAGGACAGAAACAAAGCTGCTGCGATAGGGTTTTCCCACAGCGATATAGGGGTAAGATCAGTGGACGCAGCGGGGCATTGAAACAAAAGACCCATATCATGAGGAGTACCATCGCAGTTTGGACAGATGTTTTGGATGGCGGGTTTATGCGAGAAAGGTACGAATTAAGGCGTGTCCACACTGGAGCTGCATAATCAGCGGATGCTCGACCCACCGCTTTATAAGTAAAAAAATAAATAACAGGCGCGACAATCCAGCATTGGACTAAGGCCGCAGGAGGTGTTAGTGACATCCTATTTCCAAGATCTTATCTGCTTTTTGTTGAGGTAATGAGATCAGCATCACGCTCAGCAGTGTTATTTATCCCCATAAATGGGTACTCGTTTAACATCTGAGTGAGATCATAGTCCGTCACAAGCTCGTGAGTTCGAAAAACACCATGATCCACGGTGAGATGCGAACTCATGACTCTGTGCACCGAAGGTGCGGGCACTAACCGCTAGACCAGCCAGACTACTTTATAAGTAGCTAGCATGAATTCTTTATCTTCCCCTCAGGTGCTACCAGCTAGAGCTTTTAGAATTTTATTCCTACTGCGCATTATTTCGTGCTTGTCGTGCTCTGTGGCCGTGATCGTTCGGTCGCCACTCTGTGAAACATAGGTTAGGTTAGGTTAGGTAAAGGGGCCGCCTGACTAGCGCCATGCGCACTTAGACCAAAAATTGGTCCATTGTGATACGACCGTAGTTCCTACGTTCCGTTTAAAACCAGCCAGTGCTAACAATGTATTTGTTAAGCAAAGTAGGGCTCACATCTCGAAGATCATCTGTATCGTAAAGATACCTCGAACCCAGTGCACGCCTCCTTCTCTCGGATAAGGCCGGACATTCACAAAGAAAGTGATGCACACTCTCTTCCTCCTCTTCATCATCACAACTTCTGCAGAAGTCGTTGTAAGGAATTCGGAGTCTCCTGGCGTGCTCCCCAATAGGGCAGTGCCCCGTAATAACACCCACTATGTTGCGTATATATTTCCTGTCTAGCGACAGTAATATGGCGGAACGGGATATATCTAGTATAGGCCAGATCATCCTCGTCGTAGCACAAGTATATCCGCAGGCCCATCTCGCGTTGGTCCTACGTTCAGAAGCGGCTTCAATTATCGATGCACAGACGGCAATAGGTGTTTTAATCTTCTCGTGGTCGCTTTCAACAATACTTGCTACCGCATTCCGAGCCAAATCGTCTGCGCAGCAATTACCAGCAAAGCCATTATGTCCCGGTATCCAGCATAGTGTAATGTTGAAGAAATGACCCATTTCTCTGAGTGCATAGCGGCACCCTTCAATAGTTTTAGATGTTGTAAATGCTGATTCAAGTGATCGAATTGCAGGTTGACTATCAGTGTATATAGTGACATCCTTACCAGTGACAACGTGCCTACCTAGCCATAAAAGCGCTTCCGAGATTGCAGTGATTTCTGCTTGGAGGACGCTACAAAAATTAGGGAGGCAAAAAGACAAGCTGATGTCGAGTTCCTCCGAGTAAATTCCAATGCCGACTCCAGCGTCCGTCTTGGAACCATCAGTGTAGATGGAAAAGGACCTGATGGACTGGGTCGTTTCGTTGCTCCAGCTTTCCCTAGGCGGGATTAAGGTAGAATAGTTCCTACCAAAAAAGTATTTGGGAACAGTGTAATCAGTGGCCAGTGGCAGGCTGAAATTACGAAGTATCGTTGAGTGACCATAATCCAGCGCTCGCCACAGACCGGTTTCACGAAGGCGTAAGGCCGTGTAAGCTGCTGACCGTTGGGCGTATATGTCCAATGGCAGCAGTCCCAAAATCATGTCTAGTCCGAATGAAGGTGTTGTACGAAGAGCTCCTGTAATCAGACGAGAAGCCAACCTTTGCACTTTAACAAGTGAATTATGATAGGCCGTTGTGCTAAGTGCGGTCCACCACACACTAACGCCATAAAGCAGAATAGGCCGCACAATAGCTGTATACATCCAATATACAACTTTTGGTTGAAGGCCCCAGGTTTTCCCGATGGCTTTCCTGCACGAATACAGTGCCACAGTAGCTTTGTTCACCCTTTCCTCGATGTTAGGTTTCCATCTTAATTTCTTGTCCAAGATAAGGCCAAGAAATTTGGCCTTGTCGGAGAAACCAAGTTGAATGCCTCCTAGCTTAGGGAGGTTAAAAGTGGGGATCATACGCCTTCTTGTGAACAGGACTAACTCCGTTTTTGCTGGATTAATCCCAACCCCGCTGAGACTTGCCCAGTCTGTTAGGATGGCAAGGGCGTTCTCCAAAAGTCCGCTAAGTGTGTCAGGAAACTTGCCTCTAACGGCGATAGCAATATCATCAGCATAAGCGATGACTTTACATCCGATTCTTTCCAAATTCAAGAGCAATTGATTAATCGCTACGTTCCAAAGTAGAGGAGACAGAATACCTCCCTGTGGAGTGCCCCTGCAAACATATCTACTAGCAGAAGACGAACCCAACCTACTATGTATACGCCTAGAAGTGAGTAGCCTATTAACAAGGGTACAAATTGAACCTTCGACCTGTAGGCTCATGAGAGCATCTGTTATTGCTCTGGGTTTAATATTGTTGAAGGCTCCCTCAATGTCAAGGAACGCCACCATAGTATATTCCTTATTATGAAGAGATGTTTCAATATAACTGACCAGCGAATGTAGAGCTGTATCAACCGATCTCCCTTTCCAATATGCATGTTGTGACATGGATAGCAGATTAGCAGGGACGATCGTTCGTATGTGAACATCAATTAGTCGTTCTAATAATTTTAACATAGTCGATGAAAGGCTAATGGGCCGGAGGTCCTTTGGACTCGCATGCGAGCTTCTACCTGTTTTAGGAATAAAAGTAACTCTCACCTCTCTCCAGCTGTGTGGAATATGTACCAACTTTAGGCACGCTGTAAGTATGCGCTCTATCCACGGATAAGTGATTTCTGCGCATTGTTGCAGGTCCGCAGGAATAATGCCATCTGGCCCAGGCGATTTAAAGGGCTCAAAACTGTTTATGGCCCACATAACCTTCTCATGACTGAGTATGGATTCCGTGTCGCATGGCTCTATGCGAACTGTCTGTAGATCAGGTAAAGCAGCCGTTGAACTGCCAGGGAAATGTGTGTCAAACAGACATTCGATGGTTTCTATGCTTGATGACGTCCAAGAGCCGTCTTCTTTTTGAAGAAAGCTTGGACTAGATGGGTTAAACGCCAAGACTTTCCTGAATCTAGATGTTTCGGAAGACCCTTCAATGTTTTCGCAAAAACTTCTCCAGGCTTTACGCTTAGCTCCTCTTAACTCTTTTTTGAAAGAGCTGAGATGCCTTTTGTATGAGTTCCAATCCGATTCAAGCCTTGAGGCTTTAGCTCTATTGAAACTACTTCTACACGTAGCTCTTAGCTCGGAGATCTTAGAGTTCCACCAAGCAGGTTTTTGCTTGCCCGACCGTGAACCGGCTGGGCACGAAGCGGTGGTCGCAGTTTTTAAAACATCAGTGAAGAGGTTTACCATATTGTCCAGATCTTGCCCATTGTTTGGAATATTTGGAAGCGAAGGTAGTCCTGCGAGCAGAGAGTCTCGAAATCTCTGCCAGTTAGTCCTCCTCCGGTTTAGGATGACTGGAGACGCCTCAGGGCGCGCAGCAAGACTGAACTGTAGATATCGGTGATCAGATAAAGAATGTTCCGCCGATACTCTCCAGTCGTTTATTAAGTGCAGGATATCCTCCGATGCCAGAGTGATATCCAACACCTCGTGCCTGTTTCTTGTAACGAAAGTAGGCTCGCGTCCTACATTGCAAATAAGAAGATTCGTTCCCAAAAGATATTCAAGGAGTAATTCACCTCGTTCGTTGGTGTCCGAGCTTCCCCAGACCACATTATGCGAATTCGAATCGCACCCCAGGATTACACTAGTACCAGAAGACGTTGCTGACGCAACAGCTTCCTTTAGGTTTGGGGAAGGCAGAGTGCCGTCGTGTGGCATATATGCCGAAGCAACCCAAAGCACCTTATCCTGCAACTCTAGACAGACTAACACAAAATCTCTGTCGCTATATTTAGGCACCAGGAACGCCTTGATGGTTTTCCTGATAAGAATACAGGATCGCGGTAAACCCTGTCCTGCAACGTAAAAATTATCAAAATCTGAGCACTTCAGACCCTTAATGAGATCGTCTGCTACCCAAGGTTCTTGAATGAGCACGATGTCGTCTAAACCATGCGATAGACGACAGATAAGAGCAGCTGATGCTGCCTTTGCATGGTGAAGGTTAATCTGAAGGAACCTCACCATTACAACTTCTCAATCACCGTAGTGTTCCCCTCTCCATCCGTATCAGAACCGATCGAGTCCAATGTTGGGGATGGTTGAGACGCAGTGTCGAGGGCAGCCAGATCTGAGCAAAGGGAGACGCAATCGTCTTCCGCAACCTCGTCCACAGACTCAGAATCTGTCGTAGGCAGACCATCCGGAAGGGCATCAGCAGCCTCTTCATTGTGGGCAGGCACCGTATTGCAGGCCTTTTTAATGTCGCCCTTGTAAACTCTGAGTTTTAGCTTAATAAAGCCAAAACTCACAACTCCACCCGACTTGATTAGTGAGGCCAGTGATAGCTTATTAATGAGCAAAATCGCACACCTGCGATCGTTGACAGCGTCGTCCAACTTAACGATTCGCCAATCGTCCGTTGGGATTTCTGGATTGCACATTTGTATAATGCTCAAGATTTGACCCTTATCGGACACAAAAGGTGGCAGCCACACACGAGCACGTGGGCGCGTGGGAATGTCCTCTTTGGCCACAACCTCCAACCTGGCCCCTGGCCATAGTTCGCCTGCCTTGCCAATAGCGAATTTGAACATAGAGGCCGATCTCTGATCCGCGAATCTCATGAGCTTCACGCGACCTTGATACCAGCCTCCATCCTCACAAACTGGAAGGGGTCCCGGAAAAGCTGCCGTTGCAGCTTTGAAGTTAATGGTGAGAATACCCTCGACCAATCTCCACTTATCAACCGAAATCCCACCATCCGCGTCATTTCGGTCGACAATAGCCAACTCGATCCAGCTTTTCGCCGCGTCTGTGAAACATACACTCATAGAGAAACGAGTTTCCAAACTCGGCACGACTCGTCGCTAGTTTATTATTCAGAAGAAGATGATAAGAAATATTCTTATAGTAGAATAATAAACTAACAATGCGACTAGGAAGTGGTATGGCTGACAACCGTATCACACTCCGAAATCAGTTGTCTTTGTAACGTTGATGACTACACACGGTAGTCATCAACGCACCATGCTCCACTAGGAGTTACGGTAATCAAGAGATCAGAAATGTTGCCAATACGTATATCAATCTCCCATCCAATGTCCTTCCACCAAGTGGTTAGAAAAGTCGCAGAAGATTTGGACGCAGGTATGGTGAGGTTTCGGCTTTGGAAAAATACCTATAATCGTTCTAGATAGCAATTAATTTGGAGTCGCATTTCATCCTTATCATTCCCTGTGGCGAGAACGGTGCAATCGTCAGCATAGGAAATCACCTCGATTCCTTCAGGTGGTGTGGGAAGGCCGGACATGTAGATGTTAAACAGAGTGGGGGTGAGTACCCCTCCCTGTGGAACACCTAATTTGATTTTCCTAACCTTAGAACGTTTGCCACGAAACTCAATGAAGGAGTGTGAGTCACACGTCGATTCGACGTGTGACCCGCTAATATCAAAGACTGTGTGGCACTCACGCCAATAATTTTGCCACGTAGTTACGCCTATTGATATGACCTGAGCTAAATGTTGAAACCAACAAATTATGTAGCTTGCTTATGAGAGATACAATAAAAAGAAAATTTTTTGTACGTGGATTCGACGCAGATTATCTGTCTAGGGTTGAAAAGCTATACCCGGCCTGAGCAGCTCATGGAGGGAAATCGACATTTTGCTAGGCACTTTTAACTTTTGTTGCAAAAAGGAGGTCCGTCATCTTATTCTCCAACCAAAACTGTTCCGTTATCTATTCTGCAAGACTTTTTCCTCCGTCTTCATCGATAGCTGGCTCGCGACTCCCACCAAAAACGTCAGTCAGAAAAGCGACACATGTCACAGCCGATGTGATTCATTTGTTCATTACGGGAACCATACGAAATCCCCAATCACAAAATCCCCAAACGTAGAAAAATCCCCAAAATCAAAATCCCCATATTCAAAATCCCCATAATCATAATACCCATATACAAAATCCCCATAATCATAATACTCCTATACAAAATCCCCAAACACCCGAAATATGATGGTAAATGGTAGATGGTAAATGGTAAATGGTTGATGGATGAAAGACTGTAAATTGTTGATGGTTGATGGTAGATGGAAGGTGTTAAATGGTAGATGGTAAATGGCACTAGGAGGGACGTAAATCGATACTAACTTATTTTTTGATTAGCACAAACAAAATATTCGAGTCCATTGTATATATCGTTCTAAACATAATAGGTTTTCTTTAACATCTTCGAGACAAGTCCTCATCCGAACGAATATTCGCGGAAAACTTGGTTGGCTTATTGTTGGAACCGATTGCATATTTAATCGCCTGCACATTATCTGCTGTTGTTCTGTGTTACTTCAAAGAGTTTGCGTTGATTAGCATATATGTATATCAGTCCACGACGGTGATTTTTTTATTGCATAGTAGGAATATTCAATTACAATAGTCTAAAGCACCTACCATTTACCATCACTATTTGCTATTTACCACCCACCATTTGCAATTTACAATCTACCATTTACCATCTGTCATCAACCATTTACCATTAACCACCTACCATTTACCATCTACCCTTTATCATCTGCCATTTAACATCTATCATTTACCATCTACAATAGCCTAAAGAAAGACTCCATTCCCCATTTGAGGTGTGATCTTAGAACGCGCGCGCGTTCTTAGATCACACCTCAAATGGGGAATGGGGAATTTCGTTTGGGGATTTTGGTTGTGGGTAGGTATTTTGATTTCGGGGATTTTGATTTCGGGGATTTTGATTTCGGAGATTTTGATTTCGGGGATTTTGATTATGGGGATTTTGATTTGGGGATTTTGGTTTGGGGATTTTGTAACTGGGGATATCGTATCCAACCCGTTCATTACCTATAGATTTTTTGAAAACAAAAAAATTAAGCTCTGCACACAAGTCAGCATTCAATTCAAAGTATGTATGTTACAAACATTAAAAAAAAACACAAAAAACAAAGAATATTTGATTTATCATTAGGTATGACTTCCTCAAAACACCTTTACAAATCCTTAGCCATAAGATTTGTGGTTTGGTTATCCGTGAATAACCATTAAACATAAGATATTCTGCAAGAATATAAGTTACACCCCATTACCTTTTGACGCGTGACTAATTTTCACTTATAAAAGAACAGGACATGTGTAGGCCACAGGCACAGCTCGTATACGCCATACATTGAAATGAATGCAAAATTGAAAATGACTGTAAAATTTATATTAAGTACCCTTCGCGATTGAGCCATTTACTTGGAAAAAAGTGATTTAGTGTAAAAGATTAGGCAACTTAAACTCAATTGGGCGCACCATTAGTACGTATAAATGCTTAGACCACCTATAGCGAACGGATTGCCACCTTTTCGTCAGCGTAATACACGACATAGAGCAAGTAGTATAAGTCCAAATATTCGTTATACTATACCATTCACTCGGCAATAAGACATCAAAATTAATTAGTGCCATTTACGCGAAACGCACATAAATCCATCGAAATTGACCCGAAAAGTGAATGCCGACAAAATGTCCACATATGTATGTATGTGGAACGAATATCTAGACTAGATGGTAGTCAAGCTTTTCCTTCTGACAAACCTTAAAAGAGCATTTATCTAAAAAAAAATAATCACAACATATGCAAAAAGATCGTGATCCAGTGTACGAGTATATTGCCATAAAAAATGTTGATAATTCTCAATTTTCCTTTCGGCTGGAATTTTATGCGAGATGGCGATCTTTGCCCACGATAATGGTGCTTAACTTGGAAGTTGCACAGATCGCGAAAAATCGTTAGAAAATGTTTCATGTGTGTTTTCCATAAAAGGGTAACGCGCCATCGTATAGTGTGTGCTAGGGGAAAAAATGTCGTGGCTCATGCACCTGTTTATTGCAAAGACGGCAATTTCTAACGAACTCAACCAAAACTTGGCGACATTTTGTAAGTTACGGAAATGCAAGTGCGTTTTTCAGGTCTTGTTGCTGGCAATTTAGCATACTACTCCAACTCGTATTATCGGCAGCAATCTGCGTTTTCTACATCAAATTAAATGCGTTGATTGGGCCAACCCGTTTCATGTGAAAATGCAGTGAATGAAAATGATGATAAGCACTTGGTTGTAAGGTATTTTAAGTGGCTATTTCAAAATTGCATTAATTGCTATACGCCTTTACAATTTTAAATCATTTAAATGTGTTTCGTTAGCTTTTGATAATTCTACACAAATAAAATCGAAAAGGACCCACCTTTCAACAGAAAAAATATTTAATTAAAGTGTATTTTTAGTAAATTTCAAAAATTGGGGAAAAAACAGGCTTGCTTGCACCTTAGATCTGGCAAAATAAATATAGGTATCGATCGGATGCCTACACAGAATTTCGAATGAATGATTAATGTTTTCCCCTGAAACGTAACAGTCGCAGAGCAGGTTGTATAAGTATTTGTATACATTTGTATATGTATTTTTTTCTCTTCAATTTTTCACTCTGGAATTGACCGCGCAGAAACCTCTATCGGCACATTCATAAGAATCTCTAATTTACTTTGGCTGTCTTCTCATCTTATCTGTTCAGGTCACGATTTATTTCGTGATCGAATCCAAACTGTTCGAATCCGTAAAACGTAAATATGTTTCTTACGTACAGCTTGAAATTCAAAACAACCATTTCATGTACAAATTCCAGAAGGTAACATGCTTGTAAAGTAATCTTACCTTCTCATTAAAAGAGCACCGTGCTACAACCAACCCAGCCATCTGCAATCCATATAAGCCATAGTATCGGTTGGGTCATGAAATCAACAAGACACCACGAGTAAATTAATGAAGTTTAAGAAGTGTTGAGCTGGTATGGTAGGATGGTGTTCAAAGAAATCGGTTTTCCGATTCATTTCTTGTCGTTAGTCTTTTTTTTTTGTATTTCAATATTGGAAGTTAATCTGCAAGCTTGAAAGGTTGGAACACGTGTACAAGCAATTGCTGCAGTCAATATACTAGAACGGACAAATAACAGCTTTTCGGTCACAGTGGATCTTTCAAACATTAATGTGTATCTCTGGATCTTGGTCGGAGTGCAGAGGAACTAATTACGGACGAAATATGACCTTATGAGGTTAGGTTAGGTTACAGTTTAGTCCTAGACGTTATTGGTTGATTATATAGAATTGAAGTTGCTTCTATATAACACAAAAATGACCTACTTTTATTTTTTAGAGCATCGCCAACAAATTGTTTAGGGCTAAAGACATGAAACCTATTATCGTTGCCCGTTAGACAATATAAACTTAACTATTATTTGACAAACAGGCTTTAAAAGCCCCGCCTATCAGGATGCGTCCAACTCCAAACGGAATTACTGTTCTAGTAATTAATAAGGTAAATTTTGGCTGGTGGAGTCTGAACGGGTGGATTTAGTACCAGACTCGATGCAAACACTGTTGGTATTAGGCCTGTTCGTAACACCGGTATTTAGGCTTTAAAAGTGACTAAAATTTTCCTCTTCTTCTCTATGGCATGATAGCCCGACGTCGGGCCTTGGCCGCCTGGATTGATGACCTCCAATTGTCGCGGGCACGCGACCGTGTCTTCCATTTCCGGAAGCTCATCATCTGGTTAGAGTCCTCACACTGATCACTCCCATCGAGCTCTCGGTCGTCCATGCAATCTGGCTCCGTCCACTCGTTGCGCGTTAATAACCTTTTTGGGCATGTGATCATCGTTCATCGTTTGTACATGTCCCTTCCATTGCAGTCACTGCAATTTTACGATTTTCGACACTCATCATACAGCTGATACAACTCATGGTTGTACTGAATGCGCCATGCGCCTCGAACCTTTCGGTGGAATGTGTCTTCAGCTCTTCAGAGTTTTGTGTTAGGGACTATTCTTCGCAGTCATAGCATACGAGTAGTACAGGTACAGGTACAGGAATGATCGTTTTATATACGTGGAGCTTCGTGTTCCTGTGCACCAGCTTCGATTTCGTTATTAGGAGGACCGAAAAATAACTCTTATTATAGCTAGTTGTACCCGTCGCTTTATCCATCTGTTTCGTTGTCGTCCTTTGACAAACTCCAACCCAGCTAAGTGAATCTGTCTACATACTCGATATTGATGCTTGAATTTACTACGTTCTTGTTTTTGATTGCATCATGACCTTATTTTTACCCCGTTGATATGTAATCCAAAGTCCATTGCGGCATCATTGAGACTATGCAAAAAGCTTTCTGCGTCACCCACCCATAGAGACATGCTTTTGATATCGTCGGCGTACGCTACTAATTGAGTCGACTTGATGAGTAGCGTTCCGCTGCTGTCCATATTCATGCCACGAATTACGTACTCTAGAGCAAGTTTTAAGAGCTTAAATCAGTCCCGGCAAATTTAAATACTTATATATTGGCTAATTTTTCAACCATAAACCGGGTTTCGGGTTTTTTAGTACAAGAGATCAGTTTCTTAGAGACCAGGAGCAGCAAGAGCGACACAATGGATTTTTTCAAAATAGTTACAAATGGTTTTTGCTACCAATATAACGTCATTACTTTAAAATGCATTGTGCTGCATTGTTGTTGTTGTTGTTGTAGTAGCGGTACAAATGGGGAAACATTAAATATAAGTTGCACATTGTCATTGGAAGATGGTGGGCATTCTATACTCGAGGTCTAGATTTAAGAAGAAAGCTGCTTCGATGGGTTGTGCCCATAACGCAAGTGGTGTGAGATGCGTAGGAGCCACTGAACAATCGAAAATATGGTCCACGTCATGTGGACTGGTTCCGCAGGCCGGGCAGGTGTGGGCGACTTCATTATTTATGCGTGATAAGTAGGAGTTTAGTCGCGGGCACCAGGCCGATCGAAGTTGAGCTAAGGTGGTACGAGTTGCTCTTGGTAGTGACTCTTCATCTGGAGATATGGCAGGAGGTTTATTGCCAAGTACACGGTTGTTCGTGGGACTTTGAGTAGCTTTATGAACTTCGGATGTGTAAATGTGTAAATCTGCAATGGCCGCCTTGTAATCGGAGTAATCGAAAGGAACTTTTTTGTAACGCTGGACTTCACGCTCTTTGTCCCTGATCGAACGTCGGATTCGACGTGGCGGTGGTGTTTTGTCCATGTGTAGGTTGTTCGGGTGGTTTCTTCGATAACATCCGACTAAAAGTCTTATTTTTGTTTCCTGGTGTAGATGATCTTGTGAAGACATCTTAACACAGCCGGTGATGGCGCGTAGTGCTGTGTTTTGGCAGGTTTGAATGTGGCTCCAGTTAGTGTTGCAGAGACCATTGGTCCACGTTGGTGCTGCGTTATTGACTAAGGGGCGACCGATCGCTTTATACGTAGCCAAGAGGGTTTCTTTGTCTGTGCCCCATGTACTTCCGGCAAGTGCTTTTAATATTTTATTACTGCTCCTGAGTTTGGAACGTATATTTTCGGCGTGGGTATGTTGAATTTGCCGGAGTTGTCGAGCATGACACCAAGGATTTTGGGAGTCCTGGTTGTTGGGATGATGTGGGTGTCAATGTAGATTGGCAGTTGTGTGTTGTACTCTTGATTGAAGCTTGTGAATAGTGTGGCGGAGGACTTGGGCGCATATAGCTTCAAGTTTTTATTCAAGAAGAAAGCGTTGAGAACCTGGAGGTATTCGTTAATTAGATCGCACATTTCGGAAATGTTGTTACCAGTTGCCATGATGGTGCAGTCGTCTGCGTATGAGATGATTTGTAATCCTGTTGGTGGTGTGGGTAATCCTGCCATGTAGAGGTTGAAAAGAGTGGGCGATAAGACTCCACCCTGGGGGACGCCTTGTTTAATTTTCCTGAGTTTAGACTTCCCGTTTCTAAACTCTGTATTGGATTGACGACCGGCAAGGTAGTTAGCGATCCATTTATGGATGTACGGTGTTGTAGTATTGCGGAGATCTGTTAGCAATAGAGTGTGGTTGACAGTGTCAAATGCTTTTGACAGATCGAGAGCAACCAGGACAGTACTCTTGCATGGTTTCGGCTAGTTAAGTGTAAGTCCATTAAATATGTTGGACGTGATCGTATCGAGAGCGGTGGTGGTGCTATGCATTTTACGAAAACCATGTTGATGATTGGCTGTATGTGCTCTAAAAGTTTTGGCAATACTAGTGCTTCCAGTATTTTGGCCACAGGAGACAGGAGCGTTATTGGAAGGTGATTTTGATAGAGTATGGTCTTTACCTGGTTTGGGTATTGGGTTTATGCGGCCTTTCTTCTATAACTCAGGAATGATGAATGATTTTAATGATAGATTCATCGTGGCAGTGATATAATCAATGGCCGGTGAATCTAGATGTTTCAACATGATCATAACAATGCCGTCAGGGCCGAACGCTTTGGAATTTTTGGCATTTTTAATTGCAAGTCTTACTTGATTTGAGGTAACCTGAAGGTGTTGATCTGTGGTGCTGTTGCGGTAGCTCTTGTAATAGTGCGCTTGAGCTTATCTTTTTCGGGATGTTCGACGAATTGTTAATTGAATTTGTGAGCGAATTTTTCGTCGTTATTGTAGGACTTATCACCGAACTTAATGGCTACCTTACCTTTAGGTTTTGTGGGGTTAGATATCGCACGTACCGTTTTCCAAAGGTTGCTTACACCGGATTTTATGTGGCAGGATTTTAAATGCTTGTTCCATAGTTGTCTTCTGTGGTCAATTACTCGCTGGGTTATCACATTATTTAGGTCGCTGATACGAGGATCACTGGCGTCTATTCCTCTGAATTCATCCCTTATTTTTGCCAATTCTACGGCACTGGATGGAAAGTGTGGTCTCAAGATTGGTATGCGGCCGGAAGGAATGTATCTACTAGCAGCACCTACGATAATCCACCTCAGATTTTTTTCAGCAATTCGTACGTCGGTGAGAATTGGTAGGGCAGAAAACCTTTCACTAGTATATGCTTGAAAGCCGATCCAGTCTGCTTTGCTGAAATTTGTGTACGTTTTCTTCTCAGTGTACGCGAATTGGGACGGTTTGTCAATCGTTAGGGCTATTGGCAGATGGTCTGACGAGAAGGTGATGAATGGCTCCCATGTGGTGTTGTTGATGAGCCCGGGACTGGCAATATATATATCAGGTGAGCTCCTGCATGATCCTGTAATGCGTGTTGGTGAATCATCGTTCACGGGACAGAAATCTGACTCATCTATTTCGCTAGCGATGAGGTTGCCTTTGGTGTCGTTATTGTCCATTGAGTAGTGGAGAAATGTTGGCCTGAAAACCAGTGGGACAACTTGAGGCTGGTGGTATATAGATATTTAGAATATCTATATCAACATTTCCCGACTTGATGGAAATCGCTTGGAGTTCAGTGGTATTATCGGCGGCGGTGATGTCAATTTCTGAGTATGGCAACGAATTATGGATCAGGAAAGCTAAGCCTCCACCTGTGCCGGTGGGTCGATCTTTTCGGATGATGTTGAAGCCTCCGTATGAGTTAAGCGGTGAGTCAGCTTTTAGCTTGGTTTTCTGAACAGCAGCGACTTTGATGTGATGTCTGTCCATGAAGTCAGTGAGCTCGATGATTTTGTGTTGAAGACCATTGCAGTTAATTTGGACAATCTTAGTGGTAGAGTAGTTCACAACTATGGCTGTCGTGGTGCTGGTGTTAGGGTATGTCGTGGTGCATTGTGTTGGACGGAAACTGTGGGGGTGACAGGTGACGGTTGTTGGCCCTGATTATTGTGTTGTTGGGAAGCCGATGATGACTGCTGTCCACAGATTCTGCAGTTTGGTGCTAGAAAGGTGTTAATTGTAGTTGTTGAACGTAGGTCTGAATTGTTTAGCCTAGAACAATTCTCAAAGTGGCACCATTCTCTGCAGCACGAGCAACGCACTGAGGTTTGAACGTTGGAGTAGATCCTCTTACCACAAACGCGACATGTCCAAGGACCAGGATTAATTTCGATGCCGGCACGTAGAAGTAGGATTTGGAGCAACTGGGCCGGCTCGGGTTGCTCCAGTGGTATAAAAACGATGGTTGTGAGTGTGCAACTTTATCTGTGTTCCCCCGTTTAATCAATAAACTTTTAGAGTGGTTTTCGGTAATTTTCATCAATCAGCCATCATGATTTTCCCACATATCTTCGCGGGTGGATTAGGTTAATGCATAGTTTCGGAAATCCAAAGAAAATAGTCAAATCTGGTTAAGTCGAGGGAGACTGGCATTTTGATATGACCGTGCCGAGAAGCTATTTTCGGAGAATTGCGAATTGAGTCTGTCGAAGTGTCTCGTTGCTCTGAAACCACCTTGTTGGAAGTTTTTTTCAACCATGCAATATGGTTTTACGCAGAGGAACAGATGCATTCCTGTGATTATTGAAAGGACGACGAAACTTTCTCTGATATCAAGGTTTTTACGCTTTATCACAAATACGGTGTTCAATGGTCCACTGGTTTTTCTTAAAAGCTAAAGCGCTTTTAACCAACGAATGGAAAGCTTACCCCGCTTCTATCCTTTCTGGATGACCATCGTCGGTTTTCTTCTTCTCTGTACCGTAAAACCTTGTGGGGCATGGTGCGTTTACTCAGCCGTTTAAAGGATACTTCGAGTCAACGTTACATTGCATATATGTAGTTTCGGAGTGTATATAATGTTGCAAGCACTATATCATAATGTCTAACATTTTCCAGTATGTTATCCTAAAGAGAAAAGTTATAAGGATGTTTTCTAGAAACACGTCGAACCCGACGTATGATTATCTTTTAAGGGGTAAAAAATACGATTATCTATCTAGGGTTAATAAAGAGATTCTTAAGACCAGGACCTGAGATATGGAAAAGTTCCCAATTCAATTCATGTAGTGATGGGATTTGTCGATCGTGGGCGGTGTCTAGCTAACTGGAACTTGACCATCATGTGACAGGTTAATTCTGGAGGCGCCATGGGGACAGAGGTCGTATCCGTATGTCATCGTATATTATCACCCCGGAAATGCACGGCACTCTATAATAGGAATAGACTGATCGATATGTTTTTGTTCTTTTAACGAAGTCGGCCTCGCTATTATTTTCTCGACATCACTAATTCGCACTCAGAGCTCCCAGTTTCAATCCTCTCATTCGTATTTGCTTACCTAGCTATGCGATACCTGCTCTTGTTGTAACGAAGAAAGGGCATCGGGCAGCACATGCCCAGCCCGACACTTCCAGTTCCCTATAGTCAGGTGAGTTTTGATCGGTAGAAAAACTGGAATCGGGCTCTTACCTGTGAGTCTTGGTCTTATCGAACGTTAAACTTCGGCCATAATAGCACAGTTAAGTTGACGATGAGTCTAGTGACGAGACTGAACTCCTAATTAAAAATTTGTTTCTATAAAAACGATCAATTGATGCTCTCGCAATTTTTCGCAGCGATAGTCTTTGAAGTAACTTTGGAAGCCATTCAAAGTTGCCTCAGAGAATACCGCTACAAAAAATTGCGAGAGCATCAACTGATCGTTTTTATTGAAAAATATTTTCATTCAGCCAACCATATCATTGTTTGTCATATCGACAGTTTGAGTGTCGTGGGGTGCGCATCCATTGTCAATTTTCCATCCGTTTTTTTTTTAATTTTTTACCATTTCCTCAAAATGAAATGTGTATTTTGTTTGGAAAAAATAGAACGAAATTGTACGGCTAAGATATCGTGCTGTGATTGTTTGAGTTTTTACCATTTATCGTGTGTAAAACTTACTGAACACGACGCTGCATTTTTCCAAAGCAGTGGTAAATCGTTCCGTTGTGACAAATGCAACGTACTTAGGCGCCGATCTATGCGCGGGACGGAGTTACCGATGAAAAACAACGATTCCCGAGCACCGACTACAGCAAGCGTCAACAGTGCATCGAACAACATCGAAATATCATCTGTTGCAACTACACCAGCTGACGATGGAAGTGAATGTACACTGCAGATGATTTATCTGAAGCTTTCCAGCTTGGAGAATGCCAATGCAAAATTCCTGGCTCTAATAAACGAGTTGAAGTCTGAAAATGCAATGCTTAATGCGAAGTTGGCTTCTCTTGAAAGCAGGTATAACTGGCAACAGCAAAATCTTTTAAGCAACTGCATTGAAATCGTCGGTGTATCGCAAGTCAACGACTCGAATGCATTTGACACGGCGAAAAAGTTTTTCAGTTCAGCTTTAAATGTAGACGTCTCACAATCCAACATCGAACGATGCTTTATTAAGAAGGTGCGTACTAAAACGAAAACATCCGAAAATGACACTTCTAAAAACAGCATTATCTGTGTCAAATTTGCTGATTTCGCTCTGAAAGAACGAATCATGCGCGAGAAGAGGAAACACAAATCTAAACTGACGAGTGACAGCAACGACGGCAAGAGAGAAAACAGTAAGATATACATTAATGATGCTCTTACTGCATACAATCGGGCTCTCTTATATCAAACCAAAATGATTAGCAAGAACAAAAAATATAAATTTGTGTGGTTTAAAAACAATAGTATTCTTGTAAAAAAGTCGGAAGGTGGAAAAGTTATATCTATTAGATCGTTTAGTGATCTTGATCAACTTTAACGTTTTCAACTTAGGGTAAATGAACTTTCAATTTGAATCTTTAGAAGACTTTTCCCCTTCTGAACCTACCTACGCTAATTTCGATTTATTGAATTCTGATAGCTGTTACTGTAATAACAAACTCTTTATAGTGCATCAGAATGTTAGGAGCTTGAGAGAGAACTTTTCATTTCTTGTTACGCATCTTAATTCGTTTGCTTGTCTCCCAGATGTTGTTATTGTTTCTGAAATTTGGATATATGATTTTGAGGTGAATGATTATCAACTGCCAGGATTCCACTTTTTTGCGAATACAAATGACGAATATGCTGCAGGTGGCGTCGGTTGTTTCATTAAAGATTGTTGGACTGTCTGTCTTGCTTATGGACTCCTCAAAATAGCGAAATTCTATCCAACAGTCTTCAATCAATATTCTATACTAAAATCTCTTGCCGATGCCGATGCATTTTCTTTCAAAATTTAGCACACCTAGCAGCCAAATTTTAGGTAAGAGGAACTCACACTCCACAATTCAGGAGGAAAATATTGAGAGATAAAAACCCTTTGCGGAATGCGGGCCATGTATGTTGGACATTGTTGCCCATATCTACCTATATATGTACCTAAATGAAAAAAATGAATTCATGCACTCAGAGAAATATTCACTCATATTGAACGAATTATATTTAATTCAAATGATTTGCGCTTTTGATTTGGCTCCACAAGCAAATGCGTTTAATTCTAACGAGTGGCGTTTCTTTCAAAAGCATTATGAGTTGTAAAAAAGCATTTGAATTAAAAGAATTTGCGTTTACCTGGAAAGAAGAAGCCATTCGATTTAAACGTATTCTTCATTGAAATACAACACTTATTCTTTGATTTTAAACGGGTAACACATTTTGAATAAATGAAAGGCAATTGTATCAAACGTCTCCGTTTTTATATTGAACATTTTTGTTATTTAAATTAAACTAAGCATTCTTTTTAAAGAAACGGTATGTATTTCGAAAGTAACGAATCCCGTTTTCATTTCATAGAAATTACTCCATTCAAAATAATTGAGTTATATATGGAATTAAAAGCAAACTCTGCTAAAATAAAATAAAACATTCCGTTTGATTGTCCATTCTCCATTCGATTAGATACTCACTGTTACCTGGTTTGGCAAATCAATAAAAAATAAAACTTATGAAAACTTCAGAAAATGTGATTAATATATTTCACTTTTATTTTAACACCCGCTAAACTTAAATTGCACGTGTGCAAGCGTCCATTCCTCCAGATGAATGCAAAAGAACATTCTCAAAAATACTTCTAAACATCGATTCTAATGACATACGCGTTTGTTGTTAGACACTACACACTTGTTTGGAATGAATATGAACACGCGAGACTCATCAGACCGGCCAGAAGTATTTACTAACAACTGTTGTACTACATTGAAGCAAATGATATTTTGGCATCGCGTCCTTTTTTGTAGAGAGAGAATGTATTTTATCAATACACAAATTGACTTACACGCATTTATGGCAAAAAACGAGTTAGGGATGTAGGTATGCGTATTTGTTACGCAAAGGAATGTATACACATTACTATGTAATGCGGAATCTTTTGATTTAAACGACCGGCGTTTGGGGTTTAGCTGCTCTTTTTTTTTAAACGAATTTCTCTTAGCGTAAATGAGAACTCGTTAAAATCAAACGAGATTTTTCAAACGAATACTGCGTTCAATTTAAATGTGGAGCTTTTAATATGAATGTGCATTTTTTTCTCTGAGTGTGCGTGTACATATTTTTGGTGATGAACAGCATTTTGTACGAAAAGCAAATACAGCTTAATAGCGACGAATGTCTTGACTAGCTATGAATAGCGATAAATAGCTGTGAATAGCGATGGATAGTTGTGAATAGCGATGGATAGCTGTGAATAGCTGTGGTGTTTTTTATGCGCTGAATATAGCTTTTGTTTCATATAAAGCTAGTAATGAATAGTTACAACTGTAAATGGTGATAAATAAATTCAAAGATAACAAAAAACATTTTTAAACAGTTTGTAGAGAATGATTAGCGATTAATAGCTTTTGTATTAGCCATTAGCTTTTCTGAACTTCAATGATAAATAGTTTTATGAATATGAGGCAATATGTTCCGACACAAAAAACAATGAATTGTGTTTGATTTCTGTGAAAAGGTATAAATAGCGGTCAGCAGCGCGAAGTATTATTTTCTGCTTTTTATATTTATTTCATCAGGAATTGGATAGCATTAATACAATTTTAAGCTTGTTTTCATCTATTTTTACTCGTTTGACCAAAATCCAAATTAATACCTATTCGTACATACAAAATTCCTACAACGAACCGCCATCATCATACGCAAATCATCGACTTCGCATTGTAACGGTCATTCCATCAACCGACAAAATGAGAAATGACCCAAGGCAAAGTTGGACACGATCAGGTCACGGTATTTTGTGCGGTATTTCTTTCTTTTTTTTTTGTTTCGCGGATGTAAAGCATAATTGAAATTACTCGTATTATTGTTGCGAAATCAAGTCACGAAATGTTCATGCATTCATTGCATTATCCCTTACGGTGCGAAAGCGAACAACAACAACAACAAAGAGAGAACCACGAAAAAAATTGCATCGTGCCAAAAGACATTCCATCTGCAATTTCGAGCTGACCAAGAGATATACGACTCGAACAATGAATACAATAATATACGCCAACCATAATAAGATTGAAGATTGGCCAATGATGATCGCAACAGTCAGTTCAGTGCTATAATATTCTTGAAGATGAAGCGGCAACCACTTGAAAGACGCGCTCGCCGCCGCCCGTTCGACTCCTTTGAAAGATGAGGCCAAGGGTCGAGCGAAGAGGCTGTGGCGTACCTATGTACCGCATTAAATTAAAAGAAATGGATTGAACCGAGAGACCCGGCGGGAAACTTGTGGCCAAACTAATGTAATAAAATTATCGTAATATAAAGGTACAAAAAACGCAGATTATACCGGCGATATGGAAAAGATGATGATAGGTCGCGCAAGACCGCGAAGAAGGTAAAGGATTTTTTTTTGCTGTATATTATGGAATGTACGAGTATTTGCAGAATGGTGCAGGTTATTTTTATTGCTTGTGAAAGGTATGCTATGGATCCGTGCTTAAATTGGTGGACAGTGTTGCAGTTTCAAGCGCCCTTCGGCTTTAAATGCTAATTTCGTTGTATGGGTATGATCATGCGCAAGATCCAGCAATACAGAACAAATTCTCCGAAAATTAAAGACATGTCAAGCCATAGTGACATAGGCCCCAAATTCGATAAACATCTACAGTGAATTTTGAACTCACGATTATATGCTTCGAGGTCGAGAATGCCATTGGGCCAACCGGATTACTTAGCAAAATTGAACCATCTTTCAAAAAAAAAGGAAATAATATAGTAATCCTTAGCCAAAAACAGCTGGATGAAATGGTAAATACTTTTACGGCAGCTATGAGAGTAGCTGTATCTGAATCGTGTCCTGTCACTTCTCTTCATGGCAAGCGAAAACCATCATGGTGGAGTAGCAAGTTTTCCGAGCTAAGAGTCGTGTGCAGAAGAAGCTTTAACAAAGCAAAGCTTCGAGGTTGGAGTCAGACTGGACCTCCTATAAAAAACATCTCAATTCTTTCAAAAAAGAGGTAAGATCAGCTAAACGCAATGCATGGAAAAACTTCTGTCAAAGTATCGAAGGGGCCTCCGAGACCTCTAAATTTAGGAAAATGATGGCATAAAATCCATCTAGCCCAGCTTCCTTCAAAAGGAAGACGGATCGTGGACGTCCTCCAGCATTGAAACTATTGAGTGTTTGCTGGACGCTCATTTCCCGGTAAGTTCGATAACATCCCCACCTGAAGATCCCTCGAGTATCACAATGCCGTGTGACAGTGAACCTATTCTATCTCGCGAGAAGATATTATAGGCTATTTCTAGTTTTGAGCCCTTTAAATCGGCTGGACCTGATGGAATCATTCCTGCGGACTTGCAGCAATGCCTAGAGATTACATATCCATGGATAGAAAACATACTTACAGCCTGTCTTGGTTTAGTATATATTCCCCGCATATGGAGAGGTGCGGGTCACGTTTATTCCGAAGACAGGCCGAAGCTCGCACGCACGACCTAACGATCTTAGGCCAATTTGTCTCACTTCAACTATGCTTAAGCTACTGGAGCGACTCGTTGATATTCATGTACAAACTATCGTCCCACCACATCTCCTTTCAATGGCTTAACATGCTTACTGGAAGGGAAAATCAGTGGATACAGCTCTGCACTCGTTAGTCAGCTACATTGAAAAATCTCTTTATCTAAAGGAATACACAATGGCTGTGTTCTTAGACATTGAAGGCGCCTTTAATAATATCAGACCCAGGGCGATTACCGAAGCACTTCGGCGTGTCCATGTCGATGGGTCGATTTGCACACTCGTAAATACGCTATTAACGTCTAGACGCGTGCATACCACACTGGGCTCGTCGTCTGCAAGTAGGCATGTGTGTAGGGGTACTCCACAAGGAGGTATTCTATCTCCCCTACTCTGGAAAATAGCAATTAATCAGTTGCTTGTGGATCTTGAGAAGACTGGTTGCAAAATCATTGCATACGCTGACGATGTCGTAATTGCTGTGACAGGTAAGTTCCCGGAAGTGCTCAGTGAGCTTTTGGAGAACGCCCTGTATATTTTAACAATCTCAGTGGGGTTGGAATTAATCCAGCTAAAACGGAGTTAGTGCTCTTTACTAGGAAACGCACTATTCCTTATATAGACCCTCCCATGCTACGGGATAGGCAACTTACTTTTGCTGAAAAGGCGAAATTCCTTGGACTGTTGCTCGACAGTAAGCTTAGCTGGAAACCTAACATTCAAGAGAGGGTAAATAGAGCAACTATAACCCTCTATTCGTGCAGGAAAGCAATAGGAAAAAGTTGGGGCCTGCAACCAAAAACATTGCATTGGATCTACATTGCTATCGTACGACCCATTCTACTGTACGGTGTATGCGTATGCGTATGGTGGTCGGCACTCAGTAAAACAACTTATTATAACTTGCTGACGAAAGTACACAAAGAATGGCTTCTATTGTCATAACTGCAGCACTTCGAACTACTCCTTCCGCTGGCCTTGACGCTGTGCTCAATCTGCTACCGCTAGATCTATTCGGCCAACAAATGGCTGCTAACACGGCACTACGCTTACGTGAAACAAGTCAGTGGCAAACCCTGGAGTACGGTCACTCAACGATTCTACTAAATTTTAACCTCCCGTCTGAGACTGACTACACTAGTCCCAAGTATGTTTTGACAAAAACTATGTTTGTCTAATTCCGTCGAGGGATCACTGGAATAACAATACACCCCTGGCTACGAGGTCGTTGGTTTTTTACACTGATATATGTATGATGAAAGAGTCGGTATTGGAGTCCACTCGGACGGACTGGACATTAACTTGACACACTTTCTACCTGGCCACTGTAGTGTCCTTCAAGCGGAAATTTCTGCAATTATGGAAGTCCTAACCTGGTTGGAAAATCATATAGTCACGATGAGGGATGTTATCATATACACTGACAGTCAGGCGGCAATCCGATCACTCGAATCTGTCCTGACTACATCCAAAACTGTTGATAGTGGCCGCTCAGCTCTAAGAGTTCGAATTTTTAGTTTATTATTTTACGCTAACCATATTTCTTATCATCTTTGAAAAAAAAAACGACTGGTTATGTCTAGTTTGGAAACTTGTTTCTCTATGAATCTCTATATCACAGAGTGGTGACCAATCAATCACGGCCACAGAGCAAGACGATGTCCTACAAGTTTAAAAATTTTAGAGTTTAGAGTTATCGGAAAATTTCGATATTTAAAAACTCAAAAGCTGTACTTTATCCACATATACTGGGCATTTCCAACAAGCTCCTGACTCCACAATTTCCCTTTTCTGGAGATATATGACTTATTTGAATCCCTGTTTTGCGGTGTTCCGACCAGAAAAGCGGCGATGGTATTCCGTGACTCCGAAAAGTTTGGGAACCACTAGTCTAACCCAATATAAAGCTCTGATACTGCAATCACAGTAGCACAAATTTGTACGAAAATTGGAATACTGCGGATTCACTCACCGAAGTACAAAAAAAAAAAAAAAACAAAATTATCAATATTTTCAGGACTCAGTGTTTAGCTAAAAAAATGCTAATTTCAAGTGTAATAAATCCAGATATTGTTATTCTGAAATGGAACATTTGGTAACCGTAAAAGTACAAGAAATCATGCAAAATGATCCCTTCCTCTCCGAAAAGCTATTTTCAGGACTCAGTGTTTAGCTAAAAAAATGGTAATTTCAAGTGTAATAAATCCAGATATTGTTATTCTGAAATGGAACATTTGATAACCGTAAAAGTACAAGAAATCATGCAAAATGATCCCTTCCTCTCCGAAAAGCTATCTACGCCACTGATGTAAGTAGGTTTATCAACAAAGGAGAAGGTGATATCAAAATCGATAGCCTCGTGACCTTTGGACCAGCGAAATACATTGGAGACGTTAGTTACGTTACACTCACGATATGTGTTGTGTAACAATACAGGCGTGGTGAATTTAAACCCGATTGCTGCACTTGCAAAGTATTCGCGCCAATATCCATATGTACGTTATAAAGAATCCAAGACTATACTTACAGTTAGGTTTTGCAGAAGGGGCACGCCTAAAAGAGATTGGAAATAATTTTTAATTATAGCTATTAAATTAGTTTCGAAACGAAGATTATCGCCTGTGTAAGACAAATCGGTGGCATCGAACTAATGCAATGGGGTGCATCCTTTACCTTTCAGGAATAGAGATTTATTCTGATCTGAGTAAAACTATTCAAATTTACTCGTCTAAATCTTTTGAAACTATGCATTCGCTGCCGTTTGCTTTATTTTTAGTCCAATAGTTTTTGTTTTCTTCAATTTGCAGCGATTTTATATTTCCAATGGATTTTTGAAAATATTTACCACTTGCAGTCTTGCTTGTTACCGCAATTATCAACAACTTAATCCTTTTACCCGGCAACAGTCCAAAGGTGCAAATTCCGTTATGATCCTCAATCCCATTTATTCTCATGTTTTCTCTAGCTGCGATTCTACAAGGAATATGCTCCTAAACGCCCAATTAGTATTCATTAATTAATTTATCAACTACCACCGCTGATCCTCATATCCAAACCACGAATCCAAATTAATCGCATCGTTAATAATTCCATAAGGCAAACACTCCTTCCATACCAGAAAAAAAAAACAACCCAAACCCAAAATTTACGCTACTTAAAGTCATCAATGCAGAAATCCTCTTGAGGGCGGGCTCCTTTAATCCATTGTCGTCTAACAACTTTTTAAGATGAAAACAGTAATCGAGAGGTCTTTTCATGACCAAAATAGGACCAACAAACAGCCAAGGAGCATACAATACGCTTATAATGCAAAGAAAAAGGACTCATATGAGAAATACATATCATACCAATTCAACAAGAAAAAAGATCATTCATAAAATGAGAGAGGCAACCGAAGAATATATCATTTCTCAGGTGTCCTTTATGTTGGCTTCTTTTGATCCTTGTGGCTTGCCATTCTATCAAACTGCGTTTATTGAAGATCCCACGCATCCATATTGTACACAGCCGAATAAGAAGCGTTGTTTGAGCTATACACTAAATACTTTCGATTATATTCATTGACTAGGTCGCATTCTCAGGTGTTCAAATGTTGGGTAGGGTTGTAAGCGTATGGAACTAGTATCGACACAACAATTTGGCATGGTTATGGCAATGATGCTGTGTTGTCTATCTATAATTATTTTAGGGCTTAATTTCTCGAGGAGTCGACGATCATCGAAAACATTATTCATTGAAATCTAGGTATGGGGGGGCTGCAACGTAAATCTTTTCGTGTAAGTTAAATTCGAAATTTCATACAGTATAGCCTGCTATACCACTTACTAGATGCGGTTTTGGTTATTTGTATGTGTACTTTCTGCGAAATTGTCATTGCGCTGAGTTGGAACGCCCGTTTCGTGTTTTTCTGACACACACGACATTAACTTGTATTAATTTACATTTGAGGCGGTGCGCGGCAAAACTCGCTTCTTCCATTTTTTTACGAAATTGAGTTATGAATTGCATTCGAAAGTATTTTTCCTGCTCTACAAGCTAGTAAGCTCTGTTTTTATCAAAACACATTTCTTTCATACTTTTCGAGGCTTTGAAATTTGCAGTTCGTTGCAAAACTTACTTTTTCCAGGTAATGTGTACTTATTGTACCTATCAAAACTCTTTACTTCCATCAGTTTCGATCAAAACTCATTTCTTGCCATAGCGGACTCATAAAAACTGTCTCTTTCCAGTAAACATTTTTATTACCGAAAATGGAAAATATTGCATTATCATTAATATTATTAGGTAAGGGTTTATTGTTTTCGTCCTTAGACACGTTCTTGGACAAAATTGAACTAAATACACCACCAACATGGTAGAAAACTATGTGGTTCCACCAGTACACATCAAAACTCGTTCGTTCCAATTTATAATTCGAAATTGACGCCAAAGTTATTATTAAATATCACATTTCTGTCCTACAAATCAATCTTTGTGCATATATCTTCCCTTTAATTGCAAAACGAATATGGTACAATAATTTTTCATCTTGCTAAACGTTTTTTTCGGTTTCTGAAAAATTACGAAAAATGGAAGGAGCGAGTTTTGCCGCGCACCGCCTCATTTGTTCCACAATATAATTTATGATTTGAAATAAATGATTTCGTTTGTCTAATTAAGTTTCGATACTCCCGATATATCTGGTTCGTCGATACTCAAAACCCACATCCCTAATGCCATATAAAAACTTTATGACTATATTGAGTATATGCGAGTGTGCCCACATTGAACTCGCAGGTCATTCAACAACACCGTCGTAGTCGTAGAGAGCATCTGAAAAGGGAATTTCCAAAGAAAATCGTAAATGAATGAATTGGAACGACCAACGATTTGAACACTTGCATCTTGTTCACATGAATCTTGGAGAGATCCCAATCAGCAGGAGCAGAACAAGTGTTGAAAAGAGTGTGTGAAAGTATATTTGAAATTTTATAGGCCTGTAATCGGAATTTTAGAGACGTGATGAGGCAACATTAAATCTGTGTCCTTATTTTTATTTGTTGGGCATGTTTATAGTCGGTGACTAATTGGTTTTATGCTGTCGAAGGACACTTGATTTAATTATGATGTAAAACTGGATAATCGGCACGAATTTGTCGGGTAAAGAGTTCTTTTGGAATTATCAAGTTAGACGCATGGGCGTAGCCAGGGGGGCAGGGAGGGGCGACCGCCCCCTGGCCGGTGACACTATTTTTTTATTGAATTGAATATTAATAATAATGAAAGTATTACTAGCCGTTCTTCTTCCTTAGTAATCTACACTGCAAAAAAAAGGTTGAATTTTACATCGAAAACTCGTTTAATTTTACACCTGCTTTCTAGCAATATTACAGTAAACGTTTATTTTTCAATCAAATTTCTAGTAAACCCACAAAATAGTGTAATATTACACAGATTTTTTAATATTACTCAATTTTGGTGTAATTTTACACCACATTTGGTGTGAAGATGTGTCATTACTTTATTTTTGTGTAACTTTACATTTTCAGTGTATATTTACCAATAATTTTAAGGAAATTTTCATGTAATGTTACGACTTTGGTGTAAAAATTACACCTGCATTTGTGTAAAACTGAGTGTGTTACAATACTTTTGTTCATTATTGCATTTTCCTGTATCAGTCAAGTGGCTTGTTCTGTGTGCAGTTAAGGTACGTGATCGTAGAGACAATTCATGTGATGATCGCTCAGCGATCGTAGTTTTGCATCCAATTTCGAGCCGTATTGAAATATTTTTTGAATGGTTCTACGTTCCTAGTATCGACTATGGACTAAAGGAACATGTCTGTATAGAAAATATACCCATGCGATGATCCCATGAGTCGTCTCTATGAACACAAACAAAAGTGCGTTCATGTGAGCATCATATTATTGTTGTTGTTGCTTTTTTGCTCTTGAACCGAAGGGGAGCGGCAGCTCTTGGCCGTTGGAATAACGGGGAGCTCCATGACGATTTACATCGAAGAATCGGCTGCCGTAAATATTATTAATTAATTACATAAACCCGGATGTAAATTTACATATTCGCCGGTGTAAATTTACATTTTTTCCAGTGCATATTTGCTGATTTCTGATTTAAATATACATAAATCTAAGAGTAAGTTTACTTCTTTATGTGTGCAAATTTACTTTTTAGCGTTTGTAGATTTACACCAATTTTGTAGTAAATATTTACACCGTAAAGCGTAAAATTACTCACGTTCATAACGTGGTGTAAATTTACTACTATAATAGAAGGAAAAAAAGTTTCCTCCTATTATTGGAGTAAAATTTTTTAGAGTGTACATTAGATACATGTGGGCATACCTAACTCTCTTATATTTCGTCCAGATTTACAGCAATCCTGAGCGCTATGGATGGCCCTTTTTAATGTCTATGCAGTTGACTCGCGTAAACGTGAACTGCGCCCAACGTGAAGGTAAACAATTTTTTGTGAGCCCAGACTACTCTGAAATGTGAACAAGTCTTGAAAGCCCTAAAACATAAACATTAAATGTCTGGGAAAAATACTTATTTTTTGCTATTTAAAATAAGTTGCAATGCAAAGTGTGAAAAAATGTTCATTACTATAGAGTATCGACTGCACTTACGTCCCATAACGTATACGGTTTCTCGCAATGTCTCCTAATTTGACCACAGTTTTTCAGTCGAACACTATTTATTCAGAGATCTTGCGTGAAATTTTTTCGGCCTGTTTACATCGACCAGTAATGTAGGTACGTAATGAATGATCATCCACTGTCACTTGCAATTTAATTCGCAAGCTTAGCTAAGATCTTAAGTCTTGATGATTGCTTGCTGCTTTTCTGTAGTTACAGCTTACCAAGTACTGCTCCCTTACAACAGCTTTAGTTTTTAGTAGGGATGTCAAAACCGGGCCATAATCCGCTTTTCGTTTTTTTGGTTTCTTGCAAAGCCGGTTAGACCGGCCGGTTTTAACCGGGCTCAAAGTACCGGTTTTCCGGTTAACCGAGTCTTTTCATTGATTTGCTTAAAATTTTAGTAAAAAAAATGCATACACACTCATATTGCTGATGTTCGTGTCGTTTGCAAAGTCAAATCAAAGATACAAGGAGAGGTAATTTGACAAAGCGATGGTTCTACGAGTAATAGCAAAAAGGAGAGTGTTCCAAACTATATTTAAGGGCTGAAATTTGAAAACTAAATTTTTCATAAGGAACAAGTAATAGAATCGCAACCTAAGACATCCAGAAAATATAAAAAAAATATGAATTTTGTAAGAAAATTTTTTTCCGGTTTTAACCGAATGGACAAACAATCGTCCGGGTTAAAACCGAAAATAACCCGCTTAAGCGTTCTTCTAGTACCGGTTTTCGGACTACTGTCCGGTTTCTGACATATCTAGTTTTTAGAACCTGGTTTGAACAATTTTGGACAAAAACTTGGCTGTGGAATGCTCTTGATTCCGCAATCAACGGCCAACAATACTGTCTAAATAGATAAATATATATTTATGGGGGAGTTGAATTTCCACTCAGACTAAGTACTTTGGTCTTGTTAAATTTTTCTTTAATCCGACTGCATTTGACTCCTTCTAGAGATCCAGAGCTATAACGCTCAGATCATTGATTTTGTGCGAGAGTACTTAAATGTCGGAAGTTCACCATACAAGTTCCACCACGCGTCCCGGCAAATAAAGTCGAATGAGCAAAAACTACCATCGGAAGAAAATCTTGATGCTAAAAATGTTCGGGCTTGCCCCCCCTGACCGAAATCCTGGCTACGCCCATGGTTAGACGTTACTATAGTCAATTACAATCACAGAACAGGAAAGTCCAATTTTTTCTCTAGAAACTGTGAAAAATAAAATTAGAAATTGTGAATATTATTGGAAGAGTGAATTTTTTAGTTTAAGAAAGTACTTTAAGGACAGTCGAGTTAACTCTATCACTTTTATGCATAATGAAAAGGCTTTCACTGTATTCTCAACATTATTTATTTAACACCACAATTTATTAGATATTTTTTTTTTTTGTGCTTTGAAACCGATGTACACTCAAACACATCCATGAAGTCATGACCGGTCACGGTCTATAAGGCTTTTATACCTAAACGCGCATAGATGATCATCTTTCAATTTTCTCAAGAAAATGCCTTCCAACTATGTATGTATTTTGCTTCCCACGCTATGGGTACTGCTGCAATTTAAGAATTATTTTGTAGCATCTTTGATGGATACATTCGTGACTCACAGCACCTGCACCCTCGTGGTATCCAATGACCATTATTACCATCGCAACGTGCCTCACAGTGGATACATATAGAAAAGTTACTGAACTTGAAACTTGAAATCTGGAAAAGGTGATCATTAAGAATCATCACGAAACATGCCGACGGTTCTCTTGCGTGGGACGCCATCATTAAACGTTTCAACATTCCAGGAAGATTTGTTGATCAATAAAGGCATTGTGTGTCTAAACTACCAAGAGTGGGAGATAACTACGTTTCGTGTTACCCCAGTCAGTGGCGGCTCGTGACCTTCGTAACTGGGGGTTCACTACTCACATACAACAAACAAGAGCAACCAAATTTCGTTTTCGGCTTTATTAGCCTTTCGCAGAGACGTGACGTATGGTGTTTCATGTGTTCGGTGGAACTATTGCCACGAAAAAAAAATCGGAAACAAAGCGAAAAAGCCTTCATCCAATAACCAAAAGAAGGCTTCACGCATTAACAAACTAAAAACGAACATTAACTAAAGAAAAAATTCACCCGGTGAAAATTCAACTTTAGATTATGTGAATTTCTAACAGGCCCTTAAAAATCCTTTGAACGATTTACAATAGCCAATAAAATTTTGATACGTAATTAAGTTCCAAATTCATTCACACAAATTAAAAAAAAAATAATTAGTTCGCTCGCCTTCAAGTTTTTGCGAAAAAATCCAATTCCTGAAACCAGGTTTCATCCTGTTTTTTGCATCTTATACCAGCAAACAAAGATCTATACTTTCTTTACACACCCGACACACACTACGAATTCTCACCCTTAATCACTAAGTGGTGTGCGTGCACAGCCAATCTGTGCACAAACTCCAGTGTAAATTTTGCACTTTCCTCTTGCCTCGGGAACTCTTCACATTTCTGATTTTGGAGTGAGTGCACCAGTTGATATGACTCTGTGCACCACACCGAGAGTGCTTTATGGATGGATGCTAGATGTTGGACGCTGGTCGCGACATATTCAATGCGTGGCTTGTGCTATGACACCCAGAATATGTATTTCGCGTGCGTCGGAGGTTTTTTTTTTTATATTTTGTGAAGTATTTTATTTTGCGAAGATATTCAGCAAATGATGAGTTGATATCGTTGCTTTATCTGGGGGTGCACGTGCACATGTGCACATATTGGCGAGCCGCCACTGACCCCAGTTGAGTTTTATCTCTTAATTTCAATTTGATTTACTAAATTAGTATACTCAGATATATAGGTCAGTCCTTATAAGCAAAAGAAAATAGCAAAACATTGGGGAAAATGCAGAATATGCTGGATTTTGGATATATTTAGACTACATAAGGGCACGCATACTCCAGCGAGTTGCGGCAAATCATTTTTTGAGCATGTTACATCCACCGTCCAACAACAATGGTTTTGTTGCTTTGTTGTGACATAAGGGCAGTTTAAAACAAAATTTGCATCCTCGAAAACTGAAAGGGTCCTCAAAACCTCGTTATTTTCCGGTTTTTTCGATAATACCACGAGAATTATTTGTAAACTTTCCCAAAAGTAAAACCTAAGTACTGTGGAGTTAACATATTCCAAGATACAGCTCATGAAAAATAACGCTTTTAAGCAAGAGCAAATAAACTTATATGAAAAAAACTTTCACGTAAATGCACTGGAAAATGATTCCCCAACTGATTTTCACCGAAAATGCCGTGTGTGACATTTGTTGAAATATTAACCCTTTACCTGCCACATGGATTTTAATATTTTTTTAAATGAATTTAAGATTTTTTTAAATTAACTTAGACTTAAAACCTCAATACATATGTACACAGTAAGACTTTTTTCAACTAGAATGCAGTAAACCGCAACTAGATTTGAGCTCCTAGATTTTCTAGTTGCGAATCTAGTGAATAATTTTTTACTAGAACTCCAGCAATTTTTTTCGATAGAAATCTAGTTAAATAAATTGATAATCTAGGACTCAATAACTAGAATTCTAGTGAACCAGTCAGCTGTATTTGAATGATTATCTAGTGAAGCTTACTAGATTTCGTTAGATTTTAATAGATCATCTAGTTAATTTGATAAGCTTATTCAATTATTATCTAGTGAATTTCACTAGATTTCATTAGACTTAACTAGATAATCTAGTTAATTTGATAGCTCAGTCCAATTTATTATCCAGTGAATTTTGCTAGATTTTGTTAGACTCAACTAGATAATCCAGTTAATTTGATAAAGTATATTTTACTTCATTCGTTTAAAAAACATAATCTGAAAATTTATTGAAATGGAAACCGGCTGCCTACGGAAATAAGAAAAAAACCTAAACAAATACCTTATTTGATTCTCATACCAGAACATGCCGAGGTAAATTTTCGGTTTTGACTACTTACCTCTAATTCACAGCTACTAACTCAATAACTCAACAACAGACTGGCAACTAATGAACTGGCCAAATTGAAAAGAAGAGAGAAAACTATTTAGAACTGTTTTCTACCAAAAATTAATAGAAAACTTACTGCTTTTCTAGGAATATATCACCTATTTGCCGAAAAACTAGTAAAATTGTACTGGATTTTTAGGTCTTGTTCGAGACTCGCTCGATATTACATGTAATCTAGTTAAAAATAGTGGATTCCAGTTCTACTTTTTTGAGAATCGCTAGAATAATAGTGATTTTATGCACTAGAATCAGCGTAGTAAAATTTTGCTGGAAAAAAGAAGTACAGAGTATATCCCTAAAACTACACCATCTAGGAGACTAAAATATAGGTTTCGTTAAAGCCAACCAAATTTTCTTAAAAAATAAAATTAGCTGTTTTAGCATTGAATAAGCGGTTTAATTACTACACGGGTTCAAATACAAAGTTTTGTTATTTAAGCCTTAGGAGGTTTTCACACTTACGGCCAGATTACGTATTCTGTGCAAATTACTTAATTTGAGCTGTCAAATTCCATACATTTTTAAACTCACCACACCGCAGATTACGTAACCTGGCCAGATTAATTACAAGTGTGAAAACCTCCTAAAACTATGTTTTTTCACAAAGTTGGCGCATAGTTTTACGATAATATCTTTCTTACATCATTTTATTCTAGCTCTGTTATTTCTATGGTAGTTTTAAGGCCTTATATCAGCGTGAAAGCAGAGCACACCGTATCAGTTTCATCAATTTTCTTTAAAAACTCCAAAATGAATCATCATTGTGCATAGCAGCTTATGAAAGCTGTTTCAAGTTTGTAGTCCTTGAGGTGTTTTGAATAGCGATGAATAGGAATGAATAATTTTTAATAGATTTGAATAGATTTGAATAGTTCAAAATGGCGACAAACATCCTATAAAACTTTAAATAACATCTAATAGATTTAAAAAATTGTGCGTACTGAACTGATTTAAAAAGAATAATGATCAAAAGTACACTTTGAATAGTAAAATAGGCTTTTAATAACTATGAATAGATTATAATAGCGATGAATAGATTTTAATAGCGATGAATAGCTTTGCGTGTTCAAAATTTTGAGAAATTTATAATTTTGTCATCGAATTGTTTTGAGAGACTAGAGTTGAAAAGTTTTGAATGGCATTGGATAGCATTACAGTTGCGTAGATAGCTTTTCGAAGAGGGAGGGGATCATTTTGCAAGATCGCGAATACTTTTTCGGTTATAAAATTTGGAATTTCAGAATGACATTTTCTGTATCTCTTACACTTTAAGGGCAAACTAGAACGTTTACGTTACGTACTGTTCCTTTCCGTGCCGCGACAATTATTAGATGGTAACATACGTTCCGTTCCGAAACGGCAAATGTCAAAAAAAGGTGTTTAAAATTAAAAGCAAAATGAAAGGAACCGAGTCCTTTTTAAGTATTTTTAGCATTACGAAATAAACGAAATATATAAAAAAAAAATTGTTAGAAATAACATTATCGTATGTATGACAAACAAACTGACATGGATTTCCGTGGAATTTGAAAATTGTAATAGTTTTCGGAAAGATTCCGTTCCGTTACGTGCATTCTGTGCAGTTGCATACAAACTCCATTGAATCATCTTTGACAGGTGTTCGGCACGTAACGTAAGCGTAGGCGTTCTGTTTTGCCCTTTAGACACTAATGTGCAAATTTTGGTGCAAAAAAAAAAAACAATTTTTGAAAACGAATTCCTGAAAATATTGAACGCTCCACGAAAATTGAAACTACATCGATAATTTTGAACTCTTTATTACGGTGAGAAATCCACAGCATTCCAGTTTTTGTATAAATTTTTGCTAATGTGAGGGGAAAATTGGAGTTTCATATTGGGTTAGATTATACGCATACAAAATTTGATTGGCGTTCAAGTTACTGGCGACATACATATCTTTCAACTTTGGAAATTTTTCTAATTTGTTTTTATTTAAAATCTAGTTTAAAAAATTGCCCCGATTAGGTTTGTAGTAGTTCTTTGTAATAAATTTAATAATATTCATTTATCTATTCTTTAGCTTTTAAGAAAAGAATGATAACAAACTCAAATAATTAGGGATGCTCAAAAATTGTTTAGCAGTATTTTCTGTTCATTCGCATAAACGCTTCTTGGGAAATGCTTTCCTAAAACGAACTTTTAAAACTGAACAGAACTGAACTGAACCTAAAGTCAGAAAACAACTCTTCAACTAGTGTTCACGCCCAATTTCAGAAAGGCTTGCATGTTCTGCTATACAGATCCAATGTGAACCAGTGAATGAACCAGATTCGAAATGGAGGCCTTGTCCTGTAGTGTTTTTATCGACATGCTTTTAAAATTGAAATTTGAGTACATTTTCTATTGCAGTTGTGAAAATGGATTCACGTAGTTTTATAAATTTTTATTGCTTTATTTTACGTAAAGTGAAAATGAAAAACGTGTAACCAAAAGAGGAGGGGGGATTAATCCCCTTGATCCCCCCCTTATCTACGCCACTGGATAGCAATGAATAGGTTTCTAATAGATTTGAATAGATTTGTAATATATATAATATACTAGCTGAAAGAGCTCTCTTCGATCGCTCCCTCATCTAGCGCTGACAATACGGACGAATTTTCCACTTGATGATTTTAGACGATGCAAAGGTGGAAAATTCGTTGTGAAGCTTTTGATAATTTGGAATAATTGTGGAATTCATTGCGATAAAAGACATTTTGCGCTCTGTGTTTTATTATCACTGTAGAGTTTATTTGAAGGCGTTGAATTTGGGCGAGGCGAATATATATATATGTAGGTATAGTTAGGAGGTTGATTGGGAGTCAAAATCGCTCATAAGTTTAAAGGTGGAAGGAATTTTTCACCTTTGCATCGTCTAAAATCATCAAATCATTCAACAAAATGCTAAACTTTGTCGAAAAAAAAACGAATTTTTCGACTTTTTTCCTGAATTTTCCGCGTTTTCCACTAAGTATTTTATATTTTTTCATTCGAAAAGCTATTGTGGAAAAATTGCTCTCAAAATTGCAAGCAAAAAAAAATATTTTCGATTTTTCCAATTTTCCGTCTTTTCCGGGTGGTTTTTCCAAAATTTTCTTTCGTAAAAACCTTCTCCTGGCAAGTGCAAACAACTGAAAAAAAACTCCGAGAAGTTTTCCCTTAGGGGAAAAATCTTAGATCATGTATATGTCAACGTTATTACTTACAAAATAATCCACATTGCATCAGCCGTTATCTTGTCACTCCAGAAGCCGAAAAATCCTTTCAAACCGATTACATACAGTACCCCAAATGTCGACTTTCGAACGACAACCATAATGCCCATTCTCAGTTTCCTTAGAGAAGTGTCCTTTTTGGTGGAACATATGTACATAATATCCTTTGAAAACCCAAAATGAGCTTGTGGAGATTTTAAAGGGCTCAACTCACCGAATACTGTATTTTGATATGCATATCGACTATAATGCATTCCTAAAGAAAAGGGAACCTTTTTTTCCAAGGACATCTTTCTCATAACAAGTGCCGACACCAAATGATAATCGCTCCACAGAGGAAGCCAAGAGAACCAATTGAAAGATAACTTTTCATTCGCTTCAACGGCGAATTTACCGCTATTCCCGCAACTCATCAGTGATTGTCGATTCTTTGTAAGGGCGATCAAAGGAAAATGTATACCAAATCAAACCACTGAAAGGTTGACTTAAAGATTTGTTAGGTTTTCGCTATGTTTTACAATGTCACATTTTGTCACGGAACAACCCAACGTGCATATCCTAATTTCCTTAAAATAATCATACGTGTTTTACTATGTTCCAAATAATTATCATCAAGCTAAAAAAATATTTTTTGGACACTAATAAGAGAAAAAAATATATATTGCTGTGGGGACTCGAACACATTGTCCTACGCACCAAACCTGGCGGATTCCCAACCAGGCTACATCGACTACAGATTAGCCCGATAAGTCTAGTAATCATCACATGATCATGTTCGAAAATTTTGCAGAGCGTTTACATATTGTTGAATGGAGAAAAAGAAATGTCCAACGAATCAATGCTTTGCAGTACGGTGACGGACATCATTGGTTGGATTAAATTTCACTGCTAAAAATGTTTATGTGCAAACTCTTCACACTGTTTCTTTTCAACATTCAATTCAAGGTATAGTGGGGTGACTTTTTCGAGTCGCCACAGGGGCGTATATTTATTTCTTTTTTATTTAGTTTCCTGAACATTCTTTTGATTTTGATGATCATACTAAAACGACTATTGATTTTCTATACTCTTCGTAAATTTACAGGATAAATCGTATGCATTTTGGATACCTCTTTTTTACGCGCGCGTTTTACATGTGACAAATTCGAAAGTGCACGCATGTGCAATCGAAAATTCAATTTATACCTGCTCGCCATTTGCAATTGTACTAGGCATTTGCATCAGCCATCCGTTGCACGTCTCCACGTAACTATACTGCCCTGTGTGATGACTATAGACCAGATGATGGTGATCACTGAATTTATTCGTACTGATAAGACGCAGTGTGGTCAAGGCGGTTTGGTGGTCGTTGTTGACTTTTTGGAAGCTATTGACGACAGTTCGGACCATGGTTCGAAACACCCTGGGACATCAGATTTTTTTTTTCTTTAAAAAAAAAAACCGATCCCATATAGTGTCTCAAATATCACCTTTCGAACAACACCCATAATGCCCATACTCTGTTTCCTATGCTAGAAAAATGTCCTTTTTGGTGGTAATATCCTTTAACAAAACTCAAAATCAACTTGTCGTGATTTTACAAGACACATCGCAACGGATTCTGTATTTTGATATCCTTATACATAGCGTCTATAATAATGCATTCCCACAGAAAAAAGGACATTTTGTGTCTAAGGACATCTTCCTCATAAGAAGTGCTGGTACCAAAATATTAAGGATTGCACCACTTAAATTCCACCGGAGTTTCGTCGACATCGGTCCACGGGGAGAGCCAGGAGAACCAATTGAAGGATAAATTTTCGTTCGCTTCAATGGCGAATTTACCGCTATTCCCGAAACTTATTGAAATGGTGATTGTCGATTCTGAGTCATAGCGATCAAAGGATAATGTATACCAAATTTGGTGAAGATCGAACTACAGGAAGGTCGATTTTAAGCGTTAAACGTTTTCGTTACAGTTTTTCGTGACGCTCTTTCACGGAACGACACCCAGTATTTCTCAGGTAGCCTCCGCAAAGACATATACATGTCGAAATTGAACCAAATCTTCCCAGCCGTTCTTAATTGATGAATTACTATACATTTTTTTCGCTCCATTTTTATAGAAGAAGATTTGTCACTATTGTTCAAAATGCCAACACTAAACTACTTTAAACAACGAAAATGAGCGAAAGTAAATAGTAAAATAGCATTTCTAGGCTTTAAATAACTGTGAATAGCTTCTAATAGCGATGAATAGCTTCGGATAACGATGAATAGCTTCGAATAGCGATGAATAGCTTCGAATAGCGATAAATAGCTTTGGGTAGAAATGAATAGTTTCCAACAACTTAATATAACAATGCATAGTTTGGAATAAACTCATTATGCATTATCATCGCAGAGAAGACAAATCAATTAGTTCGCCACGATGTTTTACTAATTTTATGACAGCTTCAATAAACTATACACCTTCATATTGACTATGCAACAAACGTATTATTGCATACACTGAACGAAAAGTTCAGTGATAGAGATTGCAGAACGCTCAGGATGCACAAAGTCAAAACTTAATAGAGGTTCGAACTTTTTACAAAGTTCAAAGGGTAAGATGAGAATAAGTAGACCAAAAAAGAGACATTTCTGACACAACCGGATTCAAAGGTAAACTAACAAAAGCTATAGAAACGCCTTAGCGATACTTGTAGAGCTTAATATGGGAGGCAAAATTTGAATAGCTTTCTGGTGGCAAATGTTTAAATCTGTCACTGTTTTTACTGTGTAAAGTGGGGAGTGAATTCAACAATTTCGAGTAAGCTTCACTCTACCTATATTTTCTGACCGTAATCTGTACTTGTACCTTGTACGTGTGGTACCACCGCCGTCTAGATATTAAGGCCGCAATGTAGAATTTTAGACGTCAAATTAGCAGATTACATTGTCGTCATCATCGCAAGTAGTGACGTCATGGTGACCATATGGCATTTAGCCAGTGGCTTGTTACTTTTTATTTATCTGTGCGGTTGTACGATGGCAGCACCGCCGTTGAAACGTTTTACATACTTACTCGTTTTTTCCTACAATATCCGTACTATCTTTTCGCGATCACAAATAAACTGATTGGTAACCCTAAATGGGGAAATCTTTCACTTTATCACTCATTTTCCATGCACTATATTTTGAGTACAATAACTTCTGTACACTGTCAATAACCCACATAACCTGCCACTATCTTTTTAATTAATTGTTTGCCGTTCAAACACATTTTCTAAACAAAAATCGCGAAAAAAGTACACTCACTCGTCTGTGTGCCACTTTGTAATGTTTAGTCTCACTGCCTTGTTCTTGCTGTTGATGACGTGCTTAAGGTTTGTGTTCGTAGAGACGACTCATGGGATCATCGCTTAGCGATCGAAGTAAAACCACCGGTTTTGAGCACTATATGGTTATATTTTCTATACAGACATGTTCCTTTAGTCCATAGTCGATACTAGGAAAGTAGATGCATTAAAAAAATATTTAAATACGGCTCGAAATTGGATGCAAAACTACGATCGCTGAGCGATGATCCCATGAGTCGTCTCTACGAACACAAACCTTTATATTTGTTTCTGTTTTTTTTTGCATCCGTCGATAAATTGAATACGGATCCATGCCGTCATTGTACAGCTGAGTTGCGGCCTTTATGTATCTAGATGGCGTTGGTGGTACCCTTTTTGGACTTGTTTTTGGATTTTGGAGACTCAGTTAAGCTTACTCCTCCCTTCCTTGGAACTTGTTGTCTTTAAGTAATTGTTAACATATTTGAATTCTTCTAGTTGCAGTTAATTTAAATTGATTTATAATTTTTTGTCGAAATTAAAATCACCATCTCCTATTGCGTCACATATTGCTAAAATAAATCAATATTAACCCTTCTGTCGGCACATAGGTCTGGCTAGACCTTTGGCACTATATATTGGTCAAAAAAGTATAGAAGATGAAATCGCAGCGACTTCATATTTCATGATATCCTAGAATAATATGTTTAGAAGCATTTTGCAAAAATTTAAAAAAATTGGTTGAAGTTTTGAGCATGTTTTTGATGATTTTCTATTTATAGTGCTTTTTGATACCCAATAGGTCTGGCCAGACCTATAGTTTTTCCTCCCATTTTCGTCTTGAGGTAAAAAATGAAAATATTAAATTCTCTTAAAAATCTCCTATTTATAATGTAATAAAGTCATTAAAATTAAATTTGTACGATAAACGATAAAATTTTCTGAGATTTTGCTTTAAAAAGCCGTGAAGTTCGCAAATTGGGTACGCCTAATTTTATCCCGTCTTATAACATCACCTAATCAACTGAGATTTGATTCTAGGAAAATCAAAAGAGTTTTATTTCCTTTGTAATAGTATGAACTAAGTATTAGTGACTTACGATGGTGTTTCTTAATAGATTTAATTGAGATATTTACGTAAAATTTAGAATGAAATGATTTTTGCGGTTGAAAATTCCCTATTTCTATCTATCGATTTTCCCAAATCTGCAGACTAATATCGCGATAAAATCTATCAACAGAGTGCCAAATATTTCCTTAAAGATAATGGACTTGGAAAATTTGATCAAACTTTCTGTACGGATACGCAATGAAAAAAGAGAAGCAAAAATAGAAGATAAAAAGGGAGAAACATGTTTGTACAAATACCACCTCAAAATATGTCTTCTTAAAAACGCTTCTAGTATATCTACAAAAAAGATTTTAATGCTTTTATTGTTTCTAAATGGCTGTAAAGAATGGGTAGAATGATTATACCGATAAAAATTTAACTTTTTATAAAAAATAAAAAAATTTTCTCAGTAGGTCCAGCCAGACCTATTGGGTATAGAATATGCATATTGTAGTAGGTGCCGACAGAAGGGTTAAAATATAGTACCAGCTCATTCTATTTTTTCCTGCATCCCAATTCGACGGTACTATATGACCAGTGACCATTCAGTGGTATTTTCTATTTACAATCACACCATTATCGTAACGTCCTTTACATTTATTTTTGTTCAATTGAAATAGGTCCCATTTAAGACAAGCAACCTTGTCGAATGTTTTGTCTCCGGTAAATCTTTCTTCTTGATTGAACCAACCGTGTCGGTCGTCGGCAAATCGAATCGCCCGGCATTGGTATCCGTTGTCTTCAAACTTTTCCAACAAAAGATGAAGGTGGACAACGTTTAAAGATTGTGCTGAGGTGAAGGTAAGAAATACAGCACCTGAGAATAAGATGCAGAGCTGGGAACGAATCGAAAACTATAACTGACAAGATCTACACACATTTCTTCTTGAATATCCATGCAAGTGTTCAACAACTTATAATTGTCGGCGCCACATCCCGCTGTGCTTGGTGGTAAGTTGTATGCATAGTTTTATGAATAAAGGCGTCGAAGTTTTAACACGATATACACGCAGACACCGTCGTAGAAGTTGAGAATCGTTTCGTGACCATTTAATCTAGTTTCCATCATCATGACCTGCCTCGTTTCGTTGGAATCGAAACTTCGTATTGAAAACTTTTGCTCTTTTTTCAAGCGTTTAATGAAAGGACGCTGAAAAATTCCTGGCAATTCATTTGGATCCATTCGAGCGTTATGTTTGTTACAACTCTTCTATAGATGAGTGGTGAGGACTGTAGTCTGAAGATGAGATCGGAGAGTATTGCTGCCGGTGTTAAATGAATCGTTGATTTCAAAAACCACGATAGTCATATTTTTCAAAATTGAGTTATTATCATGAAAGTACTTAGCCTGAGAACCTACATCTTTTGAACTCAAATAATCTGTACTGGCGGGTTATCCTGCAAATTTTTTAACTTAGTCAGAAGCTACCTATTGGTGTATAGTTTCCAACCAGTCAACCAAATGGATATGATAGCGTTCAATATACCCCAGGAAAATTTTTGGAAAAAGTAGAAGAAAGCTGAATTTTCGCATGAGCTTTCCATTCGAGGTCATAAACAAGACCCCAAAAGTCCCCGTCTGTGCGTCTGCCGCTAGAGGTGCTACAGAGAGGTAAAACAGTATAATATGTGCTGAAAAGTGGTGTATGGCGGATTTGTAGCTCTTGTGGTTTCAGAATAACATGTCAAAAGTTAATTTTATTTTTTTTTTTAAGAGGTCTAACGGTATTTTTAACAAGGTTTCACGAAAAAAAAAAGATCTTGTATGGGTACTAACTCGTAGTAAATACGATTCTGAAGATAGTGGTAAAATTTCTCATCAATATGTACACCCTTGAGGGTGCTATGGGGGTTCCAACCGTCGAAAAAAACGAGAATTTTTGGGTTTTTCGTGAATGCCTCTAAAACGGTGGTCAGGGGCGTACGCAGAAATAAATTTCGGGAGGGGTTTTGGAGAGTGGTTGTACTGGCAGCATGTGGTTATATCCTATGGTATTCAAATTTTACATTCGAGAAAAAATGAATTACCCCAGAAAATTTTAAACGATTGCAGAGATAAATTTTGTGGGGTTATAGAGCACAACAATTCTGATACAGCTTTCACAGAAAACAATGGATGACAGTTTGCAAAACATGGCACAGGTCGAATTATAATTCAAGGTCGAGGCAAGGTCAAGATCGTGCCTGTTGCCGATTAGATATCTTCAACAAATACATACCTTCACTTTACACCCTCTAAAAAAAACTAAGTCATTCAATGATGTCCCTATTTTTTAAATTACACGATCTGCCGAACTCTGGCTGTATTAAAAGTAACCAAAACGGTAAAAGTCCCGCGCAGCGACGGCAACTGCCCCAAACAACCAGTCGTAGGTGAGTTTGCATATGAAACAACCTGCATTTCAATCAACATGACCAAAGCTTCCAAAACCCTTCAACCCAATTCGTAAGGAGAAAGTTTTCAGCCACTATTGCAGCCCTATCTCAGCCAACAAAAAACACATTTGTGTCCTGATTCATGACGTTTTCATGGAAACAGTAGGTGTGTTTTTTTGGTTATCCAGTGTAGGTTTGGGTAACAAAACTCCATATAAAAAAATGCCAGCTGACCCACCTGTCATTTTTTTATATGAAGTTTCGTTACCCAAACCTACCCGGCATAACCAAAAAACACACCTATAATATGACGATGTCCCCATATATCTTCTATACACGTCTTTGCGCCTTATTACGGATAATGATTACAAAATCATTACTCAAAAATTTGATGTAATAGTTGCGTAACATGTTTAATGCATCGCTCGTACAAAATATTAATTACTTAAGCGAAATAAGTGAATAATGTATTATTCGTGAGAAATGAAAAATGTATACCACGAAATGTTGATTAAATTTTGTACAATATGGAATGGCTTCAAAGCGGGCCAATTTCTGATTTAGCGGGAATAATGTTGACCTATACACTTCACACACACCCGATTCATAACCCTTTAGTTGCCACAGGCATTTGAAGATTTTTGAGAAATTCATTTTCTTACACGACTTAGGCCCGTATTTATGAACATTCCTTAACTTAAGGAGACTTTTTTTTCTATGAAAAAGTATGGGAATGACATTTAATTTATTGAATTTCGGCATCCTTGACCCAAGGTCTCCTTGACCTGTGGACTTTCGCATAGCGGCGGTGACTCAGGAACAAAGCACAACCCTGGTCAAAGCAGACAAAAAAGTCTCCTTAAGTTAAGGAATGTTCATAAATACGGGCCTTAAACCTTAATATCTCCAAAACTAGACTAGCAAGAATAGCGAAATAACAATAAAACTAACAATGATCTTATTTCGTTACTGTTGCTAGTCTAGTTTAGGAGATATTAAGGTTTAAGTCGTGTAAGAAAATTTTTTTTTTTAATATTCAGGTGATCTTCAGATATTTGATGGGGACTTTTAGCTATTTGTTTACAGGAGCTTTAAACTCGTCATAGACGAATTTACAGCATACTCCTCCGTTACAGAGATATTCACGAAAACCCGAAAAATCCCGTTTTTCGAAGTTTTGAGCCACCGTAGCACCCTTGAGGGTGTATGTATTGATAAGAAATTTGGCCCCTTTCTTTAAACCGTATGGCCTACAAATTCGCCATACAAGATTTTTTAGCCAGAGTGACCGTTATAAAGATTTTTCTGAAATGTTGTTTAAAATACCGTTGCATCACCTGGCACCGTTAGGAGTCATCGAATCAACATTTTATTAACAAACCACACGAGCTATAAATTTTCCATACACCACTTTTTAGTATACATTTTACCGCTATCGAGATATTCAGAAAAAAACTGTTTATGAGGATCTTCGACCCTTTGTACAGCCGCTAGCGGCACTCGTACAGACGGGGACTTTTGTAGTCTTGTGTAGGACATCGAAAGTAAGGCTCAAGCTAAAATTCAATTTCGCCTTCGCAAAAATTCAATTTACGAAGTTTGGCCAAGTTTTTGTTCAAATTTCCCAGGGTAATACCCAAAGTAATATTTCTCAAGTGCAACAGTTTTTTATCCTCTCCTGCAAAATTCACTTTTTGGACATCGGTAGTTTCTGCAATAGTTCTCCAGTTCTTGCAAATGGTTTACTGAAAAAAAAAGCAAAAATGCGTTTCAATCGAATGTTCGGATAATCGGCGGTCGGATAATCCACGATTTACTGTTTCTATCAAATACAACAACCATTTGTTGCTCCGCTGACAGGTGGCGCCAAAATCGGCAAGACGATTTCTTTCTATCGGAACGCGATGCACAGAAATAAAAACAGCCGTTCTGAGATTTAATGGTGTATTTTAACTTAAAAATTATTATTTCATACACTGTTTACTTTACGTACTATATACAACATTTAATATTCTGAAACCTAAACTAAAAACGCAATTCAATCTTTTCCATTTCCTCCCTGAAAAGATTTTCCAATTGATTGATAAGTCCCACCGCGCGAATATTCTCCTTCAGCAAAGCAAATTGTTCCAACGGTCCCAGTTGATTTAGAGCCTCCTTGTACGTTGCAATTTCCTTGGCAAACGTGAATATATCATCAGTCGGGTGCCCAACATGATTAACGGCTTGGAGTTCTGTCTCATTCGACCGCTCGGCAACGATGTTATCATTTTGCATTGAGATATCCTCTTGATGCCCATTTGGCATTACGTAGTCCATTTGATGCCAGACCCTTTTTACTCCTGATGCCGGTTCGCCGTTGGGAAAAAGAACACTTTGCTCATACGAACGCGATAATTCTTCAATTAAAGCAGTAATTGCTAAGGATTTTTGCTCAATCATGTTTGAATCCAATTCCTGCTTGATGTTTGGTTCCTCGCCGGAAATATTGTATTTTTGCTTAAAGCGTTGAAGCCATACATTGGACGGTTTGAATTCGGTGAAACGAATAAAATGTGCAATATCTTTGGCATTATTTCGCAGGACATCGTCAGTGATTTCTATGCGATAGGCTCGCGAACGACACACCCATTCGTTCAGTATAAGTCCGACGGCAACTTGATCGGGCGTTTCAAAATCAAAATCTCGCTTAGTTCGACGTCTCCAACTGGCCAGGTATTTTTTACGCTTGCGTAGAATCGTCTTGATTTGTCGGCGTCCACATTTGAATATTTGTGCCAACTGATTGACATTCGGCGTGCGTTCATATTGTCGTAGGACGCTGATCCGCGACTCAAGGTTGAGCCTGTTGCGAAAGACCAAGTTTCCGGATTTCTATAGAAATGAAAGCAACGTTTATTATTAGATTTCATGCATTGGATATATTTAAATTAAAGGTAACTTACATAGAATGCTACCCCTCCTGTTCCAGTGAACATATTCACCGTATCATCAAAATCGTCCATCGCGCTGCACTAGATACTCCAACGAACAGCTCGGCGGAACTGAATACTGAACTCAAAATCGATTCGACTCCCTCTACAAGAGAAAATATTTCTACATGCTCCCGCAATACTACACAAGCAGAAATCAACTTTGCTGCTACGTATATACCCAGAACAGCTCGTCAGACCGACTGCGTCCTCAAAATGTGGCCCGGCAGCCTGAGTGGGAAAAAATCGATACTGTAGGACTGTAGCCAGCTTTCCATGTACTGAAGAAGTATACATAGAGAGAGTATAGGAGTCACCATTACAGTATACCCATCTGCAGTGCAAAATCTACAAGGGACGACGATGGCTATAGGAAAATCGAGCAGCATACGACGAGGGTTCTTACCTTGATGGTAACCTTTTTGAAAGGGACTCGTTGGGTCCTTACGGCATCCATTTCGTTCGACTTCACTTTATGGCAAAGCACCCACCCCGATTTCGGGTGCGTCATATGCCGTCTACCCTCTATGCCTCTACCAGACTCGACATTCGAGGGTAAAGTGAAATTAAAGTCGTCAGTTGGCAAAGGCTTTAAGAACTCGGTGGGGTGGATACTCATGGAGACTTGCTGTATTCCTTGCGAATGCTTCGAGCTGAGTTCGGATTTTATCAGACTTTGGAAAGTTTCGTCTTCTTTTCTTAATTTAAGAGGAGCCTGGCTAGCAGTGAGTTGATTTCAGTATGTATAGTATGGTGTAGAAGGGAAAGCTACTTGTGCGTTTAAATCTTTTTAGATGGAAATAGAAAGGAGATTAGAAAGAAAGATAAATGAGAACAAAATTGATGATGTATTGAAGATCGAATATAGGTTTTGATATAAGTTTTGGAGAAAAGGATGATGAAGAGAATTAAAGTAATCAAGGAATGATCAAGGAATTTATTATATAAATTATATATCACTTATAAACCGAAATGTATTCACATTTCCGTGTATAATTGGAGGCATTATTTCCCCCAGCTCCGCAAGGGCTTGCTGCGATTTATTGGCTTTTAAGACCCTTTCTCTTGAAGGCACTAGTCCTTCAATTCGACACGGGTTTGTTGCATGTACAACTGGAGGCAACATTACCTTTAGCACCGTACAGGTTTGTTGCGTGTACAGAGCCACACGTACTCGAATTTAATACGAGTTTGTTGTGTGTACAGAGTAATACAAATTTCGTCTTCCATTGGAGAATATGCCGCCTTGAACTACGTTCACGTTTCCGTATTCAAGTCGAGGCAGTACTGCAGTGGCGCAATCAGCATCTTGTCCTGGAGAGGGCTAATAACATCCACATTACTGGACATTAAAGGCTATTATCTAGTAAAGAAGGTCCTGTTGCTTCTAATTTTTTTCTTCGTTAATTTTGAATCCCCCATTACAGTAACTTATGGGGTTTTAAGGAAGAAACTGATCGATAACCGAAACATTGGAAAATTTTTAATGACTTTTCTTCGGACTTTCAGAACTTCATAAGCGCTAAAACAAAAGGGTACAGAGAAACTATACGCCTGAAGCCATTTCGTATAGGTTGTGATATGGTACTTTAGTTTCGACTTAAATTTATCGTTGGGCCTTTGGATCGTCTTCCTGTTTTGAAACTTGATTTTGACGTTACAGTGTTTCTGCTAAAATTAAGAATTTCATACCTAAAATAAATTTGCTAAGAGCTACTTTGACTCTTTGCATTCTTATATTGAGAATGGCATCCTTGTTGTAACGTTTATTAAATTAATGATTTCATCAATCGTTTTTTTTTTTATTTAAAAAAAAACGCTCACGCAGCGCAATATTGACCTCTACAGGTGTTGGTGATATTCAAGCATAGTGAATTACCTGCGCCTACAATGAAATTCGATCCCGCGAACATATGATTTGAAGACTGCGCCTTATCTACCCTAATGCCGCCAGGGCCGGATTTCCCATATGGGTAACCTGGGCAATTGCCCGGGGCGGCTGATTTTGAAGGGCGCAAAATTTTTAAACTTTTCACTATCTAGAAATATTCTAGTTAGATGTATTAGACCATTCGCACCCTCACCTCAAATTGTAATGTAATGTGACTCCGCCTTCAAAATTTGGCACTTCACACGGTAGTTGGGTTAAACTATGGAAGTTGAAAGTACTCTCTGTTTCAGTGGCGTAGATAAGAGGGGGATCAAGCGGATCAATCCCACCCCCTTCCCTTCGAGGACATTTTTTTTTGTTACTTTAGATACGTAAAACAAAGCAGAAGTAAACTTTTAGCTGGAATTATTCAACGTGTGTAGTGTTTCATAAAAACGTGAAACAATTTTCAGAACTGCAATAGAAAATTCAGGACTTCCTCAAATTTCAATTGTAAAATAGAAGCGTATCTAGAAGTGCTGTTAGAAAAATTATTATGTAACTACTGATTGAAAATTTGTTGCCGGAAAATCTTAATGTTCAGTTCAAAATTTTGAAAATAATCTGGAACACGGAATGCTTTTCCACAGAAGCGCAATTTCCAATATACAGTACATAAGATTATAAAGATTTTTCAGGAGAGTGGAAAACTGCCTGTATTCGAATGCAAATTAGCAAACAAACTGAGTTCCGCGTAAGCCTTGGGTTCCGTGAAGATCTCTCAAGGGTTTCGCAATAATATTCAAAAATAGCAAAAAAGTAGAAAGAGTTTTTGACAACAAAAAGTAAACAATCCATACGAAAAAATGTTTGTAAACTTTAAAATTCCGAAGCTTAGTTTGCTTCACTGTACCAGAAATCAACACTGTAAAATATTCGACTAGCATCAGAGACTCGACTGATTTTTTTTTACAACTTGCTACTTTATGAAACGGAAAAGGAAGTAGAAAATAAAGTATGTCCGCAGTTTTTGTTTGAGATTTTCGGGTTTTAAATTAGGGCGCAAATAAATTAGAGGATTCAATTTGTGATAATCGAAACTTTTCTACGATTTTTTAACGAGTGTTTGGTATCTTTTTCAAACAATTGGCTGATAGCTAGAACCTCGAAATTTATAGAATATAACCGCTACGGTGACGTACAAGTTTGAAAAATTTAGAAATATCTATACCAACGAATTTCTGAGTTATCGGAGAAATTTGATAACCGTAAAAGTACACATAAGCAATCTTGCAAAATGATCCCCTCCCTCTCAGAAAAGCTATCTACGCCACTGCTCTGTTTTGTTATCCCTATTGATTGCTTGACTATTATAAATACATTTGATCGGATCTAGTCATGCTTCTGTCCTACTTAAAAGATTTCGGGCAAAAGCTGAAACAGCATTTGACAGACCCAATTGATCATTGCGATAGTATACAGGGTGTCCCGCATTGGGTGATCAATACTGTAAGGGTTAATAGCGCAACTTGTTTCAGCAAGAAAATTACCAATACAATCGGAATTTTTTTACCGTTACCTTATTATTGCTCTTTTTGTAAAAGTCATCGAAAATCGTGACTTGTCCTGGAAAATCACAATTTGCAGCCCCCTGATAACTTAATCCAAGATTTGATTTCAGTTTCAGAAACTACATAAAATTTCACAAAAACTGAAGTTCAAGTTTCTAGTTGCCAACATTATCGCCACTTACTCAAACTTAATAGAAATTTTAAAAAATATTTTTCATCGAAAATTTAAACAGTAATTTCATAACGGTGCTTTATACGTAAAGAGCTGAATTAAGATCGACAGTGAAATTTTTCGCCCAGGGATTTTATCAATAAAAATGGATACTTACTGTCGTGGAATATGTCACAAACGGTGGGGAATTCCATAAGCTACATTTCGAGACCGGTTCCATAATTCTCCTCGACCATTTTATGTATGTATTATTTTTCGATTCCCCGGTCATTTGACATTTCACGATGAAATAACCGAGGAATCGGAAAAAAATACATAAAATGGATTGTAGCTTATGGAATTCCCCACATATTCCACGACAATACATTTTCATTGAAAAAATCGCAGCGGCGAAAAATTTCACTCTCGAGGTCAGTACTAGGCTTAATGCAAAGTTGATAAAAGTTGCTTCAACATGTTGGCTTTCCAACGGTATATCACTTTTCATATTTACATTGCAGAATTTTAGAGAAACACGCATTGAATGGTAAAAATCAAGGTAATTATTTTCTTATCAGATTATTCAAACTGAAATTTTATTTGTTTATTTTTTATATCTTACACCCTAGACAGACGGCATCAGTTAAACATAATTATCTCTTGATTATGTTTAACTAATGCGTATGTCATGTGCTCATTCACTTGATGATACTCGAATAACTTAATTTAAACATCATTAACAAAACGTCATTAAAATTAAATGATGTTTACTCGTCGTGTATTCCGGTCTCGACTACTATAAAAATATTGGAATTCTGGAAGTAACAGCTGATTTGGGCTGTCAAATCGTGTTAATATTTAACCGAAAAATGGCACAATCCATCTTAAAAAGGTAATACAATTAATAAATAATTAATTTTAAGCATTTTGAATTGAACACAATTTATTTTAGCTTAATAACAAGCGAGCAGTTTGTCGGTAGAATGACATCCCTAGTTTGCAGCTTAAGGAGCCGATTTTTCGTGCAACATGAACAGTGAACAAAATATACATAAAGTGAAATGAAGTGAAAATTTAAATTGAAAGTGATTAGGTTCGTTCGTGTTCGTGTGGGGAACAGGCCGGTACAACCTAAATTTTGTTCTGCTATTATTTAACTCGATATTTACAAGCTGTATAGTTATTGTAATAATAATATCATTTCCTGTAATTAACAGCGAAGGAAATAAAGTTTGTGTGTTCTTTATTTATTTACTCAACACTAAAACTTGATATTTATTAGTTATTTTTGTTGTAATCGATATTTAAAAACACTTAATATTATATTTAGTTGCGTCCGCAGTGATCTGGCTTACGAACAACTCCGTTATTATTTGAGAGATATATCCTCCTAATTGCTCACTCGACCTGGATATGTCCTTGAATTCATATTTTAGTATCATGCTTGAAACAGTAGTAGTCTAGCTGGTTAGTGCGCGCACCTTCCGTGCACAGGGTCATGAGTTCGAATCTCACCGTGGATCATGGTCTTTTTCGAACTCACGACCTTGTGACGGACTATGATCTCACTCAGATGTTAAACGAGTACCCATTTATGGGGATAAATAACACTGCTGAGCGTGATGCTGATCTCATTACCTCAACAAAAAGCAGATAAGATCTTGGAAATAGGATGTCACTAACACATCCTGCGGCCTTAGTTCAATGCTGGAATGTCGCGCCTGTTATTTATTTATAGTAGAAATAAAATGGAAGCAGGAACAGTAAAAGCAGCAGCAGCGACCCAATGCATTTTAAATGACGTCATCTATTTCAAATGCATTGTGCTGCTTTCTTCGGCAGCATTCAACGCGTCTAATATTCTTTCAAGCATTAGGCGTGTTGAATGAATAAAGCACAATGCATTTTAAATGCGTGAACTCATCACCCATTTAATATGCATTGGACCGCTGCTGCTGTTTCCATTCTATTTCTACCATAATAGCCTACTATTGCTTTGCAGAGAGAGCAAAAAGCAAAGTAGGAAATTGTACTTTATTTTTCATTTTTGAATATAAAAAGAAAATATAAATAATAGTTAAACCCACAATTTACACTAATAGTGAAAAAAACAATTGCATGAAAATCCGGACTCTAATTAGTAAAATATTTTCTTTGACAGTTCAAATGTAATTAAGTATTTTAGCCGTGTGTCACTAGACGACTTTAAACATGCTTGAGTTCAAATATCATTAACTCAAGTATGTTTAACTACAATCGTCTGTCTAGGGTGTTACTATCGCAATTTTGATAATTTGTTAAATAATAATTAAAATAAAGTTTTGACTATGAGAAAGAACCAATAAACTAAAAATATTAACTAATGATTAAATGGGTCTGTTTGATAAATTGGAATAATGCGGCTGGAATTGACCTCTTCATTTTGTATGTAGACTCGAGACTTTCGGCGCATGGAAGAAACGGTCCGACGGATTTCTGCAGGGTTTTCCTTTTTTTTGCCACAAGCATCATTAATTCGCTGCAGCAGCTGTTCCCGGGAGGTAAAATTTGCAAAATGTTATCCTCCTCTAACAGTCGCTCAGTAGTAATTCCTGAACTTATGCGTAAGGTGGTATGGATACCGGTTGTCCGACTGAAGAGTCCTTTGGATCGTCATCCGAGGAATATCCAGCTGAAGTGCTGCTCTACGCGTGCTCAAGCCGTATCGAAGAGATTCAAAATCTCTTCTTCTCTTCCAACACTAGTACGGCGAGCTCCTTCTCTACCGGTGTGGTTTGGTGTTCGGCCTGTCTCTCCAAGAAGCCGATTCGTTCTTTCGAAGGTACGTCTGTCTGGAATTCATCGCTGCGGGAATCGCCGACTATACTCTCGAACTGCTTCAAGTCCATTTCCTCCAGCAATCCCCCTACACAAACACCATATCCACATACTCTCTATCGGAGAATTGGTTTTCTACCATCGCGATTTTATTTAATTGGTCTAAAAATAAATTGTATTACATATTAACAAACTTATACCTGCATTTTCTAACCGCCAAGAAGTAACAACACAATCACGCTTGCGAAGTGAAAACATAAGAAAGAATAACAGGTCTTCGATTATAAATAGGAAATAATTAATTTTAACTGTTATAAGTACCGTTGAATTTGCCAAAAAATGTACAATTTTCAAATATCTTACAGTTCTGGTCAAAATAATGTAGCGAGATTCTATCCCGAATTATAATAGCCTTTGTCTTTTTTCGAGTAAATGGAAAATTGTTAGCGATTCCACTGAAGCCTTGATTTTTACCATTAAATGCGTGTTTCTCTAAAATTCTGCAATGCCGATATTAAAAGTGATACCGTTGGAAAGCCAACATGTTGAAGCAACTTTTATCAATGCAGAGCTCTACGTATAAAGCACCATTATGAAATTACTGTTTGAATTTTCGATGAAAAATCTATTTCAAAATTTCTATTAAGTTTGAGTAACTGTATCTTGAAAGTGGCGATAATGTTGGCAACAGGAAAAACTTCAGTTTTTGTGAAATTTTATGTAGTTTCTGAAACTGAAATCAAATCTTGGATTAAGTCATCAGGAGGGCTGCAAATCATGATTTTGCATGACAAGGCACGATTTTCGATGACTTTTAAAAAAAGAGCGAAAACAAGGTAACGGTAAAAAAAAATCCGATTGTATTGGTAATTTTCTTGCTGAAACAAGTCGCGCTATTAACCCTTACAGTATTGACCACCCAATGCGGAACACCCTGTATACAAAAGTTTCCTTTTTTAGAAGAATACATTGTTAAAAACTTGCTTTCGTACTAGACTAATCTACGGGTTAGATTGATGAATTGGCAACTCTAGTTAGTAAAAGCAAGCAAAACGAGCACACATTCTTCGCACTTCTACGACTACCTTTTTAAGCTGAACGTAACCAAACTTCATCCAAATGTGTTCTTAGTAAAGCCTCAAATAATATCTAGGCACAGATGAAATCGGAACACTCCGTCATAGAGCTGTCATACAAACCAACCCCTGGAAATTAGATTCTTCCAAGAAAACTTTTTTCTTAATGAACCAATCTTTACCAAACTTTGCGCAAATGTGTTCCTAGTAAAGCCACCAAACATATCTAGGAACCGATGAAATCGGAACACTACGTCATAGGGCTCTAATACAAACCAACCGCTGGAAATTAGGTTCTTGCATGAACAACTTTTTTCCTTGTGAATCAATCTAAACCAAACTTCACCCCAATTTGTGGCTAGTATAAGCTGACCAGACGTACACCATTTTGCTGTAGAGTACAGATATCTTGACCTGTCGTACAGCATTAGTAAATGTACAGCATTCCCAACGCCACACCAAAGAAACCTAAATGACTGCATAGTAGCCTCCTCGGTGAGGCGTAGTCAGTCTGTGAGGTGTTATTAGCAAGGTAATCGCACTTTCATGTGGCAAACGTTCATTTTCGATAATTTCGGAACTCTTTGGTCAATCGTTCTGAAATTTAATGTACCTAAATGTAAGCGCCAGGTAGCTCCCCAACCTGGGGATTACATTTACATACTTACATTTCTCCATATTTTAGGGTCCAAGGTTCAGAAGTAATAGCCATGTAAAGATGCGTAATTGTAATTTTCGTACTTCAAATAAGCAGCTTCATGATTTTTGTCTCAGGGTCACGGATAGTTTTAGATAGGGAAAGGACCATCATCATCCCTACAATGCTCCTGAGACTGCAGTTTCGAACACTGAAATTCAAAAGTTGAGAAATCACTGAGTATCGACTGTCTAGAAAGCGGAAATCGAATCCGTATTGAAACAAATTGGATTATAAATTGTCCTTTCTTGAAATGTGGTTTTAAAAAAATACCTTTCTAGCAAAATGGAACCGACAATTTAAACTGACACAAAATTCTAATCTTTGTCGTAGATTTGAATTAAATACCTATTCCTATCCCTAAAAAAATTCCGGGTTCATTGTGTTAAACAATTGTTGGGTTTGCCCCTTTTAAACGAGATCCTGGCTACAATGGCGCCGGAACAGGGGGGGCAGCGGGGGCAACTGCCCCCTCAATATTTTGGCTAAAGGGGCAATAAGTACTACATATATTGCTTCTTCTTCCTTGCCTCGTTCTTTATACCGCTCCATGGTTCCGCGTTGCTCGACCTGCGGTGTAGGCACATCGCCCGTTTTGGCGATAATTTCTCAGCATATTTCTACAGGCAGCTCTATCTTGGATCGTGTCATCGCCGAGACCAATGCGTTGTTGTTGCTTTTTCATTTGACACATCCAGTACTACATATATTGCACTATATTAAAAATGAAGAATAATTTATTTTATATTTTTATACATATACAATGTACATATTCAATTTATTTATTCTAGTAGTGGATATTTTTTTTTCCATGATGGAATATCTGGTTCGCAGAAAGTTTCATACGTGCATCTAGTGCATGTATACTACGAGTACGTACATGATCATTCCATTTTCATTTCTTCTTCGTTAACAAGAGTACCCCGACGACAAGGCCAACCATAGCGAAACTATTGACGTTGATCAACGAAAACGAGGAAATTTTTCATTCTCCTTGTCAGAAAACTGTGCCCATGGTAGAGAATCTCACAGTAAGATTGGGCTGCTATGCTCGATTTCGATATTTTTTATCTTCGCTCACAGTTTAACTCTTTTGAAGAGTATGACGGGAGCTTCACCTATGTTGCGCCGAAAGTGCTGATCACTTTCGAAGTATGTATATCGAGCACAGCAAGTTAATATGGCTAGTAACATTACTTCTGAGCATCAGCGGCATCATCAGAAGGGTCGTTCAGTGATTTACGACGTCTTTAACATGGCTACATTCAACAATGAGACAAAAACGTCTGACACATCTAATCCTTCTCCATGTTCACAGGGATCGAACAGGGAACTTAGATTCCTCAAAAATCATGAAAGAATTCGTTTCCCGAGGAAACCAGAAAACAACCTTTGGGAAAATCGTTTGACCTTTAATTTTATAAAGCTATATAAAATAAAGAATATGTTTATAATCCATACAACACTTCGGAATTACAAAGGGATCAAAATGGGCAACAAAAAGACACTTAAAGGCTAGTCTCATATTGAAGACTATTCGCTATTATTCTCTACTTTTTTTCTCCTTTTTTTATATATATGTATGTCAAACTCTATTTCTCTTCGATTTTAGATATATCCGTAGTTACAGTCAAAGTGAGCCACCACCTCAGTATGAGCTATTCTTTGAACATACATAATTCCTCTAATGAATTCGATAGATATTCATTTTTAGATTGTCGTCATTTAAGAAAAAGCGGACTTTCCACTTTCCTGAGCGGTTCTAGTCTAGAAATGAGTATTTCACAAAATTATTAATAGACTATATACTATTTGGTGATTTCAGATTGCAAAGTGTGGTGGAGAATTTTTTTTGGTTATTTGTTATGTTTTATTAGAGTGCTGAGCTTGAATCCTGAGCTTGCCACCAACATTTCGTTTCAAATCAGGATCGAAACCGCGAAAAAAACCTTAAAACTCCGAAATTATATATTTCACCGATAACCTGTCGTTGAACGTGTTACAAAAAATATAATTGCGGGTCCGACGCACAATTAGTCTTTAAAATGCGTTTATATTTTCAAATCCAATTTTTCAATAATTTCGAATTTTTATGTTTTTAAACCGAAACTTTCGAAAATTTGGCTTTGAGACCTAATGTAGAGGTTATCACAACTTAAAAATTAAAATCGCCCAAAAATTCCACAAAAAGTGCAAATTTTTACCTCAGTTTTTTTCAAATCGAGATTTTCAAAATTTATGAAAATGTTAATTTAAAATATGAAAGGGCAAAGTTTTCAAAACGTCCGATTGAAAAACATTAAAAATTACAAAATTTTTATTTAAAAAATTAGACAATTAAGATTAATCAAAAATTGAAATTGTGTGTTTGGCTCACTTAATGAAGCGCCCTGTTGCACATCCCAAATGCACATTCTGCACATATAGTAGAGCCGCTCCTATAGCTAGAGGTCCGGTATATAACCGCTTAATTTAATATGAATTTGAGAAAACATATCTTGCCCCCCCAATAAAAAATTCGTTCCGGCGCCACTGCCTGGCTACACTTCTCCCATGCCTGTTATAACTTTGCGTGTTAATACATACATTTGCACTTCACATGCTGATGATGCTTTGTCATTGAGGACATTTAGCAGTTGAGGGATCTTTTCTGGGTCTTGTTTAGTACCAACAGAACCTTGCAAGGATGTAGCCAGGATTTAGCTGGGCTTCAGAAGTTATGGCATTATTAGAATCATGTTGTTAATTGTAGAAACTAGTTTCGGCGTTGCCCCAATGAATAATATGCCTCCTGAAAGGGCTCTTGGGCCATGGTATATGCACGAAGCATGGAACTAAGTCAGATCGCGTATTTGGTGCCCGCGCCGTGCTGCTTTTGCCTTCCCTTCGCACGGCTAAACAAAAAATTACTTCATTCTTACAGGGAAATATTTTATTTCAAATTGTGTAGCATCTCCCAGAATAAAGGCTACTATTCTTGCTGTATTCCGTTTAGGATGATATCACTTATGAAAGGATGGAGAATATGGTGGTAGCCTCGTGACATACAGTTGACGCCGCTTAATGCGATCACATGGGGACCTTGCTGTTTTGATAACATGAAGCGAATGATAACAAATAATAAAATAGTACGATTGAGGGTTTGCCTGAAAAACGAATTCCGCAATGTGTACTGCATTAGGCTTTCGGGAATCTGGTCACCTTAGGCTAGTAAAGCCTCAAAAGATATTTAGGAATGGATGGAATCGGAGCATTACATCATAGGACTGTCATACAAACGAACCCCCAAATATTAGGTTCTTGTAAGAACAACTTTTTTTCTTTTTAATCTTAACCAAAATACATCCAAGTGTGTTCCTGGATTAACCCCAACGTATCCAGGAATAGATGGAATCGGAACACGTCATAGGGCTGTGGTAGAAATTTTCAACACAAAAGAAGCAAGTTTCATTCAAATGTGTATTCAAATTTCGGCCGCGCCCGAAATTAGCCTCGGTCTCGTTTTTTTTTGGTTCTGTCTAAATAGAAGAAAAATTTTGAATTTGCCAGAACGAAGAATCCAAAAAATGGATTCGGATGCTTCGTGTGTGGGCGGCCTAAGAAAAAGCGACACGTTATTAATTCAACTCTATTCCTAGTTTCAGCTTTAAATTTATGTGTGATTTAATTTAAATCCTCCAATTTTAAGAACGCTTGTACTTAATATTAAATTAAATACAGCAATCTTGTCAAGACTCCTTTCAAAACAAATGTGGTCTCTGCACCACAGCCCTCGTGACCCTGTGTATATCGCAAGCAAGAAAAAATATTTTAGTCTTCAACGACATATACAGGCCGTACTAACTAGTTTGAACTAAGTTTAGTACAACCTCTTTTCTTCGTGCTTGACAGTTGTATATGACAAAGTGGATTAGAATTTGGTTCGAAAATTTAGGAAAGGTACTACATATCACCAAAAATGTTTAAAGTTAGTTTAGTTTCAGAGAGACCTAAAGAATCTTTTTGCCCATATGGTACTTGGAAAGGAAAAGGGTGGGTCGGATTACAAACCGCGGATACAGTTAAAGCAAATAGCGCAGCCATGCCATTTGAGGATTCGGATTGTCTCTTGAACTTTCAAAGATTTTAGGACAATATTAAATTTTCTGTGTCCCTCTAATTTCGAACTATCATCATCATGTCAGATTTTCGTAATGATGATTTTCTGATCTGTCTAAGGCTCGCCAGCATCACAATGGACCTATTTTTGGTCTAAGTGTGCTAAGTGTTTGATCACTTAGCGACCCCTTTACCTAACCCAGCCTAAGGCTCGCCATTCATTGTCCAATTTATTGAACAATCGATCTGACGCCCGTACAGCCCATAAGTACACTATACAATTTACCGTACAATCTCAAAAGACAGTCTCACGATCCACCTGACACAACACAACATAGCGAAAATTATATATTTTGTGGCGATGGAAGAGTAATATGTGACATCCGTTGCTACTTTCGATAGAGAATGACCGCCACAACCACAACATGAAGAATAAGAATGACCACCGGTTTATGTGAAAAAATCAGCAACTGAAAACACATGATTGCCAATCAATCATGCAATATTTCATACAATCTGTCATTTGTATGAAATATTGCATGGCAATACGTTCCACACGTCCAATCGAAATATTGGATTGGATGATCACATAGACCTTCCAATTTATTTGCCTATAAAAAAGATTGTTCAATTGATTGGAAGGTCTATGGCGAGCTTAAGGCCTTAGGCACGTGGTAGATATACCATTTCGCTGCACTGACTGTCTGTCTCTTCATAGCACAAGTAAAGGGAGTAGGGCAAAAAAATTAGATTGATTAGATTATCAAAGGATGCGCATGCACATTAAAAAAAATAATTGTCTATTAAATCTTGAACAATTAATACTTTAAAGGTGTCCCAAGATTTATTGAAATTTTTTGAATTACAAAAGGAAAACGTTTAAAATTAAAAACTATCGAAAAGGTTTGTGTTGGAATAAAATTATCCCCGCAAGGGAGATTTCAAAAAAATTTTCATTTTCGGTTTCGACCGGCAGTTTCTGGCACGACACCTCTCATCAGATGCCGTCGCTAAGTGCCGTGCCATGAACTGCCAGTCGAAACCGAAAATTGCAAATTTTTTGAAATCCCCTTAAAAAAATAACAGGCGCGACAATCCAACATTGGACTAAGGCCGAAATCCCCTTGCGGGGATAATTTTATTCCAACACAAACCTTTTCGATTGTGTACAGTGATCCACGCATAAACGGAGAAGCGGACGGCAGCGTAGAGGGCTTCCGAAACATGTTTTTTTGTAATTAAAAACTAGTTTATTGCATAGTTTATTTATTAATAAAAATCTTATTATCTATTTTAAATCACATATTCTTCATTTTATCAAATAACAGTAGATCGACGATTATCCGAACGCAGAACCCTTTTTTTTTCTCTTTTCAATTCGGAATCAATTTAAATAAAAATTCAAGTACCTGGAAGAAACTTACTCTTACTTACTGTCAACATCACTGCAATTGCTTTGACTTTATGCAGTTCAAGTCGTTTTACCCATTTCCAGTTTAGGAATAAATAATATTTTTTAGACCATTCTGTAATTTGTCTACATTCAAACTCAATTATTCGAACGTTCGGCTAAACGGACCGCCCCTGAATGTATTAGTTCGGATAATCGGCGCTCTACTGTAATTCGACTTTTTATCACACCTTCCAGTTGATTTAGAAGTCCAACAGCTCGTGTGTCTTCCTTCTCTATGAAAAAATTTTGCAAACATTTCATGTATTCTACAGCATCCTGATAGCTACTAATTGGTTTTTCATCCGGATGAGCGTTCTTATCACTTTCATTTTCCCGTACAGGACCATTGACCGTGGGCGTAGTATTCTCGGGTATTTCGGAAGAAGTTGAAGTCGACGTGTCACAATCTACGGTGAAGTCGTTATTATTCGCGCTAAAAGCTTTCCCAGCTTCACTGACAGAATCGAGATTGTTCTCAAACTCTGAACACTCTTCATCTTCACTCTTGATTATCAACTCTTCTGTTTCGAAGAACAGTGGCGTAGATACCGACCCAGAAGGTTCTCCACTCGGACCATCATCCTGATCCGTTTCCAGCTCCAATAAACAGGCTTTTACAGGCACATTAAATTTCGACGAATGATCCCAGAACGGTAAGATTCTGCTTTTCCCGTACCTCTTGCATAAATCCTTGATTATAATATAAACATTGGTCAGCTGATATTTGTGTCCCAACGGGCAGAGCACATCAGGAGTATTAGTTGTATCAGCAAAGTACTTTTGCTTGACCAAATTGGTCCATCGTTTGACCAAGGCATCATTTCGACATTGCAAATAGCCGGCGATTGATTGAACGAGTTCGGTTAAATTGTAGGTGGTAATAATGAAGCGATTGTGACGACAACGCGACACCCACTCGTCAACAATTAGCATAAGTGCATCATACCACTGAGCAGGAAACTCGATGATTTGTGGTTGATAATAAACACTTCCGGGCGGACAAACAATGGCACTTACGCCGTATTCTTGGCGTAAATCTTGAACAATGTCTTCGAATATCATGGACTTTGGCTCATTGGGAGGCTCCAACAATGAACCTTTGACTTTGGGTTTTAAACCGATTCTGTACTTGCGTTGAAAGGATTTAAACCATTCGGTATAGTTATCATCTGTGGACGCGATGCCAAGCAATGATGAGTATTGCTCAACTGCTCGCTTAATATTGAAATACACTCGGTTGTGCTCGGCCCGTTTCACATATTCGCGCATAAGCAACTCTAATGAAATGTAGGGGGGCGAATCGAGAATAGCATCAAAATTAGGGCTCGTTTTTGGTTTTTTTGCAGGCGGTTGCGGTGATACATTTGTTACGGTTCGTCCTTTGGGATATATGATATCTGTACCGAAACATTTGCATAGCTGCTTGATTGCCCTATGGATGGTTTCTTCGATATTTTCGGGTAATTTATGGGGCCCGTGTGTCATTCGATATTTGTTCAGGAACCAGATGATGAATTTTTCAGGATCATGAAATTCGTCAAAACCGATACACTTGGCCGCCTGTTCAGCTACAATTAACAACATTTCTTTCGTAATTAACGTATTGTCTTTTTGACGAGTATTGATCAACCATTCCGAAAGAATCAACTCCAACGACACATATATGGGCTCGGTAAACGTTGATAAAAGATCCTTTTCGTTAGCTTTACCGCCTTGCGGATACATTATGTTGGAGCCGAAACTTTTATTTAAATCGTGGAATATATCGGCAAAATTCATAGACTTAACAAAATTTTTATCAGGAACAATCAATAGCCTGGTCCTTGTGGTCGGATTGCCAGCAATCTTATGTTTATTATCAAAATGTACACACCAGATTGTCAAGGTGGCTTGATCTTTCCAACCAATATAGTTACTAGCAAATTTTGCCCAATGTTGTGTAAAATATGGATTCGGGGGTATTTCATTTATATCGGCACGTCGTTTCCACTCGGTCAAAGCAAGTTCAATTGCAAGGACGCTCGGCGAGTTGTAACTTGATCTCCATTTTATGGTGTTAAATACGTTCACGGGAGGTGGATGAGTGATGTCGGGGCTGGTGTCAAATATCCGAAAAATTGTTCCTCCTTCGTGGATATATCCGTATGTAACCTATAGCAAGTAAAAAAAAAAGAAAATTATTTATGGTCACACTGTACACACTACATGCTTATTAAAAACAACTGTATGTGTACACACATTGAATTTACGCTTAAGCACTAGATTAAGCTGACAAGACGTACAGCATTTCGCTGTACTGCACAGCATTTTGAGCTGCGGTACAGCATTGGCTGATTTCAGATTGTAAGACGAAACCGGACGGGTAAACTTGCAAGACAAGAGAGCTTTTGTAGTGGCCAGTAGACAAGCATTGTCCATTTCACATTGTAAGAACGCGTCTTACGAAAGAAAAAAATCATGACACGATTGTTTTTCTTTCGTAAGATCTTTCTTACGATCGATAAGACGATTGCATCTACCAATAGTTCAGGCGTTCTGCAAAGACAATTAGCGCGTGTTTTACTTGCATTTTAATCTTGTCGACTCGTCACTTCATTGTACACTAACTTTGGAGCGTGCATGGCAACATTTATACATACTTGCTGTGTGATTATTGTTCGCCGGTCCGTGTTTTGATCGGATAGTGTGAAATGATCATACGATGGTTCTTATCGTCCAAGTTTACCCGTCCGGTCGTTTTCTTACAATTTGAACGAAGCCATTGGAAAGTGTACAGCGAAATGTAAAGCATTTAAGCATTCTCCAAAGTATTGAAACTTGAAAAGCTCTAGCCAGAAGTGGGACTTCCGGGGAGGTAGGTAATTTTTTTTTAGGGAAGAGGCCAACAATCAAATCTAAGTAATATTGTCGTGACTATATTTTTCAAATACTATTGAGTAACCATTATCATGACTATGGGTTGTTAGCTGATTTTTTTTTGAGGAAGTGTTTTTAACATGCTTTTGTTATTATTTCGGGCCAAATTTTCACATTTAAATTGTCGTCAAGCTGCTCTGTTTTGTTAGGTAGATCTTTATCGTGGTGAAATCAATTTAGTTAGGCCGTAAGCAACAAGAAATACTGCAGAGTTCAAAATCAATTGATATGGGTGGGATGGTTAATCAAATTTGCTATTTTTATACCATTCGCTCGTAGAGTCAAGAGTGGGCGAACTGGGCGGTCGCCCAGGGTCACCACATTTAAGGGGTCACCACTCTCAAGGAACCTTTACTTTCAAGGAACCACCAGTCGGAAAGAGGATCGCTCAAAATGTGCCCCAAAGCGAGAGATACATACTGGAACTAAATTGAAGTTAATATAAAGTGAAACAACGATGATCAGGGGCGGCGCATAAGGGCCCTCAGGGTCCGCGTGGCGGTGGGGCCCACGAGATTTAGGGGCCCAAAAGCGACGTGAAAGATTTCTCCAACAGCACGATTGTGAGAAAGAACACACTGACGTAAATATTTTTTTTGTAGACAAGAATAGATATAAACTTTTCAAAGTCAAAACAAATATTAAATTTCCTCTTTCGCCTGGTCCTTTAGATAAACAAATTAAATATTGTCCTAAAATCTTTTAAAGTTCATGAAACAATCTGGATACAGCTACAGCTATTTGCTGTAACTGTAGGCGAGGTTTGTAATACGATCCATCCTTTTCCTTGCCAAGTACCATATGGGTATTAAAACGTGTTTGGTGATAGTACATACCTTTTCTAAACTTTCGGACTCAATTCCAATTCACTTTGTCATGAACTGTCAAAGACGAACAAAATAGTTCGAGAGTGGTACTAAACTTAGTTCAAACTACAAGTTAGTACAACCTGTATATGTCGTTGAAAACTAAACTATTTTATCTTGCTTGCGGTATATACACGATAATTAGGGCTGTGGTGCAGAGGCCACATTTAGTTTGAAAGGAGTCTTGTCAAGATTGCTGTATTGAATTTAATATAAGTACAAACGCTCTTAAAAATGAAGGATTTAAATTAGAGTAGGTACACTTAAATTTCAAGCTGAAACAAGGAATAGAGTTGAGTTAATAACTCATAAATATTTTTTTGGATTCTTCCTTCTGGCAAATTCATACATTTTCTTCGATTTTGACAGAATGAAAATTTCAACAAAATGGATTCGGATTGACCGTATGTGTGCCGCATTAGGGTAGATAGGGCGCCCGTCTTCCAATCCTAGGTTCGTGGAATCCAATCCCGTTGCAGGCGCAGGTAATTTAATATGCTTAAATATCCATAATACCTATAGAAGTCAATGCTGCGCTGCGTGAGCGTTTTTATTTTAAAACAATAAAAAAAAGATTATCGAAATCATTAATATAATAAACGTTACAACGAGACCGCTATTCACAATATCGGAATGCAAAGAGTCAAAGTAGCTCTTAGCAAAGTGATTTTAAGTTCGACCTTCTCAATTTTAGTAGAAACACCATAAGGTCAAAATGGTGTTTCAAAAGAGTTGGTTTTAAGGGCGATACAAACTTTTTAGTCATCAGTCACAGTAACAGTCATTCCCCATACAAATTGTCAGATTGTCAGTCAATCAATTAACTGAAAATCTGTCAACTTGTATGGAAAATGACGGTGACTGATGCCTCAAAAGTGTGGATCGACCTTCAAGAGTGTTTTCCATTGATTTCACTGTGCTTTTTTTCTAAGTCAAGGGTTGCCCACTCAAGAAGTTGGCGGGAGGGCCCCGGGTGAAGTTGTTCCGCCACTGGATGTGATCTTACTGATAAAAATTCTGTTATGACATGCATAGGGATAAGACATCCATCCTCTCTTTCTTTTTTTTTTAACAAATTGCAATATCTGCTCTTCAACGTCACCATTGATGTCTTTGATGTTTGTTAAAAATACCAGTGACGGTAGCATGATATGAAAGAATTTTTAGAACTTATCGAAAAAATCTACCAAAATCCAAGCTCGAGAAGGTACAGGATACACTTGAGATTATACCACGAAGAGCCGTTAGTGATGACACATGAGGCCACTACTTCACGAATTGGTATAATAAGGGAAGAAACAAGAAAAATAAAGTTAGATAAAAAATTTTGAATTAAGGTATTCGGATCCTTGATCCTCTCTTAACAGACCACGTCGAAAGCTAAGCATTGCTATGGCATTGCTGCTATACAAACATTTTAACCATTTCCCGGACTGAACGTCTATAGACGTCCAATTTTGAGCATTTGACATACAAATCGTGTCAAATTTTGGCGTTGTGTCCGGCAATGAGTTAAAATCGATATTAATGACTGGAAATCTCATACTTTTTCTTAAGTAGACTTGACACCTTTAGGTCATAAGAAGTTTGAATTGGTGTTTATCATGAATAACTTAACCGCACGCACGTTACCGACGACGTTAGACCCATAAATGAGGATTGGAGTTTCCTGCATAGAAAACCGGTGGAAAGAAACACTATGCACCTCGTCTACAAAATTATCGTCTAGCGCAGTGCTTCCCAAACGGGGTTTCGTAGAACACTAGAGTTCTGCGACCACTTATCAAATATAGGAAATGAGTAATCTGGAAATTACTTTTGATTGAAAAATTCAAGGAATGCATAGAAAAATTCCACAAAATTTTGTAATATTAAAATTATAAGGCTTATGCTGCCAACTGAGCACTCCGGTAAATGCCAATAATTAACATAACTTACCCAAAGTTATGAAACTCACAAAAACCGTCAGATGGATGATATTTTGAATGTTTGGCGAGTGAAAACCAGCTATGGAGCTTACAAAAATTTGCAGAATGTCAGTTTGTTTCCAATTGGAAGAAATGGTTGAAAACATTTGCATTAAAATATGCGTAGCCCAAAAATAATTAAAAAAAAAAATTGCCAGTGACAGCAGCACCCAATATTTGCATAAAACGCTAAAGAATTTTTATGAAGCATTCATCACTCGCATAAATCACTGATCTAACGTACCTAAGGGGAAACATTCATCCAATCAGATGCTTTTGTTTGTGCATTAGTAAGGGGGTAGGGGGCCACCATCATCCATTTGGACCAGGGCCACCAGAGTGCTAAGGCCGGCCCTGACGAAGGGTATATTAACTTTGTCATGAAGTTTGTAACGCATTGAAGGAAGCATCTCCGACCATATAATAAGTATACATATATGATCAGCATAACATGGGGAGTCGATTGGGCGATGTCCGTCTGTCTGTCTGTCTGTCTGTCGTCTCTCTGTTTGTTGCTACGCGTTTTACTCGGCCAATTTAAAAGCTATGAAGCTGAAATTTTGCACAAATGCTTCTTTTTGCTGCAGGCAGTTTGTATGTTTGAATCGGTAAAATAGGACCATGGGGTCATGGGGCTGCCATACAAACCTAACCCCCCAAATTAGGTTCTTCTAAGAAAAACTTTTTTATTTGTGCACCGATTTCAACGAAATCCCACACAAATGTATTTCTATTGATGACACACAACATATGTAAGAATCGATCAAATCGGACCATGGGGTCATGGGGCTGCCATACAAACCCAACCCCCCAAATTAGGTTCTTCTGAGAAAAACTTTTTTGTTTGTGCATCGATTTCAACCAAATTTCACACAAACGTTTTTCTCTTGATAACACAAAACATATCTAAGAATTGATCAAATTGGATAATGGGGTCATGGGGCTGCCATACAAACCTAACCCCCCAAATTAGGTTCTTCTAAGAAAAACTTTTTTATTTGTGCACCAATTTCAACCAAATTTCACACAAATTTCTCTTGATGACACAAAACATATCTAAGAATTGATCAAATCTGACCATGGGGTCATGGGGTGGCCATACAAACCCAACCCCCATTTTGGTTCTTCTAAGAAACATTTTTTGCACCAATTTCACAAAACCCTGAATTATTGTGTCTTTACCAAAGCAACAAAAAAGTTCAAAACGAATGGAATCATACTGTGGAGTCATGCTCCCGCAACCACAATAAAATTTTCCGAGTAAATATTTTTATTTGCCCACTTATTTCAACCAAGCCCAAAACTTTTGTCAAGACGGAAGAAAAAGAATGAGGAGCGGGATTAAATACAAGTCATAGGTACGCCCGAAAAAACTTTTAGCCCAAGGAGAGCGAAGGGTATCCAAATTTCGGCCGCGCCCGAAATTAGTCTCGCCCGAAAAGAACTTTTAGCCCAAGGAGAGCGAAGGGTATCCAAATTTCGGCCGCACCCGAAATTAGCCTCGCCCTCGGGGGTTGGCAAGCGTAGCGAGCAGGGGGCGAAGCCCCCTAGTTTAAATATTCAAATGCATGTGGCAGCCAAAAGGGTTAAGAATTTTTTGCTGGAAATCACATGAGGAATCGGAATCTAGTGCGTTTATGCGACAGTTTCCGGACACCGTGTATACATATTCACGAACAACTTTGAATTATAAGCAAAAAATGGAAAAAGATCAACATTTTTATTTCCGATATGTTTACCCTGTTCCGCAGCCAAGGCGGGATTCGTGTGCAGCACCCCAAGAAACGTAAGAAGGAAAAAAAAAAACAGAAATTGCAATTACCCTATCGTGTCCTGGGACCAAAAAAACAGACCTAATTTACATACATATTAAGGAAGTATTGTACTTACAGACTTGTTCTTGCCATCATCTTCTGTCGCCATTGCTATTTATATTTTTATTTTAAACACTCATATACTTTAATTTTAACACCAACGCTTTGGCAATTTTCTCATAATTAGTAATAATGAAAATCACAAAACAAAAATCGTCCTGCTCTTGACAAATGGTAACAACAAACTAATCTGCTGATTTTGCATTTCTGTTTCTCTTCCAGAGTGTACGCGCATTTCACTTGTAAAACAAGAAGAAAATGTATTTTGCATCCTTTTCACACCATTCTTTGTCGTTGTGAGAACGAGAACAAATTTAACGATCTCTGAGAGTAAAAAGCATACTTCACATTTGCGTCCTTTTTCGTTACACACGTTCATATTAAACTGCTTGTCTTTGTCATTCATGACAATATATGGCTATCTCGTTTTAATCGTGTGTATGGTGTAGTTCTTCTCTCATCGTTCTACAGAGGTGTGTGTGTGTAGTGACACACACACAATGTTCGGGATAATAATATTATGTCATACGGGTGAGTTTCTATTTCGTTTTTCTTTCTCGTTTGTTACTTCAGCAGCCGTGGCCATGCCATACGTATGGTAGTGCACACACGTTTAAGAGATTGAATGGAACCTATAGATAGATACAAAACAATTTGTGGCAAATGATGACGTTTTTTCACAAAAAAAATGCACGATTTTTGGTTGGTTTTCGTTGTATTTAGATTTTGCAAATAAATAATTTTGCACGCAAATCCTGTATGATAAAGGCAATCGAATCTAAAAAGATAAGGTCGGCAAAAGTACAAAAATATACAAAGCAACTGTAATTTCATATACGTGTAGCTGATCACCGCCTTAGATAAGCGGTTTTGAGCACTATACGACATGTTCCTTAAAGTGATAGTGTATAGGGTTATAGGTTCGGAAATGTCGTTTTTAACGCAATAGATGCGAAAAAAAGTAAATGAAAGAAAACATAGTAAAAACGGAAAAGCAGAAGATAAAAGAAAATCTTTAAAGCCAGTAAAGAAGAAAAGAAAGAAAAAAAATACCAACAGAAAAGAAATAAGCAAAATACATGAAATGATAGAAATGGAAGAGAAAGGAAACAGAACCAGAGTATAGAAAATAAAAAATAAGAACAGAATTTTAGGAAAAATAAAAAATAAAAATGTTAGAAAGAAATTAATAAAACAACAAAAATTAAAGCTCAAAGGATCAAACTAAAAGGAAAAACAGAAAAAAAAAACATAAAGAAGGGAGATTTTTTATAAATCTATATACAGGGTTATTGGTTAAGTCGACCTATTCCCTGCAACACGTTATAATTGTGGTATATTATTATACTTGAAAAGCAGGTAGTTCTGTGTGTAGGTCTTTATTGGACACGTACTTACTTACTAATGACAAGAACTTACAGCTAGTTTTAGTTAGTAGTACTAGCTATGCTCTAGTACTATGCCTATGAGTATAATGGTAGGAAATGCTATATCCATCAATAATAGGGGAAAAATGCAACAAAATGAGGCCATAAATGTTAGGCCGATTTTCAACGGTCACTGAGATATTTGAATTTTTAGGTTTTTTTTAAATAACCTCGAATTTTACAATTTAAAGTAAGAATTAAAAAAACTACCAAAGTAATGGGTTAAAACTTATTTTTGGATTTTAGTCAACACTATAGCAGACATTTCTTAATCATTTAAAATTTGAAAAACCCATCACAATTCGAAATTTTTAATTTTTAATAAAAAAAAATTATCTTAAATTTTTTTAAAGTTGATTTTTAATATAGTATTACTAAAAAATTATATGACACGGACTCTGCAGACCACTGGAAAAATATACTCGTGTTGTCAGCTTTCCAAAAAAGTGTCAATGTCAATATAAATATTTGAAATAATTGAAACAGCTAGCTGCAACTTGTTCGGGGACCATAATTTCGTTTGATAAAAAACGACAAATCCATAACACAATAAAAACACGTCTGTCAAGTTAGCACTACCACTTTAAAATTTCGACAAACGCTATAGTGCATTAAATGTCGCGATTTTGTCGTAATTCAATGGAAAAAGAAAAAAAATTGTCGCGCCCCTCCTTCCCCTTAAAAACTACCGTTAAGTGCATTTGAGCCTCAGTTAACCAAATTCGAGTTCCAAGAATCTCCCCAATGCTAAAGGTGTCCAGTAAGATATCACAGGGGCTGTTTAAGAGATTTCCACCCTGAGAAAATTTGTCGCGCCCCTCCTTCCCTTAAAAACTACCCCCGTCAAGTTAGCACTACCACCCCTTTCGGTTCCTGCGACAATTAATTGGATACTTTTTGTTTTACGGAAATGCTTGAAGTGGCCGCTACCGGGGTGGTAGTGCTAACTTGACGGGGGTAGATTTTAACACGTTGGCTACGGCAGTCATTTTCGGTATCTTCTTTTCTGTGCGGCACATGCCCCCGGGGGCATGTGGCTCCTGCAACAGTAAATGAGCTCTCATATCCCGGAATTTAATTTTAATCGATCAAAAACTAGATAAAATACTTCCTTAGGTACAAACCTGTCTTCAGTTCAGCCAGGAGCCGATTCCAAATAATTATAATAATAAAATGTAATTTTTCGTTATTTTTCACCTTTGCTTTGGCCAATTGACCATTGACGCGAGCGTTCCGACATGTTAACACTAAAAAAAATGTATTTTCGCACTTCAATTCAGCAATAGACTACTAAGTGAACACGATGGAACCAAAAATTATTTCTAACGGTGTTTTTTCTTGCACCCCATTAACAAGAAATACATGCCTCCGGGGGCATGTGCCGCATATGAGTAATAATTTATTACTCCTGTGCGGCACAAGCCCCCGGGGGCATGTATTATGTTTCTATTATAATATTATAATATAGGACGAACTAAGTAAAATGCTCTTTGTCTCGCTAAAATCGGATGAAAATGAGAGATTTTATAGCTTTCGCACCTGGAGAATGAAAAGCGAATTTTTCAGCCGCACACAAATAATAACTATCCCATGCCCCCGGGGGCATGTGCCGCAGCCAACGTGTTAAGGGAAGGAGGGGCGCGACAAATTTTCTCAGGGTGGAAATCTCTTAAACAGCCCCTGTGATATCTTACCTTTAGCATTGGGGAGATTCTTGGAACTCGAATTTGGTTAACTGAGGCTCAAATGCACTTAAGGGTAGTTTTAAAGGGGAAGGAGGGGCGCGACAAATTTTTTTCTTTGTCCATTGAATTACGACAAAATTGCGACATTTAATGCACTATAGCGTTTGTTGAAATTTTAAAGTGGTAGTGCTAACTTGACAGACGTGTTTTTATTGTGTTATGGATTTGTCGTTTTTTATCAAACGAAATTATGGTCCCCGAAAAAGTTGTAGCCAGCTGTTTCAATTATTTCAAATATTTATATTGACATTGACACTTTTTTGGAAAGCTGACAACACAAAAAGTATGTTTTTCCAGTGGTCTGCAGAGTCCGTGTCATATATTTTTTTAGTAATACATACTATATTAAAAATCAACTTTAAAAAAATTTAAGATAATTTTTTTTTATTAAAAATTTCGAATTGTGATGGATTTTCGAAATTTTAAATCATTAAGAAATGTCTGCTATAGTGTTGACTAAAATCAAAAAATAAGTTTTAACCCATTACCTTAGTAGTTTTTTTTAGTTCTTACTTTAAATGGTATAATTCGAGGTTATTTAAAAAAAACCTAAAAATTCAAATATCTCAGTGACCGTTGAAAATCGGCCTAACATTTATGGCCTCATTTTGTTGCATTTTTCCCCTATTGTAACGTGTTGCAGGGAATAGGTCGACTTAACCAATAACCCTGTATATAAAAATGGACGTGTATTTGTGTCTGTTGCCAGTAAACTTCTAAACCACTGGACCGATTTGGATGATTCTTTTCTTGTTTTATCCGTCTTACATTGGAGAAGGTTTATGGACCAAAATTTTTTTAAAATATCAAAGGAAGTGGTGGTAAATATCGAAATTCCATTTTGTGTGAGAGTAAGTGATTAAACCTACTCGATTCATACGCTTTAAATTTTTATACGTGTACTAAATGAAATCGAACCGGCTTAAGGATATGATAGAAATATGATGATATGACGTAGTGTAATGGAGCCATAATTATCCAGAGAAGTTTTAACTGTATTAGAGGTGGGTACATCAACTGTTAAATACATCAACAACACTGCTCAACACTATTGAGCAACTCTGTCGAAAATTTGTAGTAGGGTAGGCTACCATGGAACACTTGATAACGTCACTTCCAGTATAGGAAAAACTCTTAGGATTATCCTGACGATAAACTGCTTCGTTTTATACAGAAGATAGGACACATAACGGATTTTTGTTTGTTTGTTTAATCCATCTTACGCTGAAGAAATTTTACAGACCGAGAAAATTTCGAAAGTCTCAAAGGAAGTGGCGGTAAATTCCATTTTGTATGTATGGAATATTTAGTTGTCATTGGGTCAAATACAGTGTAACTTAGATAAATGTGACTACGTTTTTGCGAACATTTATCCTGGATGTTGGTCACAGCAATTTCATAATCAGCTACTACTTCGGAAATCCGTTGATACGAGTATATCCGCAATTTTTTAGCGGAGCGACACGGTTGAGGAGTTGCCGAACTCACGACAAAATTACCTAAAAGGTCATCGGACCTCTTCCTGATTCCCCTCTTACGTCGATCCCAATAAATTCAAAATCGCTCATAAAGTTAAATAAGTGTAAAGTTGTGAGCCAAGCGAACAACGCGAGCGAGCGAAGCGAGCTCTCTCACCTAGTATGTATATAAAATGGTAACCTACTATCTATAAGTCAGTTACATTTTAATTTATATTAATAAAACAATCGAGCAAACAGTTTTATATCGTTTTTGTCGCAAAATAATGGGATACCTACAAAATCCCGAGAAACAAAATTCCGCCCGCTCATAATCCCGCTTTTTCCAAAAAAAATCCCGCTTTACGTTATCCCGACATTACAAAATCCCGCCATATCAAAATCCCGCCTTTTCAAAATCCCGCCATTTCAATATCCCGCTATTAAATAATAAAAAAATCCCGTTAAAATACCGCCAAAATTGTTTATTGTTAAACAAAAAAACATAGATATGCGTTCGACTTATCAATTATTTACATTAGTTTACGCGCCAAGTTTCTCAAAAAAATCAGTTTTTTCATAGTCCTCTTTAGTTGAAAGTAACTGCAGGCTACGTCTAAAGACCTTAGTTTCAATTCGGAAAAATACATAGGTTTTTTCGCTAATATTGAAATTGAATATCACCGCCTCACTGATAAGAGAATACTAACTAGCTTTCACTTTCCAATCTGTCTAGCAGTATCAGTATTTTAACGGCAAATGTGATGTAGTAAGAAGGTAATTATTCTTTTCTGGCCCGATTTTCAATACCTCGTTGAAAAGCGGGATATTGAAAAGCAGGATTTTGAATAAGCGGGTTATTGAAATGGCGGGATTTTGATTAGACGGGATTCTAATTGAGCGGGATTTCAAATTGGCGGGATTTTGAAATGGCGGGATATTGAATGTCGGGATTTAAAAAAACCGGAATATGATGGGCGGGATATCGTACCCAACCCCAAAATAATACGAAAATGATATCTACCAAGTTGAAAATTTATCGCAAACTTGTTTCCCCGACGCTTTTTCATCATGAATATGCTAGGAATGTAATTCATATTAACGAAGTTGTCGCTGAAAACGGTTTTACGACGAGCCGTCGTCACTGCAACAAAAAAAATTATGGGAGCACTACTGACAAGGTGCCTTTTTGTGCGCGGCGAGGCGGTTTTATTGCAAGGACGATAGAATAGAAATTCCTCGTAACTAGCGAATAATTAAATTGTAAAAAAAAAATAACGACTAATTTATTCACATGATTGGTAATGTTAGATTGCTCAGGTGTAGGTCAGGTCGTGGGACTACGAAATTATAGGTACCCGGTTCGAATCCTGCAGTGGAAGCAAATTGTTAAAAGGTAAAATTAAAATGAGGTAAAAAAGTAAAAAATAAAATGGGAAGTACCAAAATTTTCGAAAAGTATTGCGCCCGCAATACGAGGGTGTTTAAGAATTTTGATGCATAGTGAATATTTCTTGTACATACAGGGTGTCCGGAAACTGCTGCATAAACGCACCAAATTGTGATTCCTCATGTGATTTCCAGCAAAAAAGTTGTACGGAACATGCCCCTTAGCTTAACCCTTTAGCTGCCACAGGCAGCTAGACTAGCTAGAATAGCAAAATAAGATGATTATTACAGCCAACAGCCAACAAATTTACCTAAAAAATAAAACTAACGGCACTTAGTTAATTTTGGATGGATTTGGATATAATTTGAATAAATTTTACCAAATTGCAGATCTTTAGGGGTAGTTTGAATTGAATTGAATTGAAATCGAGCTAAAATTAACCCTAGTTTTCTGCACTTAAGGCATCAAAACTGTTAGAAATAACGAAGCTAGAACAAAATGATGTAAGAAAGAAATGATCGTTAGACTATGCGTAGAATCGTATGATGACCTCACCTTGGTAGAAGAGATGAAAAAACAGATTGTTTTTGGGTCAAATCACAAAAATCTGACTTTGAAGTTCTGTAAAAACCAAACCTCTTATCCGATTTTAATGCCGTTAGTTTTTTTAGGTAAATTTGTAGGTTATAATAATCATCATATTTTACTATTCAAGCTAGTCTAGCTTTTGAGATATTAAAGTTTTAGCCATACAAGAAAATTATTTTTTCAAAAATCTTCAAATGCCTGTGGCAGCTAAAGGCTTAAGTTAAGGGGGTATGTTCAGTACAACTTTTTTGCTGGAAATCTTATGAGGAATTAGAATCCGGGTCGTTTATGCGGCAGTTTCCTGACACCCTGTATATTTTATAAGGAATAGATAAGAATTGTTGTTGGGTTGGTCTAAATAAACGCGTTCCACCTTAGTTCCTAATTAGACCAATCCAAAAATAGATTTACTATTTACCCAGTTTGTATAAAAGTACTCCAAGGCAAATCTACAGGAATTTTTCGATTTAAGATTTCTGATGGCCTTTGAGCAAAAAGAAACTCAGGTATACGTAATGATGGCTTGGCTTTATATATGAACTGAATTATTAGCTGTAAATCGACTGTTACTGTTTTCTTAATCAAGAGGAAAAGCAACTTATATGAAATGATTCCATTGTGTCCCCTGACATAAGAGCCCACGCAAGCTTGCCTATGAGTATTATAGAAGTATATGTACTTTTGTAGCTATTCAGGGACACCCTGTTAACTTAGTCCTAGTTTAACTTTAAACGCCAATAACTTTTTTACCGTTAGTCGAAACTGGAAAATTTTAACTGATATGAGATATGCCAACGCCATCTAGATACATCACGGCCGTAACTCAGCCGTTCCATGCCGTCATAGTTTGCCTACTAAGTTTTAGATTTACACGAACAAACAACAGCAACATTAAAAGTAACAACAAAACAGTGCAAACAGTAGGCGAAAGATTTCTACATTGCGGCCTTAATATAGAGATGGCGGTGGATATACTCGTTTAGATCTTTGATTTAAATACCCAAACGTCGATCTCCGATAAAAACTAAAAAAGTCGACTTTTTTCAAACGTTGGGAACACCCTGTTATCTTCTTGCTACCAACTTCTTAGGTATTTGTGCCAAAAACTGTAACCATTCTACACATTCCTACCAAATTTCATGACAATCGGTTGAGCCGTTCGCGAGTTATTTAGTGAACAGACGGACAGACGGACGGACAAAATCAATTTCATAAGGGTTTTTTGAAAAAAAAATTTTTAAAAACAGACGGACGAACGGGCAAAATCGATTTCATAAGGCTTTTTTGAAAAAGAAACGAGACCGACGCTAATTTCAGGCGCGGCCGAAATTTGGGTACCCTTCGCTCTCCTCCGGGCTAAAAGTTTTTTTTGGGCGTACCTACGACCCCCATTCTTTTGCTTCCGTCTTCACAAAAGTTCCGTTGCGTCGACAAAACAATATTTGTGTGGGGTTTGGTTGGAATAAGTGGGCAAATAAAAATATTTACTCCGAAAATTTTACGGGGGGGTGCGGGAGCATGGCCCCATAGTACGATTCCATTTGTTTTGGCCTTTTTTGTTGCTTTGATTAAGACACATTAATTCAAGGTTTTGTGAAATTGGTGTAAGAAATGTTTCTTAGAAGAACCAAAATGGGGGATTTGTATGGCAGCCCCATGACCACATGGTTCGATTTTATCCATTCTCACATATGTTTTGTGTCATCAATAGAAATATATTTGGGTGGAATTTCGTTGAAATCAGTGTAAAAATAAAAAAGTTTTTCTTAGAAGAACCTAATTTGGGAGGTTAGGTTTGTATGGCAGCCCCATGGTCTGATTCGATCCATTCTCACGTATGTTGTGTGTCATCAACAGAAATACATTTGTGTGGAATTTGGTTGAAATTTGTGCACAAATCAAAAATTTTTTCTTAGAAGAACCTAATTTGGGGAGTTGGGTTTGTATGGCAGCCCTATGACCCCATGGTCCGATTACACCGATTCAAACATACAAACTGCCTGCAGCAAAAAGAAGCATTTGTGCAAAATTTCAGCTTCATGGCTTTTAAATTGACCGAGTCAAACGCGTCGCAACAGACAGACAGACGGACAGACGGACATCGCCCAATCGACTGCCCATGCTGATCATATATGTATAGTTTTTATATAGTCGGAGATGCTTCCTTCAATGCGTTACAAACTTCATGACAAAGTTAATATACCCTTCGTTGACTCTACGAGCGAAGGGTATAAAAATTCTAAAAAACCCTAAAAACAAAACAGACGCGCACAAACATGTCAATTTTTTAACTCAATTAAACTGAAAGCTAAATCAGTGATGGGCATTTACTCCATTCGGAGTAGATCTACTCCTTTTTTTTTGGTTTTGCTTCACTACTCCGGAGTAAATCGTTTCTACTCCTTTTTTACAAAATACAAGCAACTAACTCCATTCCATCTGTTTAGTAGACTCTCTTAACATTACAATTCATACTGGTGGAAATGAGATAGACCTGCATGCTGCATTTGTTTGCATTTTTGGTGGAACAATGAACATTCTTTTATTCTAGGTGGCTGGAGTGGAGCTGGTGGAGTTTGCATCTGTCTGTATTCGTTATGGTGGCTGGAGTGTCTATCTATTGCGTTCTATGTGTGTTTTGGAGAGATTTTAATCAAAAAAGTTTTACTAAGAATATACTGAGAAATAAGTTTGTAATTACGTATAAATTAATATTTCCACATTCAGTGGTGGAAAAAAAAATATTGGTCACTTTGTCAATCATCCTTTTATCCTGAACATTTTTCAATTATTGAAAGTGTGGGTAGTTTTTTGGTTTGGGAAATAAAGGAAAACTTTCCATAAAAAGTGAAATGGAGTAAGTTGATTATTCATTTCTGTGTAGAAATGGGTTTAAATAGGAAAAGATCGAATTTTGACAAAAACAAGTGCGAATCCAGATCCAGTGTTCAAAAAGGACCATTATTCATTAATTTCAAAACAATACCAAATAATAGAAAAAAAATTACTTCAATCTAAGAAAGAAATGTGGGGGAGCCTCGAAGTAGTAAGCTTTATGAGGGTTTTGTTGTAGCCAACAAAATTCCTTCCCAAATCCCAAAACACGATGTCAGACTTTAAAAATTGAAAGTTTGAAGCTCACATAAGCCCAAACATTGATCACCACTGTTATAACACCGACACCGATGACAAAATAACAAAAACGTCTATCTACCAATCCTAGGGCTGAGTCTGATAATATGCAAGAATTAACAAATTTACTCCTTTCTCTCTGGATCTACTCCTTTTTCATCCAAAATCTATTTCCCTTTATTCTCTCTCAATGTCCATCTCTGGCTAAATGGATGAAGCTTGAGCGTGTGTGCGTGTAAGTTTTAGAGGTTCGCAACCTAAAGAAATTCATTGTCATCAAATCCGGCGCGGCATCAGCGTTTGTCTGCGTCATCTTTCATGTTTTTTCTATATGCAGTTTTCGCAAGCGCAGATACCGCATGAGATTCTTTTCCGTAAACCACCGCGACTCGTGACCAGCGAAAGAAGATACACGAGATACACTCATTGGGCCTGTCTACACGCTAAACAAGGACAAGATGAAAACCGGTTTTTTTTAGAAGAGATTCGTGCGTGAGGAGCAAGGCAAGGAAAAATTCAATTTTCATATAAAAAACCGGTTTTGTTCTCGCGTTTTTGTTTCCCGTGTAGTTTCACTCATTGAAGTCGACAAATGCACGAAAACCTGCTCTGGCAGAGAATCTAAACTCTCTTCAACTTAAACTGTGTAGCAAAAGAGCAATTTCCTGTATACGTGTACCTGTTTGGTTGTTTGGGTTGTTTTCGTCACATAATACCTACATTACGCAATTTGGCCAAAACGAAGTGGTACCGATTTTGAGTGAGCTTTGGACATATGTATCTATGTATGATTTGCATATGGTTAATGCCAAGGTTACTTTTTAATTCGCGTTCGCACTTTCCAGATTCTGGGAACATCTTGGGTTGAGATTTATTTGAAAAGAAGGTCCAAACTTCAAAGACCCCGATCGTATATGTATTTTGACAGGAAATAACCTAGATGTGAAATTACGAAAACATGATCCTTCAGCCCAATACACGATTTCTCTGCTTTTTAAGCTTTACTGATGCATATGTTTGTTTCATACATCATAAAACCGATTTTCTGCCCGAACTTAGTTTTATCAACCTAATTTTGGCTCCTAAATTTGTTTTGGGCTAGGATCTTTCTGGATAACGTGCAACAATGTTCTGATCAGTTATCTAAGGTCAATTCTGTGATTAAATTTCGAAAATAATTTTCTATCTCTCTTTTAGAAATTTTAACTCTGCGGCCCGCTCAAACCTGAAGTCAGTAGTATTTGGCCCAGTCCAAGCTTTGAGTTTAACACACCCTGCGGTAGGATAATCCTATAGCATTAAATACAATTTTAGGATTAAAATAAAATAAATAACGGGCTCGGCAGTCTAACATTGGACTAAAGCCGCAGATGTGTGACATCTAATTTCCAAGCTCTTAATTGTTTTTTTTTTTCGATGCGTTAAGATCAATAGGACGCTCACGCTCAGCAGTGTTATTTATCTTCATAAATGGGTACTCATTTAACATCTGAGTGAGTCGTGAGTTCGAAAAACACCATAAACTGAATTGGTTCACGGTCAGACTTGAACCCACGACCCTGTGTACCGAAGGTGCGTGCACTAACCACAACACCAACCAGACTAGAGAAAAAATAAAAGATTAAAATGTCAAAAACAAGTAATTGCAGTTCATTTATTAACCAATTTGTATATCTATTTTGAATCACATTTTGTTTATTTTATTTTTTTTAATTATTTCGATTTTTCATCACATTTTCCAGTTGATTTAGAAGTCCAACGGCTCGCATGTCTTCATTCTCTAACAAAAAATGTTCCACACATTTCATGTATTGAATAGCATCCTCATAGCTGCTTATTGGTATTTTATGCAAACAAACGTTTCCATCGTTCACATTTTCCGGTATAGGAACAACAATTTTCGGGGGCATTTCGGCAGAAGACAAATTTATCATTTCATCATCTGCTTTTGAATGATCATCTTCCGTTTGCGGAACGTCAAACACCGTTTCCTCGGCTTGACAGGATAATCCTCGATCGTCCTGAAGCTCGTTACAGTCTTCTTGCTTGATTATCAACTCCTCCGTTTCAAATAACACTGGCAGGCTATCCGTAGACGCCACTTTAGCCGTACCAGTCGCCATAGAATGATTAGACTCGGATTGGAATGAAAAAGAACCCGGCGACTTGAAAAGTCCTCCACTTGAACCATCCATATTTCGTGGCTCGACCTGCTGAGATTTATCTGGGGCTTTGTTGATTGAATTCTGATCCGTTTCCAGCTCCAACGAACAGACATTTTCTGGCAAATTAAATTTCGGCGAATGATCCCACAACGGTAAAATTCTGCTTTTCCCGTATATTTTGCATAGATCCTGGATTATAACATAAACATTGGTCAGCTTATATTTGTGTCCCAACGGACAGAACATGTTGGGAATAGTTTGCATATCCCTTTGGTACTTTAACTTCACGAATTTCACCCACTGATTGATCAATTCGTCATTTCGACATTGCAAATAGCCGGCGATTGATTTGACGAGTTCGGTTAAATTGTAGGCGGTAATCATGAAGTGATTGTGACGACAACGTTCCACCCACTCTCCGACAATAAGGATAAGTGCTTCGTGCCACTGACGAACTGAATGTCCGATTTCTGGATCGCCGATTAGGCATGGATAACGATAGCTCAACTGGATAATTACACTTTGGCCATACTGTTTGCGTAAGTCGTTGATAATGTCTTCGACAACTGTGGATTTTGGCTCTGCGGGAGCATTCGACGATTGTCCTTTGGCACTTGACTCAAAACTGATATTGTACCGTTCCTTGAACTTTCCATACCAATTATCAGTTCTTGCAGAAAACCTGATGGCAAGATGTTGTGCGAACTGCTCCATCACAGACCGCATTAAATGTGGGGTAAGCTCCGTTCGATTGTACTCCATTCGCTCGATCCACTCACGTAAAACCAGCTCAAGTGCAATGTAGGAAGGTGCGTCGATGATTGGACCAGACTGTCCCCAATCAATATCGCTGGTTTTTCTTTTCTTAGACGGTGCTTTCAAGTCACATCGTCCTTTGGGGTAAATAATATCGGTACCGAAACGTTTGCATGCCTCCTTGATTGCTTTGTGAATTCCGTCTTCATCAACATCCATTATCCGAGGGTTTCCCTCTAGTTGATTACGATATTTACTCTTAAACTTCATAATAAACAATTGAGGATCATAAAACTGGTCGAAACCAATACAATCAGCCGCTTGATTAGCCACTTCAAGCAAAAGATCACTCGAAATAGCCTCATTTTGCAGCAATATATAATTCAACCATTCCGTTAAAATTAATTCCATTGAAATGTAGCCGGGTTCCAGAAATCTTTTTGGAGTTTCGTCGTCGCTACATAGACCCCCTTCTGGATACATGATGTTGCATCCAAAATCCATGCAGAGTTCGTGAAATATAATGAAGAAATTCATAGATTCAATGGGGTTTGATGCGGAAAAAGATGTCGTACGCTGTACCGAATTTTGGTGTTGTTGTATAACAGCCGGCAGATTATGTTTTTCCGAAAAATAATCCAACCAAATCCAGAATGTCTTTTGCTTACAATCGTAGCCGATATAGTCTCCGGCAAATCTCGACCATCGTCGTATCAAGGTACGGGAAACAGTTATACCATTAAGTATAGCGCGTCTTTGCCACTCCGTAATTCCAAGTTCAATAGCAAGGATGCTTGGTGAGTTGAATAAAGAATTCCATGGCGGGTTAACTTCCAGACTTTCAGTGGTAGTATTGTTGGTAGTGCTGTGTAAAATGCGAAAACATATTTCTTCTTCCAGGACATAGGGTGGGAAGACAGTACGATTTGTAACCTGGGGAAACAAAGAAAAAAGGAAATGTATTTGAATACTCACATTCTACAATCATGAGAGTAGAAATAAATCAAGTTTTTTAATGGAAACTGACAGCTATTGTCAATTATCTCCCACCCTCTCTCTCTCTCTTTTGGTTCCTGTTAACCACTTGGGAAGCATAGGATATTCGTAATTTAGAGCATATGCAGTTTTAGCTTTATTGCTTACTGTTTTTTAACCAATAAATTGGGGCGGAGATTAGCATCACATACGTAGAATTTAGGAAACTTAACATTTTAGGATTCTAAATTAAGCACATCTTCTAAAGGGCGCCACATACCTACCGATTTATTGGTTAATCGATCTGCCGCCCGTACAGCACACACACTAGGCAATTTATCAGGCAATCTAAAATTGACCGTCTCACGGTCCACAAGACACAACGCAAAATAGCGAAAATTATACCATTTTTGGCGATGGAAGATTGCTACTTTTGATGGAGAATGACCGCCACAACCACAGCATGAAGAAAGACCACAGGCTTATGTCACAATATCAGCAACTGAGGACACTGGATTGACATGACAGCTTGTACGAAAAATTGCATTGCAATACGTTCCACACGACAAATAAAAAAAATGAATCCGATGGTCACATACATCTTCCGATTTATCTTGCAGTCAAAAAATCTCGCCAATCGATCGGAGGGTCTGTGGCGCTTCTAAGCCTCGGAAGGACTCATCTGTAAAACGCTACTTTGAGAAAAGAGCTAAGGTTGCATTCAGCGAATGAAATTTACTTGAAAAACACTGGAATGCTACAAGAATTGCCCGCCACCGACCTCTTTCTCCGCTGAAAAGCCCTCAGAATCTAATTGAAAGAGGACTTTCCTGCTACATTTTTCGTTCGCTGAATGCAGCCATTGAGTGCTGGTGCTGTCCAAAATTTGGCGATATATCGAAGATAAAATTCCTCGAAGTCATCAATTAATTTGGGGTTTCAGGATTTTTTTTAAAGATTAAACATTAGACCTGAAGTCTGTAATGTTCCTTTCCTATTTTCTTTTCTCAATAATTTTTCTTTGATCCATTATCTTATGTCAAATGTCAGTTTCAGTTCTGTTCTATCCGTCTGAAAATAAAGTTGTGTTTTCCATTATAAACGCGTTTTTCACAAGCCAGAGAACAAAGATCTAAAAGTGGCGACGAGGATGGGATACAGTGACGCCTAACGACCCGAAATAAAGTCGAACAGAAAAAAAACCCAGCGAGGAACAATGCCGCTCACAGCCGAGGAAATCGAAGAATTCTCCGCCATTTTTGCCGGCGCGTTGAGGAATATCATGCCACCGCAAGCACCCGTATCTGTAGCTCCTGCACAACAAATAGTTTCCCGACCCCCGCCATTTACCATGACCGAGTTTCGTGTATCAGATTCAACGTCCGTAGAGGACTATTTCAAACGGTTCGATTGGAGCCTACAACTTAGCAAGATACCCGAGAACGAACACCACAATTATGCCCGTGTCCACATGGGACCGGAATTGAACAATGCGCTGAAAATTCTTGCCAGCCCGAAAACGCCCGAATCTTTAGCTTATTCTGAAATAAAATCGACGCTTATAGGTCATTACGATCGAGCAAAGAACAAATATGCAGAGAGTATCAAGTAATCATTCAAAGTCCTGAGGAATCTATTGCCAAATTTACTCTTCGTCTCAAGCAAGGGTCAACTCATTGTGAATACGGGAACTTTCTGGATCGAATGCTCACTGAACAGTTGTTACATGGCCTGCACTCGCGAGAAATCTGTGATGAAATTATCTCGAGAAAACCAGACACATTTTCAGCAGCTTACGACATTGCTCAAGCGCGCGAAGCCACGCGAAGCCACGCGTAGCACTGGAGTCGAGGTTAAAACCGCAGGAGCATCACCGGCACCAGAAACAGCAAACAAACTTGGCTATGGCCCCCCTCAATTGAGACGTAACCAAAATGATAAAAACCGCCGTCAGGGGCCAACAGATACAGTGAATGCTCACAACAATTCGCGAAATCAGAATAGGTGCAATGGGTGCGGAGGTAACCACTATCGTGCAAACTGCCCACATGTAAACACTGTCTGTAACACGTGTCACAAGAAAGGCCACTTATCCAGAGTCTGTCGTAGCAAGGTATCACAGGTCACAGAAGAGGAGGGCGCTTCATTTTCGCCAGCTGCATCAATCGACGAAATTCAACTATTCGAAAAAATAGATGAAATTAATTCAATGTGCGCGTTTGAAAAAAAAGTAATCACGGTGAAAATTTACGGACGAGACCTGGACATGGAGTTGGATACAGGGGCACCTTGCTCAATCGTGAACGTCAAGACACTACGTGGTATCATTCCCAACTTTAAACTACAAAAAACAGCCAGACAATTTGCGAGCTACACTAAACACCGCATATCTTGTGTCGGTCGACTCCCAGTCACAGTATCTCTGGGCAAAGCCTCACGTAGATTAAACTTATATGTTGTTAATGGAGACTTGGACACCTTATTTGGCAGAGAATGGATAAGTCATTTTGTTCAGGAAATTGACTTTCCGAAGCTTTTCTCCTTAACGGAAAAGTTAGATGCTGTAACTTCCACGACACCGGAGCTCTCCACGGAACAACAAAAGCGTCTTGACCTTGTAATCGCTCGGTACGAAGATATTTTCAGTGAGACCCCAGGCACCTTATCGGGACCACCAGCGTCTGTCCACTTTAAGCCCGGAGCTTCACCAATTTTCGCAAAAGCTAGAGAAATTCCTCTAGCCTTAAGAGAAGCTTTCGCACAAGAAATCGACTCCAAAATTGCAGCGGGTCTCTATGAACGCGTTGAGTTCTCTAAATGGGCTTCAACCACGCATGTCGTAACAAAAAAGAACGGGAAAATTCGTATAACAGGGAATTATAAACCAACCCTAAATCCAAGAATCATAATTGACGAACATCCGATACCGAGAGCGGAACACCTTTTTAGTAAAATGGAAGGAGCCACGATTTTCTGCCACCTTGACATAAACGACGCATACTCACACTTACCGGTTGATAAAGAATTCGGGGAGGTGCTAACACTAAACACTCCGACACTTGGGCTGATACGCCCTAAACGAGCAGTATATGGCGCTGCTAATATTCCGGCCATCTGGCAACGGCGAATAGAATCCGTTCTACAAGGACTTCATAACACAAGAGTATTTTTCGATGACATTCTTTTACATGCAATAAATTTCGAGCACCTTCTATCAACAATGGAACTAGTTTTTGAACGATTACGAGCATGCGGCCTAAAACTAAATCGCTCCAAATGTGTCTTTTCTACTCCTTCCGTGGAGTTCCTGGGACATCGAATTGACGCCACTGGGATTCACAAATCTGACAAACACGTTGAGGCTGTTAGTAACGCACCTAAACCGAGCACAAAAGAGGAACTTCAACTCTTTCTGGGTAAAGCAACATACTACAGCGCTTTTATTCCAGATCTGGCTACCAGAGATAGACCATTACGGGCTATGATACGTGACGATATCTTTCAATGGAACCCGAAGGCCGAAGAAGCATATGAAGACATCAAGAAACTGCTTACATCACCTCAAGTACTGATGCCATACGATCCACAACTGGCCCTTATTCTGGCAACCGACGCCAGCAAAACGAGATTAGGGGCTGTCCTGTCTCACCGGTTAAGTAACGGTTAGGAACGACCAATAACATACGCTAGCCGCACACTGTCAGCAACAGAGCAACGCTACCCACAAATTGACAAAGAAGCTCTGGCCATTGTTTGGGCTACACAAAAATTTTTCCTTTATTTATATGCGCGGCACTGGACCCTTATAACGGATCACAAGCCCCTGACCCAGATATTGCACCCGGAAAAATCGTTACCTGTCTTGTGCATAAGCCGTATGGCCAATTATGCAGACTTTCTCAGTAATTTTGACTATGAAGTGCGTCCTTCAGGGACACCAAGGCCAATGCCAACGCGGACTATTGTTCACGACTGCTACTACCCACCACGAGTTTAGTCCACAAAATAGTGGGAGAGAGAAGCAAGGAAGATACACCCGACCCATTCGATCAATTCATCATACGGCAAATCGAACAACTTCCAATCCGTGCTGAACACATCGGCCGAGAAACAAGAGCAGATCCGGAACTTGGAAAAATTCTCCGGCTTTTGGAAGCGAATAAGTGCCTCACCCGCGAAGGATATAAGTCGCCCGAAGCAAACTTCAGAATGGTTTCAGATTGCCTCCTACACGAACACAGGGTAGTCATTCCCTCAAAACTTCGTAACGCAATACTCAACGATCTTCATACGGCTCACTTGGGAATCGTGAAGATGAAAGGCTTGGCTCGATCATTCGTATACTGGCCAGGGATCGATGCCGATATTGAACGCACGGCTAAGTCATGCCCTTCTTGCGCCAAGCATGCTCATCACCCTCCCAAATTATCAACGCATCACTGGGAGTACCCCAAAGGACCCTGGGAACGCGTACATGTTGATTACGCTGGTCCAATTGCAGGTACCATGATACTCGTCGTTGTCGACGCCTACAGCAAGTGGCTCGAGGTAAGACCTGCAAACAGTGCTACGTCCAGCGCGACTATACAAATATTGGATGAGTTATTCGCCGCCTATGGAGTGCCAACAACCCTTGTGTCGGACAATGGAAGTTCCTTCACGTCAGCTGAATTTAAGGAGTTCCTTCAGAGAAGTGGAAATAAGTATCATAAATTGACTGCACCCTACCACCCGGCAACAAATGGACAAGCTGAGCGAAATGTCCAAACGGTAAAAGATGCTCTAAAAGCAATGGACACATCCCAAGGATCACTCCGAACGAATCTGAACACATTCTTGCGCCAATACAGAATTGCTCCGCACGCAACAACTGGCCAACCCCCGGCGATGCTATTCCTAAACAGATTACCCCGCACTTGACTTGATCTAGTGAGACCGGATAGTATCTTCACGAAAATGTCCAACAAACAGTCGCAGGTTCTACACAAAACATTTCGCCGTTTCCAACAGGGACAAGAGGTTTTCTTTCTATCAGGAAACCCTCGTATGGACAAGTGGTAACCTGGCATAGTATCGAACCGTTTAGGAGATTTGCATTATGAGATCGAGTACACTGGAAGGCGCTTCAAACGACACATCGATCAGATTCGAGGCCGCGACGTGTCAGACCCAAATAGGGACAAATCCGAGTTGACTGGAAAGTGGATGCACCCTATTACATCCCGGCCAAATTCAAGCTTCGAATCTCAGTTACCAGAATCAGGATCCGCAGACCTGCCAATCGCTGAAGAGCCCAGGCAGGAGCATGCAAAAGAAGAACAACAACAAGAGATGGCGCCTGTCCAAGCCTCTTTGGACTCACAATCGACGGTACCACCAGCATCACCTCCTATACCGCGGAGATCGACGAGGCCACGAAGACCACCGATCATCTATTCTCCTTAGAAGACTACAATCGAAAGGAGGGAAGAAATGTTATGTTCCTTTCCTATTTTCTTTTCTCAATAGTTTTTCTTTTATGCATTATCTTATGTCAAATGTCAGTTTCAGTTCTGTTCTATCCGTCTGAAAATAAAGTTGTGTTTTGCATTATAAACGCGTTTTTCACAAGCCAGAGAACGAAGATCTAACAAGTCTTACAAGAATGTTTAAAAGGCATCACTTCTTTTGAGTGATTCCTTGGAAACGGTTTTTGAAAGGCGAACGGTACAATTTATTGTTTTTATTTATTGGGATTCAAGACGTTGCAGACCGTCGAGCATGTCAAAATCAAAATTGACCAGGAAAGCAGCTTGGTCGGTGGTCCACTAATTTTTAAAATTTGTATTTTGTAGCCCGCTCATACTTAGAGCGCGGAGTTTAACCTATGGCTGTAAATGAGTTTGACACCTCTGCATTAGTCCCAAATTTGGAACATTTCTCGATAACCTAGAAAAATCCATTGTTTCTCGCCCAGCCTCTGAGGCCAAATCACAATGGGGGCACGCAAAAATATAAAATTGATTCTTCACGTGATATAGTTATTTTGGAATTACATATAAAAAATTTCACCTTTTATAGGTAAAAAAAAAACTCCAGTTTACTTACTATTATGGTTTCGACTGAACTACCAAATCAAGTAATGTTCAAATTCGATGCGTATAGTGACAGATTTGAGGGCTTACAAAATAGTACCTGTGAACACATAATTGTCGGTCAGAAAATCTCAAAAAGATAACTAGTATTAGATTTGTTACTTCTACCCCTTTAAGTATCTATGTATATGAGCGTGCTATTGATCTCAACCCCTCAACAACAAAAAAAAACAGTTAAGATCTAGGAAATTGGATGTCACTAACATATCTGCGGCCTTTTTAAAACCTACTGGGTCAAATATTTAAATCTGATCAAAAAGCAACATCTTATGCAGAGTTAATTCTCTTTATTTAAAAAGGCATCCTTAGATCTCGAAATAAGTATGTAGGAGAACCTGTTAGTGTTATCAATGAAAAGTATGAAAGATTTATAAATATGCCATGACCAGTGGCGTAACGTACGGTGTTCCATGTGTTCATTGGAACACAGGCCCCCAAGCTAGAGGGGCCCGCAAATCGAAAAACATAAAAAAGATGTTCCATAGATTCTAGCAGTGTTGCCAGATCGGCCTCGTGACTTCCTCGTGATTCCCCCTAAAATGATGATCTTCCCCCCAAATTTATGTCAGAAAAGAAAATTACCAAAAAGCCTCATGCTGGACACCAAATGTGATATGTGGACGAGGAGCCTAAAGGTACCGTGAAGGTGAATGACTTAGCTATTCGAGGCATTGGGTGGCCAATTAAGAGAGAGGGCATCCTATTTCTAAGTTGCTGGAGCGTGGGCTTGAGTCCCGCTGTGAGCATGAATGTTTCTGCTGCCTACAAAAAAATGCTCCAACTGCAACCGGTTCAACTATAAAATCGTCCCGGAGCTATCCGTTGTTTTTACAACCAACAAGAGCTGCCAAGCCCTCTCGATTCAAGAATAAAAACTCTTGAATCGCTACTACGCAACAACAACACAGCTGTCGGGAAGACATGTCTTCAGGAATGTGCTAGGCGTAACTCTAAGTCGGGCTAATCGGAGTGGGGATTTGCCTCTCCTACCCCAAACTCACATAATAAACGGGAAGAATAGGGTAAGCCGCATCCTCTTATTGCCCCTAGAATACGTAGGGAAAAGGACTCATATCTGGTGAACATAGACTTAGAAGTAGATCAAATTAACTAAACCCATCAAATGTCTTTAATCTCAACTTTTGTAATATAGTTGACAAACAAGCACTAGGAACTTAGCTTATCAGGTTACTCGTATATGTCATACCTTTAAATGGGGAACTGTCTCTTATCTTTCGTCCTCCACGAAAAAAATCCCGCTGGATGAACAAATTTTTTAAGTGACTATCGCAGACACACATATTGATGGAATTTGATGTTTTTTTAGGAAACAAACCCCAAAATTCTACTAAAAAAATGTATGTTCCTCCACAAATTTCTCCCTTAAAAAATGTATCTCCCTATAATTTCCCCTAGGAAGTCGAGAAACGCCCAAAATTAGGGATTCATTTTTATAAGTCTGCAAAAAACTCAAATCAGCTGCAGAATCTATGATAGGGACAAAATATTCAATTTTGCGTATGCAGAAGCTTGGACCGCGTTTTGTAAAACTCTGTTCATGCTGCCGAGACGCAATTTATTGGTCAACGTCTCTCAAGCCGTTGAGCATGGATCTATCTCAATATCGTTTTCTTCTGGGTTTTAGAAGAAGTGCCTCTCTTGTAGGTTCTTGTGTAAAATATAGCCTCCCCTTATGATCCCCTTCTTGGAGTATTTGAATCTTGAAGTCATTGCTACATCATCAGGAAATATGTTCACAATGTTAGCAAAGAGATAGCTGTTGATCTATTGACCGAAATGGTTAACCACGGTTACTACGATTGTCCATTAAGACTTAAATCAGAAAGTCTTTTTTAACAGAGTTTCGAGAGATCAGGAAACAGATCCCTGCCGATTTACTAGTGAGTGCAGATACGAGATTAGCCGTTTCCCCAGCGTAAAGCATCTTTGGAGAATCTCTAGCACAAATTTGATTTCAGTGTATTTAGGTTGAATTTAGACAGGACATGCTAGTAGTCGTTTTACTTGGCCAGAATCAGAATCGTCAAAACTCTTCAGTTAGTTGGTGTGCTAAAGCCGTTGCTCTTGCTAATTTTTGACTGCTTCAATGTGAGTTATGTTCTGTCATTTGAAAAAATGAAACGTTAGGGGCCCCCATTTCGATTTCGAACACAAGAAATTTGGGAAACGTTACGCCACTGGCCATGACCATCAAAATTTGCCGCCCCGGCAGTTGCCCATATTGTAAATCCGGCCCTGATTGTACCAGAGCAAGAAACGGTGGTTAAGTTCAACATCAGTAAGCATCGTATTTTAGAGATGTTCCCTAGCTTAATGACGTAATTTGAATTGCAAGAAAAACCGCCAGCGGTTCTTGGGGAGTGTGAATATTGTGGACGCTCTGTCACAAGCTTTGAAAAACAGAATCGAAGCGAAGTTACTTCCACACTGAGAGAAAAAATTAGTGAATTTTTACCAAATTTGTAATAAATTTTACAGAAATGCAATGAATTTTGACCCCATGCACATTGAAATGAAGTTACCTTATCGGGCGATGTACCGGGCGATATAGCAGGCACCGCCGTGGGAGGCTTTTCCGGTTCCGTATTATTGTCAGAAAACTTTTCTGCATGAACAAATAGAATGTGCTTCCTTAAATTATTTGTGTATTTTGCTTTTAGGATTTTCGAGCATTTTCGACATTTTGCGGAATTTGCGCCTACTTTATCGTAATACGACCACCATTGGCTTCGAGACATCGCGAGCACTTCAATTTACAATAATTTATGGTTAATATAACGAATCTTACAAAGTTCACACACTCAGCAATATAACACCATTTTCTTCAACAATGCCAATTGTTCCTATCTACGAATTTCAATCACAAATTTCACTCAAAAACGCTTTTTTTTCGTAGCACACGTCTAACAGCTGCAACGTAACACGAAAACGTGGATTGACATGAAACAGAAAACAACAATTTGATTTTTCTTCACCGACGCTCGCAGCCAGTTTTTAAGTCGGTCCTATTCTGCGACCATGCATCTAGCCAACTTGCAAATGTTTCGTTCTCTTTCTAATCAATTGGAGTGAGATTGATCAGAGAGATGAGAGCGACACTATCAATAGTTCTTTCCTCTTCTTTTGTATGCCTTTTGCACGGGAAACCCACTTAGCAACGACACACACACACTCAATTCGACAGCTTTAGGTTTGTATGGTTGTGTGTGGCTCTCTCACTCACAGTTTTTATTTCACTTCAGTATGCATGTATTCGACGCACACGCTTTTCATATTCATACCATGACGCGGGGTGTGCATTAGTTCATTGCAAAGATTGCATGAGCAGATGAGTACAATGTGTATGTACATTCATGAGACATGGATGTGCCATGTGGAAGCACTCAGTGGTATTTTAAGATAGAGATACATTGAACCTACCAATGGTATAGCTGAGACCTGAGAGAGAGAATATTTCGCTGATCGGACGTTTGTATGCTATAGACAAAAATTGTAAAGCATTACACGGTACACGCAATAATTACTTTTGGCTGCACATATTAGTGCAGTCAAAATATCCGAATTCAGGCCTCCAAATAGAAAAAAATAGAGTAAGGCTAATTTTTGTTGTTTTTGAATCATTGGGCTCCCAGGAATCTACAACTGGTTTTGCTCAAAAAAATTTTGATCGGAAAGGTCCCAAAAAGGACAAAAAAGGATACTCTTTAATCCTTGACCGGAGGTCGGCATGCGGGGTATCATATCAAAGGGGACGTCGAGTACATTACATATCCGGTGTTTGTTTCCTGTTGCAAGGACCCTCAAAGGAATAATTCGAGCTTAAATGGAAAATTTTCGAGTTTCCCGTGTATCTTTCCAAAGCCATAACTACGAGAATGAAGATTAAGAAGATGAAGTTATTTTCAAGTTGTTCCTACTTTTATCACTTTTCACAATCTATAATAGCAGGAGATTCTACCATTAAATTTGCTAAGAAAAAAGTTGATCTAATTGACGCTAATTTCACACCTTGATCAAACGTGGGCATGTGGGGTGTCATATCAAAGAGGACGTCAAGTGCATTGCATATCCGGTGCTTGTTTCCTGTCTCAAGGACACTAAATGGAATAAGTCGGGCTTAAATGGAAAATTACGGCTTTAGAAAGATACAGATACGGGAAACACAATTTTTTTTAAGTTGAGCCCAATTTTCTCCTTTGAGGGTCCTTGGAACAAGTAACAAATGCCGGATATGGAATGTACTTGACATCCTCTTTGATATGACACTCCAGCCCCACATGCCCACGTTCGACTAAGGTGTGCAATTAGTGTCCTTTTATGTCCTTTTTCAGAGCATTCCGATCAACTTTTTTCTTAGCAAATTTAATGGTAGAATCTTCAGCTATTATAGATTCTGGAAAGTGATAAAATTAGTGACAACTTGGAACTATTCTCGTAGTTATGGCTTTGGAAAGATACACGGGAAACGCGAAAATTTTCCATTTAAGCTCGATTTATTCCGTTGAGGGTCCTTGAATCAGGAAACAAACACCGGATATGTAATGTACTCGACGTCCCATTTGATATGATATCCCGCATGCCGACCTCCGGTCAAGGATTAAAGAGTATCCTTTTTTGTCCTTTTAGGGATCTTTCCGATCAAAATTTTTTTTAGCAAAATCAGTTGTAGATTCCTGGGAGCCCATTGATTCAAAAACAACAAAAATTAGCCTTACTCTATATTTTTCTATTTGAAATGCTAATATGACTGCACTATATGGACAATATCTAATGGTCGCCATAGACTCAGCGATTAATTGAACAATCAAAGGTCATTTCCTGTGTAGAAAGCACATTTCCTGTGGAGAAAGCTAATTTTCTCTTGCGAATTCGGTAGTGGAACCTAAAAAATGAGCTTTCTCCACAGAAGCGAACTTTGGTTGTTCAATCGATTGGCATTCTTTAATTTTACAACAGGTGGTGTCTCCAGCGCCCGCTCTAGGACTTACGCCGCCCCGGGCAAGAGGACAAAATGCCGCCCCTTAGGTACTGTACCACACAGATCGATAGTCACTGTTGCCAATTTAGCCGTTTTCCGGCCAAATTTAGCCGGAAACCGTGCTGTTTAGCCGGAAGAAATTTATAATTCCGGCCGGCCGGATTTTTAGCCGGAATAGATTTTCTTCGGCTGTTTTTCCGGCTACATATTTTATGATTTTTTTTACTTTGAAACTAGAATCAATTTTTCAATATTTACAACCGAAATAAAAATAATTAATCGCCGTGTGATTATTTCTACATACACTTATTGTCTTGTACAGTAGGGGCCTCGGTTTGCGTCGGTCATTGGTTCCTAGAAATCGCGACGCAAAACGAAGCAACGCAAAACGAATTGTGAATTTTCGATTACAATTTTTGGAATTTTGTAAAGGAAAGGCATTAAAATAACGACGCAACTCAAATTATCAAAACGCAAATCGAAAAAATGGTGTTACTTCTAAAACAGCGTAATACGGAAAAGACGCAATATGAATCGACGCAAATCGATGCTCTACTGTATTAGGGTAAGTACATATGTCCACCGAGAGGAAAGCTTATGCATTTATGTCTCCTGGGAAAAATTTGCCGCGGCGACTTGCCTTTTTTCAATAAGTTTTTCGCGTAAATTGACGATGTTAGTACCTCTAAGCATGTTATTTATTCAATATCAATATGCTGAATAATTTGCAAACTGGAAGACAGTTTCTTAAATAAAATTCTTTAAACTAAGAAAGCATAAAGCATAGTTTACGGGTAGTGCTCCAGAAAAGAAATAAAATTTTTAAAATCAGATTTTACTATATTTTTTCGTAATATGATTGTTTTGTATGATTTAGCCGGTTTTTTTGGCCGTTTTTCTGGCTGAAATTTATTTAGCCGGCTTTTGAGCCGTTTTTGAAAAAAATAGCTGGTTTTCCGGCTAAATTTAGCCGTTTTCTAATTTTACAATTGGCAACACTGTCGATAGTAGATAGTAGTACATAGTAGATATCCATACTATCTAGATCAGTGGTACCCAACCTTTGTCCACCCAAAAAAATTGGTGTGCAAAAATTGGCGTTGCGAGGAATGTTTTTAATGTTATATGTTTATAGTTCAGGATCTATTTTCGTATTTAAAATTGTTTGAAAATTTAGTTGTTAGTGCAGCCCATATTTAGTAACTAATGGAAATTTTTAGAAGTACATATTAATTAAATTTCGTGATCTTCGCATGCTGAATTTCGTCGTGAGTTCGGCCGTCACCCTGGCTTCAGTGATACGTTGCGCCCCCAGTTTGGGAATCACTGATCTGGATGTATAGAATGGTTGTTGTAGAATCGATACAAAGAGGTTTTTCCTCTTGTACTCATGGTCGTTGCTAGTGAAACCAGCTAACTTAAGAACATTTTTTTAAGAAACAACACAAAAATTCATGATCACATTTAGCTATTAGTCTAGTACAGATAGCTCAAAACCCAAACATAAAACAAAAGAAATTTTTGATGCCAAATTGTTTAATACACTGCCTAATATACGCAGTAAAAAGTTACACCAATTTTCCCCATGGGTTTAGGGGGAGGGGGTGGCAAAGTGGTAAAAATTCTGTTTTTTGCAAATATCTGGAAAACTATGAGTCTGACCTTAAAAAGTTCTGAGGACGAAACAAACTACACAAAATTACCTTTGTTTTGATATATAACATTCTTGACATTTTCTCAGAAAATTATACCCTAGACCCAAAAGTATTATAGTGAATTGACATTTTTTGAGTCTTACATTTCGCACTGTAACTATTGACAAAATAGACTTAGGATCATAAGATCTTGTATATATATTGCTAACAATTTTTTTTGGATTTGAACCAAAATTTAAATTGCTCCGACCATTGACGCCCCCCCCCACTCCTCCTAACATTTTTCAAAAAGACATGCCTGTAGTTTCTTTTCAAATTGATCCAGGCAGATCAAATTTGGTGGGGTGCCTAGCCCAAGGCCCATTATGCTCCCTACTAAAAATTATTACCACTCGACCAAAAATAAGGGTACCCCCCATACAAAGTGAACCAAAATTTTAACAAAATTCGCATTTTTTCACTTCTAATTCTATCTAAAGCGCAGTATAGACCTCGGGCGGAATGAAAATGAAATTTTTGTCCGCTGCGATTTTTTCAATGAAAATGCATGCTTACTGCCGTGGAACATGTCGGAAATTATGGGGAATTCCATAAGCTACAATCCGAATATGGTTCCAAATTTTTTCTCGGCCATTTTATGTATTATTTTTCGATTCCCCGGTCATTTCACCGTGGAAAATATCTAATGACGGGGGAATCGAAAAATAATACATAAAATGGCCGACAAAAATTTTGGAACCATATTCGGATTGTAGCTTATGGAATTCCCCATCATTACCGACATGTTCCACGACAGTAAGCATGCATTTTCATTGAGAAAATCGCAGCGGACAAAAATTTCATTTTCATTCCGCCCGAGGTCTATTCAGGCCTTAAAATGGAAAAATAAAATTTATCTCTTAAAACGTCATTATAACAGTTAAATTGTAATGGGAGGGACAACTGCCCGAGGCGGAGCAGCACCTGACTGCTCGGAAGTTAAGCCGGAGAGGGAAACGGACGGACCCGTGGTGGTCTGGGTATAGAAAAAAAACTCCGCCTTGCCCCCATTACGGGTGCAGGTGCGTGCCGACGGATTGTGTAAATCATTATTCACATCGACATGGGAATCGCGACGAACCTTGGCTTCATTGAAAAGGGGTTAGAAGAAAAATTTTAAAATACGTTTCTCATCATTTCATACACAAGTTAATTATTACCACATTTAAACCATACAAAAATAATAATAATAAATTTTACATTTTTTTATCGATGCACGTTTGTCACTATATTTAAGTTTTTCCTTTTTTTTTCTCTTTTTTTTTTTTCTATAACCCAGGTCACACTCGCACGAGTTTTATTATTATAACGAGCTGATGAAAAAAAACTCAGTCCTGGGCGGCCGCTAAGGATTGGAATTTACGAGGACAAATAAATAGAATCGCGAAGCCGTTCACGCCACCGACGCGCGGTGCAACCCGTTCACACTTTGCATTTCTTTTTTTATATATGTATAAATTCCGTTCAAAAATGATATTTTATGTATGAATGACACTTAATTCTAACACGACATAAAACTAACTACACATAAATCTTATCTTGTTTTCTTTTGTTGGGGAGTGTCCCTCATGCAACGATTCTTCCTTTTCCAGGTCACCATACAGGCATTCTCACAACAACTACTATGTGGTGATCGGGCGCCGGGCTCGCCGATCTGTTCCAGCGATTACGCGGATTCGTATTTGCGGACCCGTTACAACTAGCGGTCCTCCTCAGCAATCCCTAGTTTTCTAACGAACGGTATATGCTTAAACCGTTTATTCGCCTGACGTTTCCAATACTGTTAAATGGTCACGCCCGTCGGAATTCCACACTAGCCCGTACCTCCGTTCCGTTTTTTCCGACTCACGGAAGAAAGACGGAGCACTTTTGGGGCCCTGGGCTTCGCTAACAAAGGAGCAGCAGACACGATCTCCAATTGTTCTTCACACAGAAGCTGCAGCGCGACGCGCCTGCTTTTTTTTTCATGTGGTTACCGAATTTCTGGTAATTAACACCACGGCACACCGCAGAAGCACTACAAACTCCTTTTGCTCCTCGCACGTAAGCTGCAACGCGGCAGAGCCCGCTCTTCTGGCGGTTACGCCTTCCAAAACGCAGAAATTATTCTTTGCGTATTAAACTACAATGCAGACACAATACGCTAGGCACACGCAATCCCTAAAAAAACAAATAATCCTTTTTTCCAAAAAAAAATAATTTCACTTTATGTTTAATCACTCACCCAATTATGTGACCTGCCTCCAGCTCGTGTCTTTTGGAAATGCCACTTCCTCGTGGTCTGGAAAAGTGACTTCTCGCGAAGCACGGCTACGTCCCACTTTTACGTAGTGCCATGCTTATCGAGCTGTCACTTCTCCCACGAAATAGTGTCTGCCATAGAGCTAAACTACAGGAGAGTCACCCATACAGACAGTATACGTGAGAGTAGAAGCTGTATACGGAATGGGTCTCCATAGAAGTAATAAACAGGATGGGTCTCCATAGAAGTAATAAACAGGATGGGTCTTTACAGGGCAGACTGGTTTACCAAATCCCAGAGGTAAAACAGTCTGAGAATTCAGCGACGGATATCTTTAGCATGAAAGATCCCAATATTTTTACCGTTTAAGTCTGATAATAAATAACAAGACTCACCAACTCGTTTTTCCACCCTAGCTGGAATGAATTTTTTATCAAGCTTGGCATTATAATGCTCTGAGAACTTGCTTTGACTAAAATTTCTCCTGTACACAACATCCCCTGGCTTGTAAGTGACAGGGCTAGAACGCAGGTTATACTTTCCAGCATTAGTTTCGTACGCTCGACGAATGTTATCTTGAACTTCGGCTCTAACTAGTTCTGTCTTTTCCGTATTAGTACTAGCAGTCGGGTCATTAAGTAGGTGTAAGTTTCGAAGGAGAGAATATGTTTGCCCATGCGATATCATGTTTTGTCCGAAAACAACATAATACGGAGAGAAACCAATAGAAGAGTGTACCGCTGAGCGCAAGGCACTATTGATAGATGACAAATTGGCATCCCAGTCTTTCTGATCTGGATGAACATAACTACGAATTGCGGCTACAATCGAGCGATTAACTCGTTCTGAGGCATTAGCTTGTGGAGAGTATAAGGCCGTTAGTATGTGTTTAGTTCCGTAAGCTTCCATTAGGTTCTTAAACAAGGTAGACTTGAACTGGATTCCGTTGTCTGATACTAGTGATTCTGGGACGCCGAACAAATGAAATATTCTGGTCTCTAGAAATCTCACTAAATTGGCTGCAGAGAGTTTTCTCACAGGTTCAACGAAGCAAAATTTGGATAGATGATCCAAGACAACAATAACTCCGATATTTCCAAGCCTGGAGCGAGGGTATGGGCCAAGAAAATCTACATAAAGACGTTGAAATATGCGTTCAGGGATGACAAGTCGTCCCATGGGAGGCCGAAGGATTTGATGTGGTGCCTTCGTTTCTTTACATTTTATGCACGCATTCACGAAGTTACGGACGTCAACACCCATTCGTGGCCAGAAATAATAGGTTTTCAGGCGCTTTAAAGTTTTCGTCATGCCCCCATGAGCACATAAGGGGTGATCATGAGCTCGGGCTATCAAAGATGATGTTAATTCAGAAGGCACCCACAATTTCCATGAGTTTTCTTCTTGAATGACATCCCCGGTCGCATATTCCGAACGCCGATATATATACCCGTCAACGATTTTAAGGTCTAAGGAAACATTTGGTGTCTCGCTTATCTTGGATATTAAACTAGTATAGGAATCTCCTTTAAAGGCAGGCGAATTTAAGTCTATTTCGATTGAGGGATCGAAGGTAGTAAGGGCGTCAATCGAGTCTGTAGCATGAATTCGCGATAGCGTATCCGGAACAACGTGCTGATTGCCTCTACGGTGTTTTATAGTGAATCGAAACCCTTGTAGTTTGAGGGCCCACCTAGCCAATCTACCATGTAAATCCTTAAGGGACATGAGCCATTTTAATGAGGCATGGTCTGTAATGATTTCAAAGTCATGCCCTTCTACGTACGCACGGAACTTTTTGATTGCCATCACCGCCGCCAGACATTCTTGTTCCGAAACCGTGTAATTGCGTTGGGCGGAGTTTAACTTTTGGGACATAAATGCGACAGGAACCTCTGTGCCATCCTCAGTGGTTTGCACTAAAACTGCGCCAATGCCGGACTGACTGGCGTCGCAGTGGATTGAAAATGGTCGCTTGAAGTCCGGGCTATGCAGCACAGGAGCTTCTGTCAAGCTTTTCTTTAAAGCGTCAAAAGCTTCAAGTCCGTCCTCCGTCCAAGCAAATACACGCTTTTGGCTCAACATGTCTGTCAACGGTGATGCCAAAGCTGCAAAATTGTCTATGAAGCGACGATACCACCCGCACATGCCCAGGAAACGTCGCATTTGTTTGACGTTCTTCGGACGCGGAAATTCTGCAATTCCCTGAACTTTGTCGGGGTCTGTGCGGATAGTACCGTTACCAATTATGTGCCCTAGATATTTTACCTCTTTCATGAGGAACTTAGATTTCTCGATGTTAAGAGTAAGGCCACTTCTCTTCATATGCAATGCAACTTCTTGTAACAAGAGGATGTGTTCTTCAAAAGACTCAGTTATCAACAACAAGTCGTCGAGGTAAATGAACACTTTGTGGCGAAGAGCAGCTGGAATCACCTGGTCCATCAGACGTTGCATGGTTTGAGGCGCGTTGCACAGTCCGAACGGCATTGTTACGAACTGATACAACGGCCTCCCTGGAACAGTGAAGGCTGTCTTATCCCTTGAACACTCATCGAGCGGTATCTGCCAAAACGCGTCCTTTAAATCAAGGCTAGAAATGAATTCCGCTTTAGGAAGCCTGCCCAAAATACCGTCGATGAGCGGCAAGGGATAAGCATCCTTCACTGTGACGGAATTCACCTTTTGGGCGTCTAAGCATAAACGGACCTTCCCAGGTTTCACTACCACAGTTACCGGTGACGACCATGCGCTTTTAGATTCTTCTATAACGCCTAGGGCCAGCATTCGATCAACCTCATCATAGAGCTGTTTTTCTACGGCCGGAGACACTGAGAAATAACGCTGTTTAATCGGTTTATTTTCCCCAACATCTATGAAGTGCTTTATCACCTTTGTGCGTCCCAAACCTTCCACAGCAAACGAAGGAAATAATGCAATCGCGGCTTGTAACTTGAACTGCTGCTCAACATTCAAGACATGTCGATTATCACTACTCCCCGATGGAATATCTGCACACAGAGACGACACAAAGAGATCCGGAGCCAATCCGAAAAGCCGGACGAAATCTACACCTAGATATAGTTGTTGTGAAAGTGAAGGCATAATTAGAAATGTCATCTTCTGTGTCTGACCTTTGAATGTAATGTCCGTGGTAACTCTTCCAACAGCAGTGTGGGAAGTACCATCAGCAGTACTAACTTTGACTTTAAATCGATCCCAAGGAAATAGATTATCCTTCAGGAATTCATCAGCAAAATTAGAAGCTAAGCAGCTAATAGTGGCACCTGTGTCAATTAATCCTGAGACTTCCTTGCCAAACACAGAAATGTTCGCATAAGGCCGTACGTCTGTTAGCTGGTCACTTGGACAAACCGCTGAACAATAAAACCGACGAGTCTGTTTTACCCGTTTCCAAAAAGCTTTTAAACGTGCAATAGAGCGTTTAGGACGCCGAAGTCGAATCTCTTCTGCACAAAAAATTCGATTACGAACTGTTTGGTAATTCTTCCAGCGTACATGCCAGGGCTTAAAACTGAAGTGGTCTGCCGTCTGCTTCCGAGGAGGGTCATCGAAAGTAATTAGGTCAGGGGAATCGTTATTACTGGGTATACTATTATTGTTCTGCTTGAGCAGAGAAGTTACAACTATTGGAGAAGCTGATATTAGTGAGGGTTCACATCTGGTGAAGCTTGAGGTTGACCGGAGGACCGTTTCGGTACGATCCTCGATCGCAACCCGTTTTTTTGACTCTGACTACACCTGACACATTGTGGCTTATAAGTGTCTGGAGCCCCGCAACCATAACAAAATATAGTTCGGGCAGCAAGACACTCGTCAAAACGGTGACCTTCCTTCCTGCAATTCCAGCACAATAGCTTGCCGCCAATAGCTGCTACCTGCTCTACAAGGGAGTCATCTTGATATTCAGAAGAATTTTCCATAACTACCTCAGAAATATTTCTTTTGTCTCTGAATAAACGATCTGGTGGTATCTGGGACTTAAGCTCATCTTCTAAATTTTCCCATCGAAAAACCAAGGTTTTCAATTGCCTTACCGAATAAATAGATTCATTCAGTAGACGACAACGAAGTTCTAATTTCAGATTTCTTCGAAGGATTTCAATTAATTCCCACTCTGCAATTGGCACAGCTAGACGATCAGCTAATTCCATAATATTCTCATAGAAAACATCGAAAGACTCCGAATGTCCCTGTTTTCTTCTACGGATTATCTCCATTATGTCATAGTCAGACAATTTTTCCTGAAATTGTTCCCTTATTGCTGCGCAGAATTGGTCCCAAGAAAACCGAATAATAATTCTGTAAAACCGCCAATACCAATTGGCTGCCTTACCAACCAGAAGAAGATGGAGGTAATTTGTGACCAAATGTAATTGTCCATTCAAAGTATGATTAGCTAGTGTACGGACTTGAAATAGAAACTTCTCCACTGACAAATGTGGATTATCGCCACTAAAGTGAAGATTCCAATTATTAATAATTCTCCCTAATTTATCAAGTGGAATACCAGAAGATTGAATAGGTGTAACATGCATGTTTGAATTCTGCCGTGGTGGGTTGCCATGAACATCACCTCTACGGTGTGTTCTAGAAGAATCTTGAGATGATCTAGCTACCGGCGAATGTCGAATCTCCGGTATGTACCTCACTTCTGGAGCACCATCTCGAGGAAGGTTAGAGTTTGAGTTCGAGAACCGATGAGATGCCGCTACGTCGTGATTTCTGTCGACATAAGCATCCTCTGTCACACTGAAAAAAATGGTTTAGACTTTTTATCTAAAGTGAAGTAGTTGACTTAAATTTAGATAGTTTTACCAAAGAAATAGCTGATTTCTCTAATCTTTGTAGCTGAAAATACTATTAAATTCGTTCATTTAACCACGCAAGATTAGAAGAAAAAGTTTAGTCAATTCTTCCACAGAAGTTGTTGATTGTACTATTCAAATATAAAATTTAACTATAAACAATCGTTCTGTTTTCTTCAACACAATTTAGCTATCCAACATTTAACAATTTATAGATAATGAATAGCTGACTTTATAAATGAATTAATTGAATTTGCAAATATAGTAGATGCTTCAACTAACGACGAATAGAAAAATTATCCATATCTTCGTAACTGTTTCAACTACATAGAATCATAAGCTGAAAATCAACGCGAACTTTAGATGAATTCGACTATTTCTTTAGATAACCATTCTAATTTTTTTTCTCTGTGCAGGTGGTATTGAAGACCCACATCATCATTTCGCGGATTTCCTGGCTCCCTCAATCTATTAGAAGAGTTATAGTGTTCAGGTCTTATCAGAGATACATTGTTAGTGAAAGGGTTAACTGGTGGTAGTTCCCGCTGTAAACTAAGAGGTGTAATGCGTTCATCTACAGTGTGTTGGGCTGCCTTATTAAATCGTTCATTTATCAGCTCACTAACCATTTCCTTAATTTGTAATTTAAGTTGACTATCCAATTCTGTCACCAATTCTACCGAGTTTGCTGTATCCGGGTTAACAGTCTGTGATCCTTCGAGCAATTCAACCGATCTCTGCGGTTGAGAATCTCGTTGGATGACTGGTTCCATACGCAACCCGGTTGTTGCGGAAGCAGTAGCTCTTGTACGTGATCGAGTAATTGGTCCAATCTCTTTTGGGATGGCACCAGTTTGAGAGGTTACGTGTCCCAAAGAGGTAACATCTGTAGCGACATTATCGACGTTTGTATTTACCGCGAATAACTTTCGAGAGTCAATGTCACTATTACAATTAGGACACGAAGTCTTTTCCTCTAACCATGCTAACATACAACCCTCGTGAAAATGATGTCCACAATCGGTGATGATTACCCTGTCATTTGCCGAAAACTTCGCCTGACAAACAAGACAACTAAAGGGATGATTTGCACCTAACCCCAACAAATCCTCCTCACTGCGATGTACGGGCATTTTTATGTACGATACTTAATACTTAATTAAATTTTATTTTTTTTTTATATTACACATATACTAATTCTCAACAAACAACTAAAAAACAATTAAATCACTACAAAAATGGGTTATTAAAGTGCAATTATATTAGACATCTTCCCCCCTTATCAATGCAGCTCACGGCTGAAGGATTTTTCTTTATTTTATTTCTGAATTTGTTATATCAAAAAAAAAGAAAAGCAATAAAAAGGAAATTAAACTGATAGTAAATATACGACTTACACGAATAAGCCATCTGACAAATTATAATCTCTTGACAAAGGTTGAAAAAGGATGAAAAAAAAACCACCCAAATTTCACAATTCACTGTGACAGGAATACAATGAGTCAAATAACCTAACAAGCGTATAGGCAAAAACTGACATAAGGTGAACAGCCCTTGTACAGATAGGTGAGGATACTCTGGAAAACTAAACTTCGGTTCGCAGCAGAAAATGTATTCTCTAAATACGACATTCCAGAAGTAATTACCAGGTTCCATCACGTGATTACTTTATCACAACTGAGAAACGACACAAAGGACTGTCTCCGATCGTAAAACAACAATCAAACTATAATTTAGTGATGAACTGGGATCAAACTATGAAGCAAAATAAGCTGTGAAACGTTTACTAAGAAATAGTGCACCAAACTTGATTATTATTTTAGCAAGTATTTGGAACACTTTTTGTGGAACAAACCGAAAGGATAAATCCTTTTGGTTGCCCCACGTTGGGCGCCATAAATGTAATGGGAGGGACAACTGCCCGAGGCGGAGCAGCACCTGACTGCTCGGAAGTTAAGCCGGAGAGGGAAACGGACGGACCCGTGGTGGTCTGGGTATAGAAAAAAAACTCCGCCTTGCCCCCATTACGGGTGCAGGTGCGTGCCGACGGATTGTGTAAATCATTATTCACATCGACATGGGAATCGCGACGAACCTTGGCTTCATTGAAAAGGGGTTAGAAGAAAAATTTTAAAATACGTTTCTCATCATTTCATACACAAGTTAATTATTACCACATTTAAACCATACAAAAATAATAATAATAAATTTTACATTTTTTTATCGATGCACGTTTGTCACTATATTTAAGTTTTTCCTTTTTTTTTCTCTTTTTTTTTTTTCTATAACCCAGGTCACACTCGCACGAGTTTTATTATTATAACGAGCTGATGAAAAAAAACTCAGTCCTGGGCGGCCGCTAAGGATTGGAATTTACGAGGACAAATAAATAGAATCGCGAAGCCGTTCACGCCACCGACGCGCGGTGCAACCCGTTCACACTTTGCATTTCTTTTTTTATATATGTATAAATTCCGTTCAAAAATGATATTTTATGTATGAATGACACTTAATTCTAACACGACATAAAACTAACTACACATAAATCTTATCTTGTTTTCTTTTGTTGGGGAGTGTCCCTCATGCAACGATTCTTCCTTTTCCAGGTCACCATACAGGCATTCTCACAACAACTACTATGTGGTGATCGGGCGCCGGGCTCGCCGATCTGTTCCAGCGATTACGCGGATTCGTATTTGCGGACCCGTTACAACTAGCGGTCCTCCTCAGCAATCCCTAGTTTTCTAACGAACGGTATATGCTTAAACCGTTTATTCGCCTGACGTTTCCAATACTGTTAAATGGTCACGCCCGTCGGAATTCCACACTAGCCCGTACCTCCGTTCCGTTTTTTCCGACTCACGGAAGAAAGACGGAGCACTTTTGGGGCCCTGGGCTTCGCTAACAAAGGAGCAGCAGACACGATCTCCAATTGTTCTTCACACAGAAGCTGCAGCGCGACGCGCCTGCTTTTTTTTTCATGTGGTTACCGAATTTCTGGTAATTAACACCACGGCACACCGCAGAAGCACTACAAACTCCTTTTGCTCCTCGCACGTAAGCTGCAACGCGGCAGAGCCCGCTCTTCTGGCGGTTACGCCTTCCAAAACGCAGAAATTATTCTTTGCGTATTAAACTACAATGCAGACACAATACGCTAGGCACACGCAATCCCTAAAAAAAACAAATAATCCTTTTTTCCAAAAAAAAATAATTTCACTTTATGTTTAATCACTCACCCAATTATGTGACCTGCCTCCAGCTCGTGTCTTTTGGAAATGCCACTTCCTCGTGGTCTGGAAAAGTGACTTCTCGCGAAGCACGGCTACGTCCCACTTTTACGTAGTGCCATGCTTATCGAGCTGTCACTTCTCCCACGAAATAGTGTCTGCCATAGAGCTAAACTACAGGAGAGTCACCCATACAGACAGTATACGTGAGAGTAGAAGCTGTATACGGAATGGGTCTCCATAGAAGTAATAAACAGGATGGGTCTCCATAGAAGTAATAAACAGGATGGGTCTTTACAAAATGTAGTCTTCTGAATGTATCTTCAAAAGTTTGTATCAAAGCGTACACTCCAAGTATCAACAAATTGGGTTTGAAGGTCAGTGATACCAGTTCTAAGACAATTTCCGAATATATCGAGTAACGTGCACTAGCAACCTTCAAACCCGATTTTTCGTACTTGTAAGGCACGCTCTGGTATAAACTTTTGAATATACATTTAGAAGACTACAATTAACTGTTATAACGACGTTCTGAGAGGTAAATTTAATTTTTTCATTTTAGATAGAATTTAGAAGTGAAAAATATGAATGTTTTTAGAATTTTGGTTGATTTTGTATGGGAAGTACCCTTAGTTTTAATCGGATGGTAATAATTTTTGGTAAGGAGTATAATGGGGATTAAAGCAAACACCTCGTCAAATATGATCTACCTGTCTCAATTCAAAAAAAAAAGCTACAGGCATGTATTTTTGAAAAATGTTAGGAGGAGTGAGGGGGGCGTCAATGGTCGGAGCACTTCAATTTTTGGGACAAACCAAACAAATTTTGTTAGTAATATAATTAATAAGATCTTGTCACCCTAGGTCTAATCTATCAAGAGTTACAGTGCGAAATTTAAAACACAAAAAATGTAAATTCACTATGATACTTTTGGGTCTAGGATATAATTTTCCGAGAAAACGTCTAGAGTCTTATATATCATTACAAAGGTAATTTCATGTAGTTTGTTTCGTCCTCATGACATTTTAAGGTCAGATTCATAGTTTTCCAGATATTTGCAAAACACTGAATTTACTCCCCTTTGCCACCTCCGCCCCCTTTTTTTGGATGTTTAGGTTTTGAGCTATCTGTACTAGACTAATGGAGCTCAGTATTGTTCACTGACGAGTCGAGAATTTGTGCATGGCAGTGACAGAAGATGCAGAGTCTACAGGCGTCCGAGTGAGCGATTTTCGCAGTGCTGTTTCACTGAAACGGTGATCGATGCGTTACCGATATTCTCCGTGCCCACGTTGTGCCCTATATGCAGCACTTATTGGCGAGAACATCACTTTGATGCACGACAATGCCCGGTATCACGCATCCACGTCTCACTCGGCAGTTCCTAAATGAAGCAAATATTTCGACACTTAACTGGCCTGCACGCATTCCAGACATCAATTCCATTGAACACTTATGGGACGAGCTCAAGAAAAGAGTCCGAGCCAGAAATCCAGTCCCTTCGTGCACTGAAGAATTGAAGTCAGCCCTATAAGAGGAGCGGAACGGTATTCCTCAATATACCACCAGTAATTTGATCCGATCAATGAAGAATCGACTGGAAGCTGTCATTAGAGGAGGCAATACCAAATACTGAAATAATAAATACTTAATTTTTTTTCCAACAGGTTTTGCTTTATTTTCAAAAAACCTAACCACAAACCATTTTCATACTTTCCCATTTTCCCTACGATTTCGTTCAGAGAGCATTAATTTTAAAAGTACTTACCAAATATTGATTGAAATGGTACCAACATAAAGCTAAGGTCTCAAGGTTTCCAATGACATACGATTTTTATGGATAACTACCGTACTTTTCAAAAGACACGTAGAAATATACGCGATTATAGGTTGAGTCGATGCTTTTGTCCGTAAGTGTATTTTTTATACCCTTCACTCGTAGAGTAAAGGGTATATTAACTTTGTCATGAAGTTTGTAACGCATTGAAGGAAGCACCTCCGACCATATAAAATATGTATATATATGATCAGCATGACGAGCTGAGTCGATTGGGCGATGTCCGTCTGTCTGTCTGTCCGTCTGTCCGTCTGTTGCTACGCGTTTTACTCGGCCAGTTTAAAAGCTATCGAGCTGAAATTTTGCACACATGCTTCTTTTTATTGCAGGCAGTTTGTATGTTCGAATCGCTAAAATCCGACCGTGGGGTCATGGGGCTTTCATACAAACCTAACCCCCCAATTTGGTTTTTCTAAGAAAAACTTTTTCATGCGTGCACCAATTTCAACCAAATTTCACACAAATGTGTTTCTATTGATAAGACAAAACATATGTAAGAATGGATCAAATCGGACTATGGGGTCATGGGGCTGCCATACAAACTTAACCCCCCAAATTAGGTTCTTCTAAGAAAAATTTGTTCATTTGTGCACCAATTTCAACCAAATTTCAAACAAATGTGTTTCTATTGATGCCACAAAACATATGTAAGAATGGTTGGAATCGGACTGTGGGGTCATGGGGCTATCATACAAACCCAACCCCCCAAATTGAGTTTTTCTAAGAAAAACTTTTTGATTTGTGCACCAATTTCAATCAAACCTCATAAAAGTGCATTTCAATTGATGCCACAAAACATATGTAAAAATGAATGGAATCGGACAATGGGGTCATGGGGCTGTCATATAAACCCAACCCCCCAAATTGAGTTTTTCTACGAAAAACTTTTTTATTTGTGCATCACTTTCAACCAAAACTCGTAAAAGTGCATCTCTATTGATGCCATAAGACATGTGTAAAAATGAATGGAATCGGTCTATGGGGTCATGGGGCTACCATACAAACCCAACCCCCCATTTTAGATCTTCTAAGAAACATTTTTTCCAAACAAATTTCAAAAAAAAACTTAATGCGTCCTTGTAAAAACAAAAAAAAAATTAAAACGAATGGAATCATTCTATGGGACCATGATTCCGCATCCCCCCAATAATCTGAGCAAATAATTTTATTTCCCCACTTAACCAAAAACACACAAATATTGTTTTATCGACGGCACAGAAGGAAAAGAATGGGGAAGAATTGAACACAAGTCATATGTTCGCCCAAAAAAAACTTTTGGCCCGAGAAGAGTGAAGGGTATTCAAATTTCGGCCGCGCCCGAAATTAGCCTCGGTCTCGTTTATTGGTATAAACGTTATAGAATGAAAGGCACTAGTAGTGCAGTCATATTAGCATTTCAAATAGAAAAAAATAGAGTAAGGCTAATTTTTGTTGTTTTTGAATCAGTGGGCTTCCAGGAATCTACAACTGATTTTGCTAAAAAAAATTTTGATCGGAAAGGTCCCAAAAAGGACAAAAAAAGGATACTCTTTAATCCTTTACCGGAGGTCGGCATGCGGGGTATCATATCAAAGGGGAGGTCGAGTACATTACATATCCGGTGTTTGTTTCCTGTTGGAATGACCCTCAACGGAATAAATCGAGCTTAAATGGAAAATTTTCGCGTTTCCCGTGTATCTTTCCAAAGCCATAACTACGAGAAAAATCCAAGTTGTCACTCCTTTTATCACTTTCCAGAATCTATAATAGCTGAAGATTCTACCAATAAATTTGCTAACAAAAAAGTTGATCGGAAGGCTCTGAAAAAGGACATAAAAGGACACTAATTGCACACCTTAGTCGAACGTGGGCATGTGGGATGTCATATCAAAGAGGATGTCAAGTACATTCCATATCCGGCGTTTGTTACTTGTTCCAAGGACCCTCAAAGGAGGAAATTGGGCTCAATTTAAAAAATTTTGTGTTTCCTGTATCTGTATCTTTCTAAAGCCGTAATTTTCCATTTAAGCCCGACTTATTCCATTTAGTGTCTTTGAGACAGGAAACAAGCACCAGATATGCAATGCACTCGACGTCCTCTTTGATATGACACCCCACATGCCCACATTCGATGAAGGTGTGAAATTAGTGTCCTTTTATGTCCTTTTTCAGAGCTTTCCGATCAGGGGTCTCTAAAACAGGAAACAAACACCGGATATGTAATGTACTCGACGTCCCCTTTGATACGATACCCCGCATGCCGACCTCCGGTCAAGGATTAAAGAGTATCCTTTTTTGTCCTTTTTGGGACCTTTCCGATCAAAATTTTTTTTAGCAAAACCAATTGTAGATTCCTGGGAGCCCACTGATTCAAAAACAACAAAAATTAACCTTACTCTATTTTTTTCTATTTGGAGGCCTGAATTGGGATATTTTGACTGCACTATAGGTTTTAGTTAGACCAATCCAATAGATTTACTATTTTTCCGGTTTTAACCCTTAAATGCATGGGGTCTGAACCCACTATTGCAACTGACCTCCCCTTATGTCAAATCGGTCACTGAACACGGAATCAGCCTTTATTTTCCCAGGAAATAGCCCGTTTTCCCAGAAAAGCGAAAAAAGTAGAATTTGTATTGTGTACCAAATATGGTACGCCATGCATTCGGGCCATATGTTGTAAGTGAAAGACATTTTTCATATTTTATGTAATCTGCCTCTTATTTTAATAGGAACAGTGCAAAAAGAAAGGATAATGATTGTTGAGAGTTTTGATCGAAATTATAGTGGAAACTCGATATAATGAATTCCTCTTCATTAAAGGAAAGGTGGAATTTTATATAGAAAATCGCGAATATTCAGTTTTTTAAAAGAAAGCTCGGGTAGGTGCGTGGTTAGCTTCCTATTCCTTATTGAAATTTGTATCAATGGCCATTTGTGACATATTTTGGAAGTCGATGGAAAGTGAAGTAGGTCTTACTACTCCTACATCCCCTGCAAACCTAATTTTAGCCATATCTTTTGATAGAATGTCGCGAAAAACTTCAATTGTGTATCAAGTGGTAGCTGTGGGAGGTCCGTCAAAAAGTGCGCCACATCCGACTAATATACCCCTTCCTCCCCTACAAAAAATATGGAATTAATTATTTTGGGCTTTGTGTGCGGTCTAGCTCTGTAAATGGTTATAGGGTATGCACTCATCATGCTATTAGCGCGATTAGAACTCAGTCTCGTTATAAAATAAATCTTTTATATAATAGTTCGTTATAAACATGTTCCACTGTCAAACGTATATCTCGAGACTTCTTTTGACTTATCATAGCTCATGGGATTCCTTTCTTGAAAAGTATATGGATTGGATTGACTTTGCTAGGATATGAACATGGAGATGAACTGCTGCCTGCTTTATAACCCAAATTTGTGCAGGTCCCAGGACATGTCCACAAGAAGTACATCCATGTAATTTTTTGCTTATCGAATATGGTACTCCACATAGTCTTCCATATGAAATGGTTGACCCTAGAAGCACAATTTTTGAGGATCCTGACCGTGGACTTCCAAGACAATACTTGTCATAATCAAATGGTTTAAGAAATTGGATATCAAGGCGTAGCTTCTTGAGTCCTGGTGAAAGTCCGAGTATCTTACTAAGATGTTAAGTACGAAAGCTCGGTTTTAGTGGCGTGTCTCAAGGACAAACAAAAAGTTGTAAAGAATTTTTTCAGTATACTTGCCAGATAAAAGGCTAAGATTATAAGAAGCAGCTACAGAAACACTAAGCTCTGACCGATGTGATATAAAAAACAAAATGACAAAAACGATCCTTCTAAATCAACTATGACAGCTCCGTTTTCTTAGATCCTGAACTGGACTGATTAACCTAGCTTTCATAAAAATGGCAGTAAAGGTCCTGGAAGAATGGATCGGTGACATAATTTGTATGAAAATTTAGGTTGTTTGGACCTGTTCTGGGCTCAATAAAATGCAGCATCATGTTGAAAGAGCTGATAATTAAAATTTTATGGACATATCCTACCCTACCCAAGACTAAATGAGAATAATTTCATCAACTAAGAACGATCGGAATGTATGTATAGATATTTCTGAATATGCCCCAATGCATGGTGTACCATATATGGTACGTTGCAAAATTGGTGCAAACAATACCTTTGGTGACTGTTTTTGGTCAAAATCTCAAAAGAATCTCAAGAACACATTCCAATTTACTCGCCAGTATTTTTCTTTTTCCAAATAACGGTAAATTTCGCCATTTTTTTAGCTCTAAAGAATAGGTTTTAAAATTTCACAAAAAATAACGTTCGTCCACTTTGACGACGCACAGACAATTCAAGGAAAGCTTCGGGAAGCCAAAATTGAATTTATATGAAAGCTAGTTTTGTCTACTTTGGGAAAAAGTAAAAATAAAATTAAAAAATTTAATAATCGCTAGACTTTTACAGGAATCTAGCCATGTACCATATATGGTACGCTATGCATTTAAGGGTTAATGAAAGTACTTAACGGCAGATTTTAAGCTCCCAGTCAAAAACCTGGAAGTGCAATCCTCAGGATATAGTTCCAGGTACAAAAACTGAATTAGTTAGCTCTAACTCACGGCACCGAATTATCAAAAAATACTTGATAGGAAATGTCTTCGATGGGCTCATTCCAAATAATGTTCATACAAATTTTCAGTTTTGCAATCCTAAGAGGAGCAACACACTCACAAACTGAAATTTCACAAATTTACTGTTGTTTCCTTTATTATTATGGTTCATTTATGAAAAACACGCACAAATCCGTTCGTGAAAAGATTCAGCTAATTGAAGTTAATGTGTTGCACAGTGCGTAAGGAAGTTAACGAAAACTACTCCAGCACCATTCTTTGGCATAAAGTTTTCCAGAGCGAAGTTTCGTAAAATGTGTTAAGTGTTTTACTGCAATTTCGATTTTTTACCTCTGAAACTAATTCCATTAAAAACAATTTAAACAAAATGAAAATCAATTCAAATTCACAAGATGATGAGGCTTAAACAACTTTATTTCACGGCGAATGTCAGTAGAGTGAGGAAGGTACAAAAAATTATAATTACAGTCACAGTTACATTTCTATGCAAATTTATCAACAATATGTATTTAGGGTTTTGTGTTAACTTGAATTATTATTGACAATAATTATAAAATCCTTCAATAATAAATGAATAAATGAATGAATGAAATGATATAAAGAAAAGATGAAATGAAGGAAAATGAAATTAAGGAAAATTAGATAAAGCTGTTTGTGCTGTAGCATAAACATTCTCCCAGACGGGGTTTGATGATCAGATGGGTTGAATGATGATTGGTTTCGAGTTCAAATTTCATGGCAGCTGACTCAGTATTCAAGGTACTATGTTGATAGCCATGTAAATGTCCGACATCAGAAGTATGATCCGATGGCTCGTTAGTTGATCCAGTGAATTCATCGTTAAGGGAAAGTAGGCTTCAATTTCAAAAAATATACAAATGCACGAGCATTAGATTCTATATGAGAATAAGTGTTAATCACGGTCGGTTGTACGGATTTCGCTGTTCGACAGAAGTTGTTTTTAATTAGTTAATTTCCTCAATTCACAATTTTAAGCATTCGTTTGTAGTTACTATTATTAGTTTAAATTAATTTTTGTTGTTTTTTGTTTTATGTTTTGTTTTTATATGTTTTATTTTAGTTAAATTATAGCTAAGGGTAGGCAAATATGTGTATATTTAAATGCGATTTATTAATTTATTTTATGAGCATTCTCTCCCGGCACTCAAGTTATATATAATATCATTTGTCTTCTTCTTCCTCACATTCAATTGGACAAATCTTGGATAAGGGTCGTTTGTAAATTTTTCCATTTGCGCAAACATCGACTACTCGGGTTAAATTGTCTGCACCTGGATACACCTTTGTTATTCTGCCAGTAAGCCATCGTGTTGGTGGTAAATTTTCTTCCTTGATGATCACCAAATCATTGCATTTAGGTTCGTCAATCTTCTTTAGCCATTTCGGTCGAGGTTGCAATTGATGTAAATACTCCAACTTCCATTTGCGCCAAAACTGTTGATGCATTTTTTGTACTAATTGCCAGCGTGATAGCCTATTTACTCGTACTTCGAGAAAATTATCTTCGGGCAATGAAAGTAATGGTGCTCCAATTAAAAAATGTCCTGGTGTTAATGCTTCTGCTTCATTAATGTCATTCGATAGTGGACATAATGGTCGGGAATTAAGTGAGGCTTCAATTTGACACAACAAAGTTGATAGTTCTTCGAATATTAAGGCTGTTTCGCCTATAGTCTTTATTAGATGCCTTTTGACTAGCTTTACTCCAGCTTCCCATAATCCACCGAAGTTGGGACTACCTGGAGGGATGAAGTGCCATTTAATTTCATGACTGTCAAATTCACTTTGAATGCATTTAGTGAATTCATCTAATGTTGCATTATTTTGCAGGATGTTATTTGCTCCAACAAAATTGGTGCCATTGTCAGTGTATACATTTGCAGGAATTCCACGACGAGAAATAAATCGTTTGAATGCTTGGATAAATCCTTCGGCTGACAAATTGCTAACACATTCTAGATGTATCGCTTTCGTAGAAAAACAGACTATTAATGCGATATATGCCTTAGATGCTTGATGTCCCCGACCTTTATGTGCACGTATCATAATTGGGCCGGCATAGTCAATACCGCAGTTGCTGAATGGACGTTCTGCTGTCACCCGAGGCTTAGGTAGATCTCCCATGAATTGCTGATTTTTTTTGGGTGAATAACGTTGGCAGCTTAAGCAACTGGCTATGACCTTCTTGATTGTTCTATATCCTTGTGTGATCCAAAACCGTTGCCTTATCAGCGATTCAATAAGTCGTGGCCCGCCATGCATAGTCTCTAAGTGTTTTTCGTGAATCAACTTGTTCACGATTGGATGTTTTCGCGGTAGGATAATTTGATGTTTGTTATCATAGTGCACATCAGCATGTTTAATTCGACCTCCAACGCGTATAAGACCGTCTTTATCCACAAAGGGGTCCAGCTTTCCAATTTTAGATTTTTTCATAAACTTCTTTTTATTTAGGGAATCGATTTCCTTTTGTAACGTTTCTTGCTGTACCGTGTAAGCAATTCGCAATTCAGACGTACGTAACTCATCAACACTTAATCCGTTTGTTAGCTTTTTGTTTTTATGTTTGCAATTAAATACAAATCGAAGACATAACGCAATAATTCGACGTATTTTTGAATAACTGCCCTCCGTTGGTATTACTGATTCACCACTGAGCATAGCTAAATTCGCGATTATTTTTTCTTCTTCTTTGGTTTCCGTTAAAATTTTATGTTTTTCATAATAGGTTTCATTATTTTTTATTTCTTCAGGCCCACACCACCATAGCGTGTTAGTTAACAGTTCATTGGGAAATATTCCACGAGACGCACAATCAGCTGGGTTCTTTTTCGACTCTATGTAATGCCAAGTACTTTTTTCGAATTTATTGTTTATAGAAATTGCACGATTCGCGACAAACGATTTCCATCTTTGCGGATTACCTTTCAACCACGCGATTACAGTTTTTGAATCTGACCACAAATATACTTTTTCAATTTGAATTTCAAGGGACTTTATCACTTTTTCTGTTAAAGATGCAAGCATAGTTGCCGCGCATAGCTCTAGTCGAGGGATTGTTAGTTTTTGTTTTTTAGTAGGGGCCACTTTGGTTTTAGATGTTAATAAGTTTATCCAATATTCTCCGTCACTATTAATAGTTTTAAGATAAATTACTGCTGCGTATGCCAGTTCGGATGCATCGCAGAACCCGTGAATTTCATTTTTGTTATTTGGCCGCGTATCTATCCAACGATTTATTTTTATATTTTTAATGCATGATAATTGAGATTTAACTTTAAGCCAATCAGACTTAATGTTTTCGGGCAGTTTTTGATCCCAGGTCACCTTTGACACCCAAGTTTCTTGCATAAGGATTTTTGCTTTAATTATAATTGGCGCTAACCAGCCAAGTGGGTCAAATAAACTAGCAATTTCGGAAAGTAGTTGACGTTTAGTTAAGGTTAATTTATCGTTTGTGTTAACGTTAAAGTAAAAATAATCGTCTCGCGGGTTCCATCTTATTCCGAGAGTTTTAACCGAAATTTCATTGTCCAGATTAATATTTTTATCAAAACAAATTTCACGATCATATTCCGGAATTGATTTTAACAACTCGTCATTGTTGCTTACCCACTTACGCAAATTAAATTTACCGCGTTTCATTATTTCTTTCAAGTCTTTTTGCATTTTAATAGCACTTTCAACAGAGTCCGCACCTGAAATTACATCGTCCATATAAAAATCATTTAGTACAATTTTTGAGACATCCGGAAAATCGTCTTTTTCATCGTACGCGAGTTGTTGCAGTGTCCGTATAGCTAAATATGGGGCATTCGATGTTCCATATGTCACAGTCGATAAACGATATTCAGCAATCTCTTCGTGGGGCGAATTTCTCCAAACAATCCTTTGTAGATCCCTTTGGCTGGGGTCAATCAGTATTTGCCTATACATTTTTTCGATGTCGGCTATAAATGCGATTTGATGTTTACGCCATCGTAGAAAAATATCGAACAAGTTTTTGATCAATGTTGGTCCAACTAGAAGGTTATCATTGAAGGATTTTCCGTTGCTGCTCTTTCGTGATGCATCAAAGACGACTCGAATATCTGTTGTTGTACTCTCCTTGAATACGGCATGATGCGGAAAGTAGTTGGTTACTTCTTCTGATGAACTATCCGAGATCCTCTCCATGTGGCCCAGTTCGATGTACTCATTCATGAATGATTTATACTTCGCAAATAAATCCGGGTTTTTGACGAACTTTCTCTCCATTTGAATTAGTCTTGCAATAGCCATTTTTTTTGTTTCGCCAATATCGATTTTATCGGTTTTCAAAGGTATTGGAACTACATATCTACCATTAATTCGTTTATGTTTTTCAACAAACTCCCTTTCACATTTTGCTTCTTCGTTTGAATAAACGTTAAGTCCACCTGGGATTTCATTCAATTGCCAAAATTTCTGCAGTAATTCATTGATTTTTGATGTACTCATCGTTGCGGTTATCTTGTTATTTGTACTTGAATTTGTGTGTTGCCCAGTTGATATTCCAGACACTATCCAGCCCAACTCCGTATTTTGAGCTATTGCCGATTGATCCTTGTTTTTTATTAAACCATTTTTGATGATTTTGGCGTATTCGGCAGCTCCAAGGAGCAAGTCGACTTTATGATTTTCTTGGAATTGTGGATCTGCTAATGTTAAGTCATTAAGTTGACTCCAATTGACGTTCAATGCGTTGTTGTTGTGACTATTTGGTAGTTTTTTTAGGATAACTGCTTCCGTATTAAGCTGGAATTGTGATGCATGCATTGGCGATACTTGTATATTTACGCTATTATTGGCATTAATTGTTTTCGCTATCCCTGTTATAGTTGCAACTATTCTTTTTCTCGGCAACGCAAGTAGCTGAGCTGCACTTTCCGTAATAAAAGCACTTTGTGATCCCTGGTCGATCAGTGCGCGGAATGGTAGTTGAGTTCCGTACACAGTTTGGAGGCGAACAATAGCGGTTGCCAATACAACACTAGTTTTGTTAATTGTTAGCATTGCTTGCAATTTCGTTTCTTTCTCTCCTGTGCTTTTGCTATCTTTAGCTGGCTTCTTGTAGTTATCATCGTGTATTAGAGTGTGATGAGGCTTCTTGCAGTTGGTACAACGCGCCGGCCGTACTCTTACACTCTGATGTCTTATGGCCGATTTTTAAGCAATTTATGCACATCTTTTTCGCCTTCGCTGCCGCAAATCTTTCAGTTTTAGTTAAGTTTTGAAATTTCTGGCAGTGGATGATATAATGACTTCCTTCACAATAGTCGCATCGTCTTACATTATTATCGTTATTAGTTTTAGGAACATTCTGGAACGTAGTAAAATTGCATTGTTCCAAAGCAGTGAAGCGATTTTCAATGAATTTTAGAAAATCTTTCAATCGTTGAGGTTCTTTGGGATTCAGAATTTGCATTTCGTAACACTTTCGAGTTTCCTTGTCTAATTTCTTAGCAAACATATGTGTTAACAGTGCATCCCATTCGAGGGTACTAATACCGAGACTATTTACTCCCATGATACTTTCGAATATTGTATCATGAAAAGTTTTCAGTTGTTTCGCTGATTCAACATTCATTGCGGGTAATTCCAATATTCGATCGAGATAACTCCCCAACAAATTTCGTTTGTTATCGAACCGGTTTATTAGAATTTTGTACGCGTTGTCATAATTTTCAGCGGTTGTAGCCAAATGGCCAATTAGTAAAGCGGCATCGCCCTTGACATAAGATTTTAAGTAATGGAATTTTGAAGCATTGTCTAACTTCGAATTTGTACGTACGATTTGATGATACAGTTCGTGAAATGCTTTCCATTCCTCGTTTTTTCCGCTGAAGTCTGGAATTTTTACTTCAGGGAGTTTGACTGTGTTTCCCTCATACCGACTTTCTTTACTATTTCTTTTGTTTAATTCATTTTTAATTAAGCCTATCATCGCGAGATATTTTTTATTTGTGTTTGTTAGTTTTTGTTGGGTTTCTAACACACTGAACACTTTGTGTCTATTGCACAGCATGATACTGTCCCGCCAATCTTTAAACGCCGTTTGCAATGACTCATAGAAAACTTCTAACATTCCAATGTTCTCATCTTCACCAATTATCATGGAATTTAATTGATTAGAAAGGATTAAATAAAGAATTTCCTCATCTCTTAAGAGTCCCTCCTTTTCACTACTACTATTACTTGTACTTTGTTCCTGTTCACAGTTTTTCACAATTTCCTTTTCGCTTTTAGAATTACTTGCACTTTGTCCCTGTTCACATATTTTAACAAGTTCCTTTTCACTTATTTCACTTAGTTTATCTCGTAGTTCTTTCACAATAGCATTATATTTCCCCCTAACTTCATCAAAAAAATTGTCCGAAAAATAACTGTTCAAACCAGCTTCTTCTTCAAATTGTGCTAGGTAATCATGGTTCACACAAAAATCATCCCAAAGTTCGTTGATACATGCTATACGTTTTACGAGATATTCCTTGGTTTTCCTTTTTTCAGAGTCTTTATTATAATTAGACTCGATTGAATTGATTTGCTCGAATATTTCTTCTTGCGCTGTAATTTTTCTTTCCATTATGGTTAAAAAATTTTTTTTTAATACACTACTTATCAGTTTTGAAATACTCAATTTGTTCACTTAGATTTAAATTGTTCTATAAACTGTTCGCTGTTCACATAAAACTCGCGCTCGACGGACCATATGAAACTAATTCCATTAAAAACAATTTAAACAAAATGAAAATCAATTCAAATTCACAAGATGATGAGGCTTAAACAACTTTATTTCACGGCGAATGTCAGTAGAGTGAGGAAGGTACAAAAAATTATAATTACAGTCACAGTTACATTTCTATGCAAATTTATCAACAATATGTATTTAGGGTTTTGTGTTAACTTGAATTATTATTGACAATAATTATAAAATCCTTCAATAATAAATGAATAAATGAATGAATGAAATGATATAAAGAAAAGATGAAATGAAGGAAAATGAAATTAAGGAAAATTAGATAAAGCTGTTTGTGCTGTAGCATAAACAACCTC